>JAHRHZ010000033.1:2638896-2727346 GCA_024137785.1 Ginglymostoma cirratum
AGCAGCATCATAGGAGCAGCTCCTATGATGCTGCTTGACCTGCTGTGTTCATCCAGCCCCATGCTTGTTATCTCGGATTCTCCAGCATCTGCAGTACCTTTTATCTCGGGTATGCAGGATAGTTTGATCTGAGAGTAGGATAATAGGTCGGCACAGTGTCATGGGCCAAAGGGCCTGTACTGTGCCGTACTATTCTATGTTCTATGTTCTATAGTAGCCCAAACCAAACATAGACACCAACATGAATTCCTAGAGGCATGCTGCAATCAACAAACAAGTAAAATTGGACCCCATATACAAACCCATACAGAACAAAACCGGAAATGACACTATTCACCATAACAGAGCAGACAGTATAAATTCCAAGCGGAGTAGAGCACCATTGCTATATCAGAGGCCTCACTGATGATATTACCTAGTATGGTGATGAAATGACTGAACCAAAACAAGCCAGCTTGGGGAGCAAGTCAACAACCTCACCTACAACCCAAGCTACAAATTGTTGCTTAAACTTTAAAGTTTAATAATATCCTTCCTATAACAGGGTGACAGAACGGTATACAGTACTCCAGAAGTGGACTTACCAATGTCCTGTACAGCCTCAACATGATGTCCCAACTCTTATACTCAGATGTCTGAGCAATGAAGACAAGTATGCTAAATGCCAGTTTAACCACCTTGCCTACCTGTAACACAAATTTCAAAGATTTGTGTACCTGAATCCTGAGGTATCTTTGTCCTACCACACTATCCAGGCCCTACCAATAATTGTATAAGTTCTTTCCTTGTTTGTATTACCAAAAAAAGTCCTTCTTACTAACATCTGGAGGCTCGTGCCAAAATTGGGAGAGCTGTCTCACAGATTAGTCAAGCATGCTTGACATAGTCTTATTCACACAATGTCCCAGACACCATCATCACCATCCCTGGATATGTCCAGTCCCAACAACAGGACAGACCCAGCAGAGTTAGTGGCACAGTGGTGTGCAGTTAGAAGGGAGTTACACTGGAAGTCTTCAACATTGACTCCAGACCTTATGAGGTCTCATGGCATCAGGTTAAACATAGTCAAGGAAAATCTCCTGCTGATTATCACGTACTGCCTTCCAAGCAACACTTGGAGGAAGCACTAAGAGAGGCAAGGGTGAAATATATACTCTGGGTGGGGGATTTCAGTGTACACCACCAAAAATGGCTCAACAGCAGCACTAAAGATTGAACTGGTCAGGTCCTAAGAATATAGCTGCTAGTCTGAGTCTGCAGCAAGTGGTGAGGAAATCAACAAGAGGAAAAAGCTCAATTGACCTCATCATTACCAACCTGTCAGCTGCATATGCATTTGTCCATGATATTATTGGTAAGAGTGATCACTGCATTGTCCTTGTGGAGATGATGTATCGCCTTCACATGAGAATACCCTTAATCGTGTTGTGTGGCTGTATCACTATATTAAATGGGACAGACTTTGGACAGATCTAGGAATTCAAGACTGGACAACCATTAAGCACAGTGAGCCATCAACTGCAGTGGAATTGTACTGCAGCACAATCTGCAATCTGTGTGGCATATCCCCCAGTCACCTATTACCAGGATCAACCATGACTCAATGGAAAGTGCAGGACGGCATGCCAGGAGTAGCATCAGGCATAACTAAAAATGAGGTGTCAACTTGGTGAAGCTACCAAACAGAACTACTTGCATGGCAAACAGCATAAGCAACAAGTGACAGACAGAGCTAAGTGATCTATTGCTCGAAAAGGAGTACTCAAATCTTTTACCCAGATATTCTTCTCTTGTTCAAATCCTTCAATACAGAGATAACCTGGTTAGGCTGATAGGTGACAAGTAATATTCACATCACACAAGTGCGAAGTAATGACCATCTCTAACATGAGACATTCTGACCATCAACCCTTTATATTCAATAGCATTACCATCACTGAGAGCAATGTGGCTGAATTATTAACTGCCCTATGGGCAATCAATGCTGGCCAGACAGCAATGCCCTCATCTGTGAAGGAATGAAAAAATTAATTACAAAGAGAAATTAATAGACTGGATGACTGGGCAAAACTTTACAGCAGATGACATTCAATGTAAGCAAGTATGAAGTTATCCATTTTGAATTACTCTGATTTTACTTGATTTATTATTGTCACATATACTGAGATACAGTAAAAAGTATTGTTTTACATGTTATCCAGACAAATCATACATTATATATTAGCATCTGGGTACTAGAACAGAATGCAGGATATGATGTTCCAGCTACAGAGAAAGTGCAGAGAAAAACCAACTCTAATAAACGAGAGGTCTGTTCATAAGTCTGATAACAATGGGGAAGAAACTGTTCTTGAATTTGTTGGTACGTGTTTTCAAACTTCTGTATCTTCTGCTTGATGGAAGAAGTTGGAAGAGAGTATAACTAGGGTGGGAGGGGTCTTAGATTATGTTGGCTGCTTTCCCGAGGCAGTGGGAAGTATTGACAGAGTCAATGGAAGGAAAGCTGGCTTGCGTGATGTACTGGGCTGTGTTCACAACTCTGTAATTTCTTGCAGTCTTGGCCAGAGCAGTTGCCATACCAAGCTGTGATAGGATGCTTTCTATGGTGCAACTATAAAAATTAATAAGAGTCATTGAGGAAATCCTGAATTTCCTAGGAAGGAGAGGCATTGGTGTGCTTGATAACAAGGTGTGGAGCTGGATGAACACAGCAGGCCAAGCAGCATCATAGGAGCAGGAAAGCTTGACGTTTTGGGCCTAGACCCTTCATCAGAAAAAGCATTGGTGTGCTTTCTTTACAGTAATGTCAATGTGGATGGACCAGGACAGATTGTTGGTGATATTTACTTTTAGGAATTTGAAGCACTTGACCATTTCCATTTAAGCACCATTGATACAGACAGGGCTATGTCCTCCACTCGCCTTCCTGAAGTCGATCACCAACTCCTTCATTTTGCTAGCATTAAGGAGAGATTTCTGTCTTTATCCCATGCCACTAAGTTCCCTACCTCTTTCTTGTAGTCTGTCTAATTGTTGTTTGAGATTCGACCCACTACGATGGTGTTATCAGCAAATTTATAAATGGAGTTAGAGCTGAATTTGGCCACACAGTCATGAGTGTGAAAGGAAGTACGCAGCCTTGCTGGGCACTGGTGTTGAGGATTATCATGGAGGAGGTGTTATTGCCTGTCCTTACTGATTGTGGTCTGTAGGTCAGAAAGTTGAAGATCCTGTTGCAGAATTCCAAGTCTCAGAGTTTGGAGATGAGTTTGGTTGGAATTTTGATGTTTAAGGCAGAGCTTAAGTTAGCAAATGAACCAAAAAAGGATAGATCAGGGTACTTTCGTGATGGCATGACATTAAGTACAATGGATGTCTGAAGAATCTTGGAGTTCAGGTGCATAGATCTTTAAGATGCCATGAACAGGTGTAGAAAGTAATAAGAAAGCTAATAAAATGCTAACTTTTATATCTCAAGGACTTGAGTATAAGGAAGCAAAAGTTATGCTGCATCTATTCAAAACACCTATTAAAGCCCAAAGTAGAATATTTTGAGCATGATCTGGGTATCATATCTGAGGGAAGATACAAAAACAGAAATTGTTTGCAAAATTCAGCTAAAAGAAAACAAAGAACCATGGATGCTGCAGATCTGAAACAAAAGCAGAAAGCAGAAGCAGAAACAGACCCTTGGCTTTGCAGGAATGATACGTTTACAAGAATGATACCTGTACTTTAGGGGTTAAGTTATGAGGTGAGATTATGCAAGTAAGGCCTGTTTTCTCTAGACTTTTGAAGGTTATGGGATAATCTGATCAAAGTCTTCAAGATATTAATGAAAAAAGACAGGGCAGGTAAAGGTAAGCTGTTTCCACTGTTTGGGGATTCTAGAACTGGGGGGCATGGTTTAAACATTAGGGCCAGATTTCCAGAAAAGATGTTAGGAATAATTTCTGCACACAAAAGGTGGTAGTTGTGGTTGGTTGGCTTGCCGAGCTGGTTCGTTGTTCTGCAGACATTTCATTACCCTGCTGGGTAGCATCATCAGTGCAGCCCCTGATGAAGCGCTGTTGTATTTTTCCCACCTGTTATTTAAACTCTGGTGTCCGTTGAGCTGGATTACCGCACTTCCAGTTTTCCTTCGCAATGGACTGTATATGGAGTCTAGCTCTACGTGTTTATTGATGGTTTTCTTAGTGAACTGCCAGGCTTCTAGGAGTTTCCATGTTTGTCTCTGTTTTGCCTGTCCCAGGATCCTGGTGTTGTCCCAGTCGAATTGGTGGTTCTCCTTACCCATGTGGATGGAGATGAGTGAGTATTGGTCGTGTCTTTTTGTTGCCACTTGAAGCTCGTGTACCCTTGTGGTTAATTTCCTTCCTGTTTGTCCAATGTAGTTTTTGTCGCAGTCTTTGCAGGGAATCTTGTATATGACATCGGTCCTGTCCATAGTGGGTAGTGGGTCTTTGGTCCGGGTGAGCAGTTGGCGTAGGGTTGTTCTGGGATTGTGTGCTACTCTGATGCCCAGTAGGAGTCTCGTGGTCAGTTCAGATGTGTTCCTGATGTAAGGTAGCGTAGTGAGTGTGTTGGAGCGTGCAGTATCTTCCTATTGTCGCGTGTGTGATAGGCATCTTCTGACCCAGTTTTTTGGGTGTCCATTGTCTTTGAATACTTGGAAGAGGTACTCTTGTTCTTCTTGGTGTATGTCTGTGTTGCTACAGTGTGTTGTTGCCCATTTAAATAATGTTCTCATGCAACTTTTGTGTGAGTTAGGGTGGTTTCTGTTGAAATTCAGTACTTGGTCAGTGTGTGAGACTTTCCTGTGTACCTTTGTTAGGAATTCTCCATTTGTCCTGCGTTCCACCATGGTAGCTTGGGTCTATTCCCTTGGGCCTATTCCACCATTTAATGAGGTCATGGCTGATCTATGGCCTAACTCCATATACTTACCTTTGGACCATATCCCTTAATACCTTTGCTTAACAAAAATTTATCTATTTCAATTCTAAAATTGACAATTGATCCAGCATCCATGGCCAATAGTGGAAGAGAGTTTCAAACATCTACGACCATGTTTTTGTAGCAGTGCTTCCTAATATTTCTCATAAATAACTGACCCTGTTTTAAGTGATAGCGATGTTAGTCATTTGACCTCAATTCTGTAGGCGTCTGCCTTCACTAACAGTGATTTATGTGGGATTTCATCAAATACCTCTGGAAGTCCATATAAATGACATCCATAAGACCATAAGAAGTTGAAGCAGAATTAGGTTATACAGCCTTCATGTATGCTCTGCCATTCACAATGAGGTGACCATCACTCTAAAAATCCTCAACTGCTACAGTTTTTCTCATTCATCTAGTTTATCAATATCTCTTTGTAATTTTGCGCTATCATCTACACCAAGGCAGGTAGACGGAGCGAGGCCATGATCTCATTGAATGGTGGAACAGACTTGAGGGGCTGAATGACTTACTTCTGTTCCTATGTTCCTTATGATCAGTTCACACCTTGAATCTCTGGGAGATTGAAGGCTGTAATTTATACTTCCCTGCCAGTAGATTTTAAGGCAGAAAGGGTTAGTTACACCTATTGAGTGGCCTTTTTGCTGCCAACCCACCCGAAATAACTCCATTGAGGCAGATATCCCATCACCAAGTAATCCTTTATTTACACAGGCGAAGTCCTTGACACTGGCCCAGCTCCCTCAGAGCCAGCTCTCAGAGATATGAGATATGTCAAATCTTCCTTCTCCATCTGGACGCACTCTATCTACACTCTGCATTAGCCAAAGTCCTAGATGCATATGCTCTTGGGTATTCCTCTCCATTGGACCACCGAAGACCTAGTACTACCTCAATTAGTATTAGGAAAGGCATCACATGTCAATACCAGATCTTGTTTGGGATCATAGTGTTCCAACACCTTACAGGATGATAGCTGGTTCTTCACTTCCCTGAAAGCTATGGCTTGGCTATGCAACCAATTCCAAGGCAAACCTTTTAGGAGTTGATGCAAAGGTGTCAGAATAGATACCAAGTTATGTATGAACTTTCCATAATAATTCACCAGCCCAAGCTCCAGTACAGACATGGAGCTGGGGTACTTTTGATCGCCCTCACTTTATCTTCCAATGGGCGTAACCTGGTCTTGTCAACTCTGGAGCTCAAGTAAGGTGACTTGGACTGCCTGGGGCATGCAATTTTCCCTTCTTAGGTGTAGCCTGGCTGAAACATCTAAGGATGATGTCCAAGTTCTCTAAGTGCTCTTTATTGGTTGTCCCTGTTATTAACATGTCATCTAGATAAATAGCGATCTGGGATAGACTTTGCAAAATGTTAGCCATCGTCCACTGAAAAATTGCACAGGCTAATGATGCTCCAAATGGCAGTCTTGTATGTTTGTACAAACCCTAATGGGCATTAATTGTAGCATACTTCTGGGAATCTTCATCTAATCACAATTGCAAGTGCACATGGCTCAGGTCTATCTTCATGAAGGACAGCCCTCCCGTGCCCTCTCCCTGTACCAGTTTTCCATACAAGTCCTCCATGCAAGGGATTGGGTATTTATCTGGCTGCAAAAAGCGGTTTACCTTTTGTTTAAAATCCTTACACTCCACTTTTTAACCTGTTAGCCAGGGGTCCCTGATTGGACCAGATTAACAGCCTCAATCAGGGAACTCATATTCTATGAGATCCACCTGGCTGACCCTGGTACAATCACTACACCACTAATCCTCTTCCAGTGACAGAATTTTGCTTTTGTACATTTGTCAAGAGTAGATGTGTGAGAAAAGCATAATCAATTAAATGTGACAGCTGGTGTCAGATTTCCAGCATCTGCAATATTTTGCTTTTTCCATTGTTTTTGGATAACTGTGAACTCTGATAGCCAGTTACAAATCTGCACCAGGAAAGTAAGATCCTTTTGTTAAACCAGAGATAACATCATGAAAAACCATTCTATGCAGTGGATGAGTAGAATCTGGAAATATCTACCTTGGGGTATGTTGGAAACAAATTTGGCGAGGTCTTTCCAATGGGAATCTAATTTTTTTAATATTATTTGTTCATAGGATGTTGGTGTCACTGGAAAGGCCAGCATTTAATTTCCCATCCCTAATTAACCAGAGAAAGCAGTAAAAGTTTTACCATATTGCATTGCGGGTCTGAAGTTAGATGGCAGATTTCTCTCCCTAAATTATTAACTCCCTAATCTCCCTAAATTACTGAATGCATAAGTTTTTACAGCAATCAATAGTAGTTCCATGGATGCAATTTGCCCAGCTTTTTAATTGCAAATTCAAATTTCACCATATGCCATGATGAGGTTCAAACATTAATTTGGGAACCTGGGTTGCTAGTTCAGTGACAGTATCACTATGCCACTGCCTCCCCTGCACAGAAATTTAAGACAAAGATGAGAAGGTATTTCTTCTCTCAGAGAGTAGTGAATCTGTGGAATTCTTTACTGCAGAGAGCTGTGGAGGGTGTCATAAAGTACACTTAAGACTGAGATCGTCAGATTTTTAATCACTAAGGGAATCAAGGGTTATGGGGAAAAGTCAGGAAATAGGTGTTGAAAATGACCAAATCAGCCATGATTTCACGAATGGCTGAGCTGACCCAATGAGTTGAATCATCTACTTCTGCTCCTATGTCTTATGATCTTTTCGCCAACAGAGCTAGCATGGACACAACATGTGAAAAGAATAGCTTCAGTGCTGTAACCATTCTAACCACAGATGATTCAAGTGTTCAAGCAAATTCTCCATTATGCATGGTTATACATGGAATGGTAGAAGTAAGGCTCATCAAACAAGGAACTGTAGCATCAAGTGTTTGGGAAGTGTTGGCTGAGTAATATTATCACTGGACTATTATTCTGGCAGACATAGGTAATGTACTGTGACCTGGGTTCAAATCCTGCCATGGCAGGTAGTATAATTTGAATTCTATTAAAAAAAAACTGTAATTAAGAGTCTAATGATGATCTCGAAGCCATTGCAAATTGTCAGGAAAAACGCATCTGGTTCACTAATAGTAGGGACTGCAGATGCTGGAGAATCTGAGATAACAAGTTGTAGAGCTGGATGAAGCCTCTGGATTTCATCCAGCTCTACACCTTGTTATCTCTGGTTCACTAATGTCACTTCAGGGAAGGATATCTCCCACCCTTTCCCAGTCTATATGTGACTCCAGACCCACAGCAATGTGGTTAACTTTTAACTGTACTCTGGGCAATAAATGCTGACCAGGCTAGTAATGTCCATGTCCTATGGATGAATATTAAAAAAAAAACTTGATTTTGCACTCCCACAAGTGTTCCAAGAGAGATAATTCCAAGACTTTGACTCAGTGAGAAAACAGCAGTATAGTTCCAAATTCTGATAGTCTGTGACTTTGATGGGAGTTTGTAGATGGTACTGTTCTTAAGTGTTTACTGCTGTTATACCTCTAAACTTTCAAGGTCACAATTTTGGAGAGTGCCATAAAGGGAGCTTTAGTAAATTGCAGCAGTGCATCTTGTGGAGAGGCTGAACTTGTGTTTTATTGGTGGTGGACTGATTATTCAAGATGATGGATAGGATACTGAGCAAGTGGGATGCTTTGTCTTGGATGGTGTGAGGCTTACTGCATGCCTGTGTCATAACTGTTCTATGATATCTCCAGCTTTTTCTTTAAACTTTAGGCCTTTCAACTGAGGTGACTTCAATTTTATGACATCATAAACAACTTGAATTGGTCATTGGATTATCCCCCATGTCATAAAGCTTTGAGGTTGATAACTGATGACAGTGTTGTCTACCTTGTGACTTTCAATCAGGATTCATAACTGAGTGGTGTCTCCAGAGGAGGAGGAGAAAATGGATAATGAAAATGATCTGGAATTTAGGAAAAACTTGGAAGCCGAGCGAAGGAAGCTTGACCTGGAGCGTCGGATGAGAAAAACGTATGAGACTGTTCCTCAGGATTCCAAAGAGCCGATGGATGATGCTTGTGCACTCAGCTCTCCTGATGAAGGTCAGTAGTGCACAGCTTTTAAAAGCTTTTTTTCTCATGTGATGCTGGTTTGATTTTGACTTCTTTGAAACAGTATTTCTCTCTGTAATACCAGACCCAGAACCAGGATTCTCCAGCATCTGCAGTTTCTTTTATCTCAGACACAGAACCAATCAGCTTTGCAAATAAATCATGATTTGGAAAACAAAACACACGCTTCTGTCCCCTCAGTTAATCAATGCTAATGAACTTGATTTGCTCCTAAACCTGGCATCTTTCCATTGGCAGGGACTAGACATTGGAAGGATCCAATCTTTCCTTAATGCATGTTCGATTCATTGCCAAGCAGTTAGTCTACCTGGTGACCCAAATGGGAACTTTGCCGATTTGAAGTATCAGAACACAACAATGGGTGCAGGAATAGTCCAAAATAGCCCATTTATCTTGCTGTGTAATTTGACACAATCACCAACTGCAATTTCTCACCTGATACAGCTCATGTTTCTTTCAGCAATTAAAAATCTGCCTGTCTCAATGTTAAAACTATCCACCAATGAAGCATTCACAAATTTTTGGGTAGAGAATTCAGAAGATTCATAGAAACATAGAAGCTAGAGGCCTGCTCAGCCATTCGGGATCATGGCTGATCTTCGAGTTTAATAACATAATCCCATCCTTCCCCATATCTCTTGATCACTTTTGCCACAAGAACTACATCTACCTCCTTCTTGAAAACACACAAAATTTTGGCCTCAAGCACTGACTGTGATAATGAATTCCAAAGGCTCACCACACTCTGGGTGAAAAAAATTCCTTCTCATCTCAGTTGTAAATGTCTTCCCTCATATCGTTAAACTGTGATCCCTGGTTCTTTACTCCTCAGAATCCTTCCTGCATTTACCCTGTCTAGTCCTTTTAGAATTTATAGGTTTCTATGTGATCCCGTTTAATTCTTCCAAATTCCAGTGAATATAATTCTAACTGATCAAGTCTTCCTTCATGCATTAGTCCCGCCATGTCAGGAATCAATCTGGTAAACCTTTGCTTCACTTTCTCCATATCCAGAACGTCCTTCCATAGATAAGGAGACCAAAACTGCACACACAATTCTCCAAGTGTGTCTCACCAAAGTCCTGTACAAATGCAGCAAGACATCTTTTCTCCTGTACTCAATTCCTTTCACTATGACAATAAAGAATATTCCGATGAAAGCCAGCATAATATTTGCCTTCTTCACTGCCTGGTGCATGTGCATGCTTTTATTGACGGGTGTAGAAGGACACCGAGGTCATATTGCAACTCCTGCTTTCCCAATTTACTGCCATTTGGATACCTGACTTCCTGGTTTTGCCAACAAAGTGGATAAGCTCAACTTTATCCCTGTTATAATTCATCTCTCATGCATTTGCCCACTAATTCAACTTGTCCAAATCACAATGAAGCACCCCTGCATCTGCCTCACAGTTCATCTTCCCACCTTGCTTTGCGTCATCCACTAACCCAGAGAAACATCTTGTTCCCTCATCTACTGCATTGATATATATTGAACAGCTGAGATCCAAACACTGAACCCAGCTGTACCCCACTATTCATTAGCCACCACTTGGAGAAGGAACAGTTTATTCCTACTCTTTGTTTCCTATCTGCAAACCAGTTTTCAGTCCATGTCAGAACACTACTCCAAATCCCATGGGCTTTAATTTTACATGCTGATCTATTACTTGGGACCTTATCAAAAGTCTTCTAAAAGTCTAAATAGACTGCATCTACTGACTCGTCTTATCAATTCTGTGGATGCATCCTTTTTCAATATCAGTAGATTTGTCAAGAATAATTTCCTAGTTTGTAAAACCATGCTGATTGTATCTGATCCTGTCATTATTTCCAAGTGCTCTGCTATTAAATCTCTTTAAATTTCTAGTGAACTATTGCATTTTCCCTGTTACCAGTGTTAGGTTAACAAGTCTCCAATTCCTTGTTTTCTCCTTGGTCCTTTTTTTAAAATATTGGGGCTACATCAACTACCCTTCAATCCATAGGAACTGAATCTATGGAGTCTTGAAAGCTGACCATCAATGTGATCAATTTTTCTAGCTCCATTTCCTTAAATACTGTGGGATGGAGAGTATCACGTCCTGGGGTTTATTGGCTTTAATTTCTCCAACATCATTTCCCCAACAATACTGATTTGCTTCAGTTCTTCCCTTAAATTAAATCCTGTCTTCCCCAACATTTTTGGCATGTTACTTGTATCCTCATTTCTGAAAACATAACCAAAAATGTATTTAGTTGGTATGCCATCTCTTTTTTTATTGCATTGTAGCTTTTGTAAAAACTTACTCATGGAACAAGGGTGTCCCTTGAAAGGCCAGCATTTGTTACCCTCCCTAGTAGCCCATGAGAAGATGGTGGTGAGCTGCCTGCTTGAACCACTGTAGTCCATGTGCTTAGGTAGGCCCACAAAGTATTTAGTGGGGAGATTCTCCGATTTTCACCCGGTGAAGGAACAGCGATATATTTCCAAGTCAGGATGGTGAGTGGCTTGGAGGGGAATTTGCAGCTGGTAGTATTCCCTTGTCCTTCCAGATGGATGTGGTCATGGATTTAGAAGGTGCTGTCTCACAATCTTTGGTGAAATTCTCTAATGCATCTTGTAAACAGTAAACACTGCTGAACATCAACTGTGAAGGGAGTGAATGTTTGTTGATGTGTTGCCAATCAAGCAGGCTGCTTGATCTTGGATGATATCGGAACTGTACTCATATAGGAAAATTTCTGAAGGAAAGGGACCAATACCTGTCTTTACTAATCTTTTTTCTCTTCATATACCTATGGAAGCTCATACAATCAGTTTTTTTGTCCCCCACAATCCTTACACGCATTTTTGATTTTCCCCTCTTAATCGTGACCACCTTTGTTGAAATCTAAATTTCACCCAATACTCAGATCTGCTGCTGTTTTTTGAGACAACTGTATGCCCTATCTTGGATCTAATACGATCCCTAATGTCTCTAATAGCCACGGTTGGGCCATCTTTCCTGTCTTATTACGAATTGAAATTGTGAAAGTGCTGTCACGTGGGGAGTTCCAGGGAATTCCCTCCTAAAGGCTGTATAAATATAATTGTGGTTAGCTTATTTATGACTTTCAGAGAATGTACAAACCCTACACAGGCAGTCAACCGAGACCGGAATCAAACCTGGGTCCCTGGTGTTGTGAGGCAGCAGTGCTAACCACTGAGTCACCATGCCACTCTGCCATAGGTGAGGTCCCAGAAGTCTGGGGAATAGCCAATGTTGTCCCATTGTTTAAGAAGGGTAACAGGGATAATCCTAGAAATTACAGGCCTGTGAGTCTTACGTCAGTAGTAGGGAAATTATTGGAAAAGATTGTCAGGGACAAGATCTGTACGCATTTAGAAGCAAATGGACTTATTAGTGATAGACAGTGTGGCTTTGTGTGGGAGAGGTCATGCCTCACCAGCTTGATCAAGTGTTTTGAGGAGGTGATAAAGATGATTGATGAGGGAAAAGTGGTTGATGTTTTGGACTTTGACAAGTTCCCTCATGACAGATTGATACAAAAGGTGAAGTCACATAGTATTTGGTGAGATGGCAAGATGAATACAGAACTGGCTTAGCCATAGGAGACAGAGGGTAGCAATGGAAGGATCCTTTTCGGAGGGGAGGGTTGTGACTAGTATGTTCCACAAGGATCAGTGCTGGGACATCTGCTGCTTGTAATCTCCATAAATGAATTGGAGGAGAGCATAGAGATAACAAGGTGTAGAGCTGGATTAACACAGCAGGCCAAGCAGCGTCAGAGGAGCAGGAAGGCTGACGTTTCTGGCCTAGACCCTTCTTCAGAAATGGGGGACGGGAAGGGGGTTCTGAAATAAATAGGGAAAGAGGGGGAGGCGGATAGAAGATGGACAGAGAAGATAGGTGGAGAGGAGACCGACAGGGCAAAGATGCGGGGATGGAGCCAATAGAGGTGAGTGTAGGTGGGGAGGTAGGGAGGAGATAGGTCAGTCCAAGGAGGATGGACAGGTCAAGGTGGCGGGATGAGGTTAGTAGATAGGAGATGGGGGTGCGGCTTGAGGTGGGAGGAGGGGACAGGTGGGAGGATGGACAGGTTAGGGAGGCGGGGGTGAGCTGGGCTGGTTTTGGGATGTGGTAGGGGGAGGGGAGATTTTGAAGCTTGTGAAGTCCACATTGATACCATTGGGCTGCAGGGTTCCCAAGCGGAATATCAGTTGCTGTTCCTGCAACCTTCGAGTGGCATCGTTGTGGCATTGCAGGAGGCCCAGGATGGACATGTCGTCTGAGGAATGGGAGGGGGAGTTGAAATGGTTCGCGACTGGGAGGTGCAGTTGTTTGTTGCGAACTGAGCGCAGGTGTTCTGCAAAGCGGTCCCCAAGCCTCTGCTTGGTTTCCCCCATGTAGGGGACGCCACAACGAGAACAGTGGATGCAGTATACTACATTAGCAGGTGTGCAGGTGAACATCTGCTTGATGTGGAAAGTCTTCTTGGGGCCTGGCATAGGGGTGAGGGAGGAGGTGTAGGGGCAGGTGTAGCACTTCCTGCGGTTGCAGGGAAAAGTGCTGGGTGTGGTGGCGCTGGAGGGGAGTGTGGAGTGGACAAGGGAGTCAAGGAGAAAGTGGTCCCTCTGGAAAGCAGATAAGGGTGGGGAGGGGAAAATGTCTTCAAAATTTCCCCTCCCCCTACCACGTCCCAAAACCAGCCCAGCTCACCCCCGCCTCCCTAACCTGTCCTTCCTCCCACCCATCCCCTCCTCCCACCTCAAGCCCCACCCCCATCTCCTCCTACTAACCTCATCCCGCCACCTTGACCTGTCCATCCTCCCTGGACTGACCTATCTCCTCCCTACCTCCCCACCTGCACTCACCTTTACTGGCTCCATCCCTGCCTCTTTGACTTGTCTGTCTCCTCTCCACCTATCTTCTCCTCTATCCATCTTCTATCCGCCTGCTCCTCTCTCCCTATTTATTTCAGAACCCCCTTCCCCTCCCCCATTTCTGAAGAAGGGTCTAGGCCCGAAACATCAGCCTTTCTGCTCCTCTGATGCTGCTTGGCCTGCTGTGTTCATCCAGCTCTACACCTTGTTATCTCAGATTCTCCAGCATCTGCAGTTCCTACTATCTCTGGAGGAGGGTATCGTTGGTCTAATTAGTAAGTTTGCAGATGACACAAAGATTGGTGGAGTTCTGGATTGTGAGGAGGATTGTTAGACGATACAGCAGGATCTAGATCAGTTGGAGGCATGGGCAGAAAATTGGCAGATGGAGTTTAATCCACATGAATGTGAGGTGATGCATTTTGGAAGGTCAAATACAGGTGGAAATTATATAGTGAATGGCAGAACCCTTTGGAGTATTGATATGCAGAGGGATCTGGGTGTGCAGGTCCACAGATCATTAAAGGTAGCATTGCAAGTAGATAAAGTAGTAAAAAAGGGCTTATGGCATGCTTGCCTTCATTGGAAGGGGCATTGAGTACAAGGATAGACAAGTTATGCTGCAGCATTATAGAACTTTAGTTAGGCCACACTTGGAATATTACACACAGTCCTGGACACCACACTAGCAGAAGGATGTGGATGCTTCGGAGAGGATACAGAAAAGGTTTACCAGGATGTTGCCTAGTATGAGGTATTTTAGCTATGAAGAAAGTTGGATAGACTGGTTTGTTTTCACTGGAACGCAGGAGTTTTAGAGGTGACCTGATAAAAGTTTATAAGGTTATGAATGGCATGGATAGAATGGAAAGTGTGAACTTTTTCCCAGGGTGGAGGATATATTACCATGGGACATATGTTCAAGGTGCGAAGGAGAAGTTTAAAAGAGATATGCAAGGCAAATTTTTCACACAAAGGTTGGTGAGTGCCTGGAATACATTGCCAGAGGAGGTGGTGAAAGCAGACACAATAGCAGCATTCAAGAAGCACCTGGATGAATACATGAATAGGAAGAGAAGAGGGACAAGGATCCTGTAAGATTCATAAAATCCCTCCAGTGTGGGAGCAGGCCCTTTGGCCCAACAAGTCCACACTGACCCACAGAGCATCCCACCCATACCCATCCCCCTATAAACCACCTAATCTACACACCCCTGAACACTACAGGCAATTTTGCATGGCCAATCCACCTAACCTGCACAGCTTTAGACTATGGGAAGAAACCAGAGTACTCAGAGGAAACACACACAGACATGGGGAGAATGTGCAAACTCCACACAGACAGTCACCTGAGGGTGGAATTGAACCCAGGTCCCTTGCACTGTGAGGCAGCAGTGCTAACCACTGAGCCACTGTGCCACCTGTAAATGAAGACAGTTTTATCTGTTAAGTTTTATCTATAAAGATCTTTGTGCTCTTTATAAATAACTTGGATGAGGCAGTGGAAGAGTGGGTTAGTAAGTTTGCCGATGACACGTAGGTTGATGGAGTAGTGGACAGCATGGGGGCTGTTATAGGTTGCAGTGGGACATTGACAGGATGCAGAGCTGGGCAAAGAAGTGGCAGGTGGAATTCAACCCAGAAAAATGTGAAGTGATTCATTTTGGAAGGTTGAATATGAATGCAGAATACAGGGATAATGGCAGGATTCTTGGCAGTGTGGAGGAACAGAGGGATCTTGGGGTCCACGTCCATAGGTCCCTCAAAGTTGTGGCCCAAGTTGATAGGGTCGTAAAGAAGGCGTATGGTGTGTTGGCTTTCATTGGTAGGGGAATTGAGTTTAAGAGCCGTGAGGTTATGCTGCAGGTCTATAAAACCCTGGTTCGACCACACTTGGAATATTGCTTTCAGTTCTGGTCACCTCATTTTAGGAAAAATGTGGAAACTTTAGAGAGAGTGCAGAGGAGATTTACCAGGATGCTGCTTGGACTGGACAGCAGGTCTTATGAGGAAAGGTTGAGGGAACTAGGGCTTTTTTCATTGGAGCGAAGAAAGATGACAGCTGACTTGATAGAGGTGTACAAGATGATGAAAGGCAAAGATAGAGTGGATAGTCAGAGACTTTATCCCAGAGCGGAAATGACTATTACGAGGGGGCATAATTTTAAGGTGATTGGAGGACGGTATAGGGGAGATGTCAGAGGTAGGTTCTTCACACAGGGAGTGGTGGGTGTGTGGAATGCGCTGCTGGCAGGGGTAGTGGAGTCAGGTTCTTTAGAGACTTTTAAGTGACTCTTGGATAGGCACATGGAGGATAGTAAAATGTAGGGTATGCATTTGGAAGGTGCTGTCTGAGGATCTTTGGTGAATTTCTGTAGTGCATCTTGTAGATAGTCCACACTGCTGCTACTGAGCATCAGTAGTAGTAAAGCTTCTTTGAACAGTTTACAACACATTTGTTTGATCTTAGAGTATGATAATAGGTCGACACAACATTGTGGGCTGAAGGGCCTGTACTGTGTTCTATGTTTTAGTGTGGAAGGGCAAAATGTGTCAGTGCAGGCTTAAGAGTCGAAGGATCTATTCCTGTGCTGTATTGTTCTTCTTTGTTTTTGAATTGGAAAGTACTGCCTGGGAGAGTGGTGGAGGCAGTTTCCATAGGCAGGTTTAAAAGACAGCTGGATATATATTTGAAGGGGAAAAGTTCGAGGGTTATGGAGACAGGGCTGGAGAATGGAACTGGCTGGGTGGCTATTTTTAGGAGCTGGTACAGACAAAATGGCTTTCTTCTATTCTGTGAAATTCAATGATTCAATGATTCTGTAAGTTGGGCCTACAATTATTTGAGTTTAAAAGAATGAGAGATTATCTAACGGAGTCGAAAAACAAAAAAAAAACCCACAGGCCAGTTAGTTTAAATCTGTCACAGGGAAAACATTAGAAGCTTTCATTCAGTACACTATAACAAGGGACTTGGCTAAGTTCAAATGATTTTGTCAAAGGGAAATCATGTTTAAATAATTTATTGGAGTCTTTGAAGATGTAACTTGTGCTATTAATAAGGCGGAAACAATGGATGTAATGCATTTAGATTTTCAGAAAGTATTTGCTAAGTTGTCAAGTTAAGGACTGTAGTGGAAATTAAACACTTATGGCATTGGGAGGCACATATTGGCATGGAAAGAAGATTGGCTGGTTAATGGGAAGCAGAGAGCCAGGAAAAAAATGATGTCATGAGTGGTGTGCCACAGGCATTGGTGCTAGGCCCTTAACTCTTTACAGATCTGGATAAGGGAATCAAAGGTATGGTGGCTAAATTTGCTGATGACACAAGATCAGTAGGAAAATGAGTGATGAAAAAGATGTAAAGTGCTGATAAAGGGACAGAGATAGGTTAAGTGAGTGGGCTGAGATCTGGCAAATAGAGTTCAATGTGGGAAAGTGTCCATTTTGGTAGAAAGAATAATAAAAAGCAGTCTATCTGAATGGTGAGATGTTGTAAAGAGATCTAGGTATCCTAGTGCATGAGTCATGGAATTAATATGCAGGTACAAGGCATTGGGAAAACTCATTGAATGCTATGATTTATCGCTAAGGGAATTGAATGCAAGAGTGGGGGAATTATGCCACAGCATTGGTGATACCATATCTGGAGTACTGTGTACAGTTTTTGTCCCCTCACTTGAGGAAGGACAGAATTTTATTGGAGGCAGTTCAGAGAATGTTGGCTAGATTAATTCCGGGGATGCAATTCTTGTCTTCTGAGTAGAGACTAAGCCGATTAGACTTATACTGGCTAGAGTTTAGAAGAATGAGAAGAGACCTAATTACAGTAAAGTCATCAGAGTCTTACTCCCACATTCGTAAGACAACCATTGGTGGATTTAACTTGAAAGTCACCACACCTCAAGGAATCAGCAAGGTTGATAAGGCAGGACCTTTGTGGTATAGCTGGTATAGAAATTGAACCCATACTGTTGGTATTATCCTGCATTGCAAACCTGCCATGTAGCAGGTTAAAAATTAGTAATGGGATAAAATGTAATGAGAAACAGGCAGGAAAGTGGAGGTCAGGCTGAAATAAGATTAGTCATAATTGTATTAAATGGTAGAGCAGGCTCGAGGGGATGAATTGCCAACTTGTATCTTAGTCTTACGCTGTTATGAATTAAGGAATTGTTTAATGTGTTGTAAACTGTTCAAAGAAGCTTTATTACTTCTGATGCTCAGTAGCAGCAGTATCTACAAGATGCACTACAGAAATTCACCAAAGATCCTCAGACAGCACCTTCCAAACCCACGACCACTTCCCTCTAGAAGGACAAAGGCAGCAGATATATGGGAACACCACTACCCTCAAGTTCTCCTTCAAACCACTCACCATCCTGACTTGAAACCGTATCGCCATTCCTTCACTGTTCTGGGTCAAAATCCTGGAATTCCCTCCCTGATGGCATTGCGGGTCAACCCACAAGACATAGATTGTAGCTGTTCAAGAAAGCAGCTCACCACCACCTTCTCAAGGGCTACTGGGGATGTGCAATAAATGCTGGCCAGCCAGTGACACCCCCCATCCCACAATTGAATAATACTTGGAATTATTGAAATTGAAATAGACTAATACTTGGAATGAGTGGATTGACATATGAGGAAAGGCTAGATAAACTAGGTTAGGTCTTCTGCAGTTTAGAAAGGTCAGAGGTGACTTAGTTGAAACATGTAAGATCCTGAGGGGATGTTTCATCTTGCGGGAGAATCTTGAATTTGGGGTCATAGATTAAAAATAAGGGGTCTCCCATATAAGACAGAGATGAAGAGTTTTTTTTTCTTAAAGGGTTCAGAATCTTTGGAATTCCCTTCCTCAAAAGGCAGTGGATGCAGTACCTTTGAAAATTTTTAAGGCTATGGTAGATAGATTCTTGATTACCAAGGGCCTACTCTTATTCCTTGTCCATATTTCATTAGTTATTGCAACATATAAGATTCTTAGGGGCGTTGATTGAGCAGATGCTGAAAGGATCTCTCGTACAGGAAATGGAATCTAGAGGGGCACAGTTTCAAAACAAGGTATTTCCCATTTAAGGTAAAGGTGAACATAGATTTTTGCTCTCAGAAGGTTGTTAACTTCTGGAATTCACCATCCTGTAGACCAGTAGAATCTGAGTCAGTGAGTATGTTCAAGGCTGAGTTAGATAGTTTTTTTGATGTACAGGTGGTCAAGGTTTATTGGGGAAGCAGGCAGGAAAGTGAATAAAGTCCACAATCAGATGATTTTAAAATGACTTAGTGAATTGCGGAGCTGTCTCCAGTAGCCAAAATTACCCACTCCTCCTCCTATGTTTTATGTTCGTAAGTCACCTGCTGAGCATTATTGCCTGCTATGTTTGTATAACTGTATTTGGATTGGATTGCTTTGTGAGGTTTAAACTAAATATTTCTATTTTGCTTCCACAGAAGAAGTGCAGGTTCCAAGCTTCAAACCACGTCGTAAGTATTTCTACAAAGAGCAAGCTAAAGCTAGTGAAAGATACTTGTTTTATCAAGGGGAAGATACCGAAATAACTCTACAGAGACTGATATCCCATCACCAAACCACCCTTTAGTTACACATAGAAAGTCCTCAATACTGATCCAGCTCCCTCAGAGCCAGCTCTCAGAGTGGCAGGATGCCTGTCACTTCTGTATTTATCTGTCAGCCAGGGCTCCCTGATTGGATCAGATTAATAGCCCCAATCAGTGAACTCATATTCTATGAGGTCCACCTACTGACCTTATTACAATCATTGCATCCTTTCCCCTCTGAGTCTGAGGACATAGGCTGGTTCTTTTTCTCGTAGCTCCTCCTGAGCTGTTCGAGTGCTGGGTGAAGTTCCTCCAACTCTGCCTCGGATAAGGACAACATGTGATGTACAGTAGCCAGGCACATTTTCCCCCACCCTGTCTGCAAGTTTGCAGCTTTAATATGGTTCACATGCTTATTCAGGACTGTTGCATGTACCCAAACTTTATACATCACAGGATCTGACCTCATGTTAACCATGCCTCTTACCCATGCAGGACCATTCCTGTAGTTCCTACACCAAACTTCATCCCCTCAAGTGCACTGTCACCCTCACTTAGTGGAGTTTTGTGTTTGGCATTGGCATTCCTGATGCTGTTACACCCTAGCCCATCAGATTTAACCTGGTGTGAAGTCTTTTCTCCATTAGTGTATCTGCTGGAGTTATCCCTTAATTGCATGAGGGATCGTCCTACAACCAAATAGGAACCGGGACAGTTTGGCATACGGTGAAGCTGTAACCTGTTTCTTTAAGCCTGCTTTCAAAGTTTAGACTTCTCTTTCTGCCAGACCGTTGCATGTTGGGTGGTATGGAGTTATCCTTTCGTGTTGAATGCTGTTCAACTTTGGGAAATACTCAAATTCCCTGATGGTAAATGATGGCTTGTTATCTGTGACCAACACTTCTGGGAATCCATGTATTGCAAAAGATGCAAACAGTTTTTCTATCATCATCCTTGTGTTTGACAAATGAACTGTATGCAAGTCCAGCAACTTTGAATGGGTGTCCACAATGACCAAGAACACTGACCCCATAAGAAGACCGGCATAGTCAACATTGGTGTACAGAGTTGACAAAACCAAGTTACACCTGTTAAAAGATAAAGTGAGGCCGATCAAAGAAGCCCCACTCCCACGTCTGCACCAGAGCTTTCCTTGGTTTGGTGAATTATTATGGAAAATTCACGTGCAACCTGGACTCCACATTGGCACCCTTACAACTGAAAAAGGGTCAGCCTTGGAAATGGTCACGTAGCCAAGAAGTAGTCTTTAGCGAAGTGAAAATGCAGCTATTGTCATCTAAGGTATTGGCCTACTATGATCTGAAGTGAGAGATAGTACTGATATGCGATGCCTCCCTATGCAGTATTGGGGTAGTGTTGGCTCATCGGTGGCCCAATGGAGAGAAACGCCCAATAGTGTATGCTCCCTGGACTTTGGCTGATGCTGAACGCAAATACGCCCAGGTGGAGAAGAAAGGTTTGGTGGTCATCTTTGGTGTGAGGGGGTTCTACCAGTACCTTTACGGACAGGAATTTGTCATAGTAACAGATCACAAACCCCTGCTAGGGTTACTGAAGGAAGACAATGCGGTGCTGCCCGTAGCTTCCGGTAGAATTCAGCATTGGGCCCTTATTCTCAGTGCGTACAAGTACAAGTTAGAACATTGTCCAGGAAGCCAAGTGGGTAATACAGATGTCTTGAGCCGCTTCCCACTGGCAGGTACTCCATCGGTAGTGCCTTCCTTGAAGCGTCGGTTTTGGTCTTAGACTTCCTGGACACCCTTCCAGTCACTGGTGACAATATCCGACTGTGGACACAAAAAGATCCTGTTCTAGCTGGTAATGGGGGAAACAGAAGGGCCATCGCAACTAGGATTGAAGCCTTTCTGGACCTGGAGAGACCAGATCACAGCAGAGGCTGGCATATTACTATGGGGAGCAAGGATGATTGTCCTGAGTAAAGTTTGCTGCCACATAGTGGCTGAACTCCACCAGGGTTATTCAGCGCTTTCCATGATGAAGATGCTAGCAAGAAGCTATGTCAGATGGCCAGAGTTAGATGCCAACATAGCTGCATTGGTGGAGCAGTGCCCAGAGTACCAACAAGGACAAAATTTGCCTCAGCAGTGCCTCCACATTTGTAGGAATGGCCAAGTAAACCCTGAACTCGGTTGCACGTTAACTATGTCGATCCTTTCATGGGCTTAATGTACCTGGTTATTGTGGACACCCATTCAAAGTGGTTGGGTGTGCATACAGTTCATTTGGCAAACTCGGGGATGATGATTGAGAAGCTGTGAGCATCGTTCGGGATGTACAGACTCCCGGAAATATTGGTCATGGAGAATGGGACGTCATTTACCAGCAGGGAATTCAAATATTTCCTATGGTCATTTGGCACATAAGGACAGCTCCATACCATCCATCGTCCAATGGTGTAGTGGAAACAGCAGTTCAAATTTTGAAGGTAGGCTTAAAGAAGCAGCCTACAGCGTCACTCGATACCAAACTGTTCCAGTTCCTGTTCGAATACAGGACCATCTCACGCACAATAATAGGGATCGCACAAGCAGAATTGGTGATGGGGACTCTGCACCAGGTTAAACCTGATATTTCCATACCTGGGGTGGAGAGTGAAACAGCAGCAGGAATGCCAATGCTGGCCTCGTGCCACCTTTAAGTGGCAGAGACAGTTTAATTCAGGGGATGAAGTTTGGTGCCAGACCCATGGGAATGGCCCTGTATGGATACAAGATATGGTTGATGCAAGGCTCGGTCTCATGACTTACAAAGTTCAGGTAGGTTCTACAGTCCTGAACAAGCACAGGATCACCCAAATGCTATTATGTTGCAAATGGGGCAGGAGCATACCTGGCCCCTCAGAACAGCCAGAAAGCTTGTCAGACACTGTAGGCTCTCCCACTCTGTGTGATGTTGAGGAAATCTCAAAATCCGAGATGGCTGCAGCTGCAATATGGATATTGCCGGAATAAGAGGAGGTCCTTGATTGGAGTTGTTAACCTGGGCCAATCAGGAAATCCTTGGCTGACCAATAAAACCAGTAGATTTAGCATCTCCTCAGTTCATGGGATTGATTCTGAACTGGATGGTCACAGCTGGTGTACTGTGCACATGTGAGTAAAGGTTGAATGCCTGTTGGGATATTGGCCCCTTTGCAGTTACTTAATAGGAACATAGGAACATAGAAGATAAGTGTAGGAGGAGGCCATTCAATACATGGCTGATTGTCCAACCCAATAGCCTAATCCTGCTTTCTCCCCATAACCTTTGATCCCATTCACCCCAAGTACCAAATTGAGCTGCCTCTTTAATGTATTCAATGTTTGGCATTAACTGCTTCCTGTGGTAATGAATTCCACCAGTTCACCACTCTTTGGCTGAAGAAATGTCTCCTCATCTCTGTCTAAAATGGTCTACCCTGAATCCTCAGACTGTGACCCCTGGTTCTGGACACACTCAACATCAGGAACATCCTCCCTGCATCTACCCTGTCCAGTCCTGTTAGAATTTTATGTCTCTATGAGATTCCCCCTCATTTGTCTGCAGTCCAATGAAAACAATCCTAACCTCGTCAATTTCTCCTCATACATCAGACCTGCCATCCCTGGAATCAGCACTCCCTCGAGAGCAAGAGCATCCTTCCTCAGAAAAGGAGACCAAAACTGCACACCATATTCTAGGTGTGGTCTCACCAAGGCCCTGTATCACTGCAACAACACATCTCTGCTCCTGTACTCAAAACCTCTTGCAATGAAGGCCATTTACCTTCTTTACTGCCTGCTACACCTACATACTTACCTTCAGCAACTGGTGCACAAGGACACCCAAGTCCTGCTGCACACCCGCTTTTCCCAATTTACAGACATTCAGGTAGTAATCTGCGCTCTTGTTTTGCTTCCAAAGTGAATAACCTCACATTTATCCCAATTATACTACATTTGTCTTTGATCTGTCCACTCATCCAACCTGTCCAGATTATGCTGAAGGATCTCTGCATCTTCATCAAAGTTCACCCTCCCACCCAACTTGGTATCATCTGCAAACTTTGAGATATTAAATTTTGTTCCCTCATCCAAATCATCAATATATGTTGTGAATAGCTGAGGACCCAGCACCAATCACTGCGGCAACCCACAAGTTACTGCCTATCTATTTGAAAAGGACCCATTAAGTTCCACTATATGTTTCCTCTCTGCTAATTAGTTTTCTATCCATCTCAATACACTTCCCCAATCCGATGTGCTTTCAATTTGCACAATAATCTCTTATGTGGGACTTTTTGTCAAATGCTTTCTGTAAGTCCAAATATACCACATTGACTGGCTCCCTCTTGTCAGCTCCATTCGTTACAACTTCATAGAAATAGAATAGATTTGTCAAGCATGATTTCCCATTCATAATTCTATGCTGACTCTGTCTGATCCTGCCATTGCTTTCTAAATGCTCCACTAGAAAGTACTTGATAATGGATTTGAGAAATTTCCCCACTACTGATGTTAGGCCTTACAGTATCTTGGAATTGCTTCCTGGTCAGCATGTCAGGTGGGCCTTGGGCTCCTTTGATAATCCCCAGGCCTTCCTGAAAAATATTTGGGTATTTAATTAGGACTTCACTCAGGAAGCCATTTTCTAAAAAAAAAAGTGTTGAGTCAATCTAGGTGAATCTTTCTCAATCAATTTTACCCCATCAAGCTTGGTCCAAAGCCTTTTACTACAATCAGTGGTAGCTGAAACAACTGCTTCTTGTAAGATACTGGAACAAAGCTGTGCCGTTAATCTGTAAATGTTCCCCAGTATATGTTTTGAGTCTAGCTAAGGATGTGCACAAACTGAAGGGTTAGAGTCCAGAGTGAATTTTGTTAAATATTGGTTCTGTGATCTCTGAAATAGCCACACTTGTGTTAACCTGCATTAGAACTGGGTGGCCATTTAACCAGATGTTTATTTTGATTGGTTCTGATTTGGATGTTGCTAAGCAATTTAACTCTTCCAAACCAGATGTGGGTGGAATTCACAGGGTGTGTACTCTCCTGGATAGCAGCCTATGAATTCTCTTACTCAATTTACATCCAGTGGGACTCTTGCTGTGTTGAGTCTGTATACCTACAGCAACTACAGTAGCTTGTTGGCCCAAATGCTGAAGAAAACATTAACTGTTTGGCCAAGGCTTAGCTTTGTTCTGGTGTTTTACTGTAGACTGACCTAGAGTTCCTTTGTTCAGGATTTATCCAGAGTGTGGCTATACAATTACCTTCACTCAGGTAGTGATCCCTAACATCAGTTGGACTGGCAAGAGTGACCACTTCCATCGGAATATCCTGTAACACAAATGCTTCACTTTGGAAAATGCACAATGATAAAACCAGTTTTACTGCCTGTTTGAAGTCTAGTTGAACCTCAGCTAGTAGGCACTTCTGCATGGTTGCATTAATTAATCCTACATACCAACTGGTATCTCGTTAACATCTTGTTAAGGGTCAAACAAAAGTCACATGCTTCTGTCAGTCATCTTAACCTAGTCAAAAATCCCATATGGTTTCCCTTGGTTCTCAAATTGCTGAATAAAACCAATAGTGTTTCAGAATTAGAGCAGGTTTAGGGTCATAATATTCCTTAACAAAATCCATCAACTCTTGAAAGGTTTTAGCATCTGGTGCCTCAGGGAAAATTAAACTGCTAATAACTAAAAAAGCTGTGGGCCCACAAGCTATCCAGAGAATACACATTGATTTTCATTTGCCACAATGTCATTTGCCCAGGAAAATATAACACATTCTTTCCACAGAGTGGGCCCAGTCTTTGATGGCAGGATCAAATGAATCAATTTCCCAAATAATGGCATGATGCAGAAATGCTTCCCTAACTCAAAGTTGTCTGTTGTGAGCACGTTCCTTTAGGAATGTGCTTTACTCTTGTCTCCACTGAAATAACTCCACAGGAACTAGTTACTAGTTACCAAAATGATGAATCATTTTCTGATGAAGGGTCTAGGCCCGAAACGTCAAGCTTTCCTGCTCCTATGATGCTGCTTGGCCTGCTGTGTTCATCCAGCTCCACACCTTGTTATCTCGGATTCTCCAGCATCTGCAGTACCGATATCTCAAGTCTATTACACTGATTCTGCTTCCTCAGAGCCAGGTCTTAGAGTGACGGGATGTATGACATTCCTGTTTTCATCAGTCAGCCAGATTAGCAGCCGCAGTCAGAGAACTCATATTCTGAGGTCCACCTGGCTAACCTACTTACAATTTCTACAGTTTAATAGGTCATCTTATTAGCACTGTCCAGGCACAATTTGAAATGATTTTGAAATTTTATTTTGGATCCAATTGCTTTTCTAACAGTGAAGGATTCACCTTGCTGTGTTAAATGGGAAATGACAGTCAGTCCAGCCTGTTCTACATTCAGGCAGAATGTATTGTATGTTAAAATATATAAAGAGCAAGCTTGAGGCATAATTTCAGTGTGAAGGACTGTTATATTATGGGTAATGTGGTAGCTATTTCTAAGGAATGCGAATTAGACAATAATGACAATTGATTATATATACCAGGTCCTTTTATTTCGGTAAGAGAGGTTATGAAGGAAGAGTAGTAGCTTTGGTGATTGAAGGTAAAATCACGTCAAATATAGGACATGATAAAAGGAGGCAATAGACATTTTCTTGGAATCGAAAAGTATTTGAAACTGGGAACTGTGCATAGACCCCCCCTTACAGTCAAAAAATGGGAAATGACTGACAAATTAAATTCATAAATAAAATCCCAAAGAACTGCGGATGCTGGAAATCAGAAACAGAAACAGAAATTGCTGGGAAAGTTCAGCAGGTTTGGCAGCATCTGTGAAGAGAAATGACCCTTTCTCAGAACTGATAGTAGCTAGGAAAAGGTTGGTATTATGCTGAAGGTGAAGTGTTGTGGGGGGTGGGAGAGTAGGGGGGTGGAAATTGGGTGGAAATGGAGCCTAGTGAGAAAAGCAATTGGGCACACAAAGGAATAGGTAAAGGTCAGCCTGGGAAAACCGATAGCTGGTAATGGGTGCATTAGTGGCTGACAATAGGTTGTTTATAGTAACAAATTATGTGTTGACAAGATCTGAGACAGATGTTGGACAGGGAATACAATGGTATGTTGAAGTGGCAGGCAACAGGAAGCTCAGGCTCATTTTTGAGACAGAATGTAGGTGTTCTGCAAATTGCTGCACAGTCTGTTTGATCACCCCAACGTAGAGGAGACCATAAAGTGAGCAGTGAATACAGCAGAGATAAAGGTACTGCAGATGCTGGAGAATCCGAGATAACAAGGTGTGGGGCTGGATGAACACAGCAGGCCAAGCAGCATCAGAATACAGCAGATTGTGTGAAGTGCAGGTAAATCATTATTTCACCTGGAAAGTGTGTTTGGGGCCTTGGATAGTGAAGAGGGAGGAAGTAACTGAGCAGCTGTTACACCTTCTGCAATTTCATGGGAAGGTGCCATGGGAGTGTGGTGAGGTTTTGGAAGTGGAAGAGGAGTGGGCCAGGATGTCCCAGAGAGATAGTCCTTGTGGAAAGCTGACAAGGGTGGGGGAGGAGACAATGTATCTGGCCATGGCATCCTACTGGAGCTGGTAGAAATAGCAGCTAAGGAAGTTTTGGATATGAAAGCTGTGGGGTGGTAGGTGAGGACTGGGGGACCCTATTGCTGTTGTGTAAAGAAGAGAGGAGGGGGTGAGGACTAAAGTGTGGGAGGTGGGTCAGGCACAACTAAGGATCTTGTCAACCACAGTGATGGAGAATCTTCAGTTGAGGAAGAGGGTGGACATTTTGAAGGCTCCTTTGTAGAAGCTGGCATCAGAACAGATGTGACAGAGATGGAGGAACTGGGAGATGGAATAGACTCTTCACAGGAAGCAGGATGTGAGGATCTATAGTCAAGATAATTGGGAATTGGTTCATTTGTATTGGATATTGGTGACTAGCCTATCCCCAGAAATGGAAACAGATGACAAGAAAGGGAAAGGATGAGTCAGAGATGGACCAGGTGAAAGTGAGAGCAGAGTGGAAATTTGAAGTGAAATTGATAAACTTTTCCAATTCTAGCCAAGAGTGGGAAGCAACACCAATGATATCATTGATGTACCAGAGTAAGACTAGAACAAAAATGTTCCACATACCCTACAAGAGAGGGGCATAACTGGGATCCATGTGAGCATCCATATCTGCCTCTTTGACCTGAAAATGTGAGAGGAGTTAAAGGAGAAGTTGTTCAAATTGAGGATGACCTCAGGCAAGCAAAGGAGAGTGGTGGAGAAAGGGAAGAGTTCAGGACTTTTTTCCAGGAAAAAGCAGAGAGCCTTGAGACCATCCTGATGAGGGAATGGACATGAAAAGGGATTACATTTCTGTGA
Source organism: Ginglymostoma cirratum (assembly GCA_024137785.1). Classification (NCBI taxonomy): domain Eukaryota; kingdom Metazoa; phylum Chordata; class Chondrichthyes; order Orectolobiformes; family Ginglymostomatidae; genus Ginglymostoma; species Ginglymostoma cirratum. The sequence continues at coordinate 2,666,792 of JAHRHZ010000033.1, forward strand.
TGAAGAGGAGGCGCCTGGAGACAATGATCTGGAAATTATGAAACTGATGAAAAATATCAAAAGGATTATGGATGTCAGTGGGAAGGGACTGGATAAGGGGAGAAAAAAATCAAGTCGAGGTTGAAAGAGATGAATTGTGGAGAAGGAGCAAGTAAAAACCATGGGTCTGCATGAGCGGTATTGTTTGTGGATTTTGTGAAGGTAGTAGAAGCGGGCTGTGCAGGTTTGGGGAATTATGAGCTTGGAGGCTGCTATTGAAGTCCCCCTTGATTATTGTAATAGTGCCTATCTTACATTACTTTGTTGTCTGCTAATTTATTTTCTTCCCCACCACCGTGCCCCTACAATCTCCTTAGCTATTTCCTTCATAACTCTGGGGTGTAGTCTGCCTGCTCTGGGTGATTTATCCACTTTCAGATCTTAAAGCTTCCCCAGCACTTTCTCCTTTAGTGATAAGACTCACCTCTGTCCCCTGACTCTCTTCTGGTATGCTACTGGTGCCTTCCACTGTGAAGGGTGATGCAAAGTACCTAGTCAGTTCCAGCACCGTTCCTTTATTCCCCCTTATAACTTTTCCAGCCTCATTTTCCAGTGGTCCAATGTCCACTCTTTCCTCCCTCTACCTTTTAGACATATAAAAAAAACCTCTTGCAACAATCTTCTTTTGTAACAAGAGTTAGCTCACTCTCTCATGTTTCATCCTTTCAAACTGCAGGTTGAATTCTATCATATTATGGTCACTGTTCCCTCAGTGTTCCTTCACTTTTAAGGTCCCTAGTCAAGTCTGCCTAATTACACATCTCAAAATCCAGAATTACCTATTCTCTTGTGGGCTCTACCGTAAGATCTTCCAACAAAACAATCTCATAGACATTGTATGAATTACATTTCTTGAGATATGCTATCAACTTGATTTCACAATCCACCTACTATTGAAGTCCCCCTTGATTATTGTAATAGTGCCTATCTTACATTTCTTTGTTGTCTGCTAATTTATTTTCTTCCCCACAACCTGCTAGGAAGCCTTTACACACATTCCATCAGGGTCCTTTTACCTCAACTCAACACACAGATTCAATGCTTTCCAAATGTATATCACTTCTTGCTATTGGTAATTTCATTTCTTACTAACAAGGCAACCCCACTTGCTTTGCCCATACAGCATGGAAACAGATCCTTTGGTCCCAACTCGTCAATGCCAACCAGATATCCTAAATAAATTTAGCTCCATTTGTCAGCATTTGGCCCATATTCCACTGAACCGTTCCTATTCATGTATCCATCCAGATGCCTTTTTAAATGTTGTAACTGTACCAGCATCCTCCACATCCTCTGGCAGCTCATTCCATACACGCACCACCCTCTGCGTGAAAAAATTGCCCCTCAGGTCCCTTTTAAATCTTTCCCTCTCATCTTAAACCTAAACTCTCTAGTTTTGGACTTCCCTACCTTGGGAAAAAGACTTTGGCTATCCACCCTATCCATGCCCCTCATGATTTTGTAAACCTTTATAACGTCACCCCTTAGTCTCCAATGGTCCGTGGAAAATAGTCCCAGCCTATTCAGCTTCTCCCTATAGTTCAAACCCTCCAACCTTGGCATCATTCTTGTAAACCTCCTCTGAACCCTTTCATGTTTAACAACATTGGAGGGAGACCTGAACTGAATGCAATGTTCTAAAAGTGGCTTCATCAATGTCCTGTACAGTGGCAACATGATGGCCCAAATCCTATACTCAATCCCCTGACCCATGAAGGCAAGAGTGCCAAATGTCGCCTTCACCATCCTGTCTACCAGCAATTCCACTTACAAGGAATTATGCACATGAACCCCTATGTCTCTTTGTTTAACAACACTCCCCAGTGCCCTATCATTGACTTGACAGTAGAAGAGAGAGAGTAGTGACAGAAGGTTATTATTTGGATTGGATGCCTGTGACCAGCGGAGTATCACAAGGATTGGTGCTGGGTCCATTGTCGTTCATCATTTGTATAAATGATTTGGATGAGAATGGTTAGTGAGTTTGTGAATGACACCAAAATTGGTGGTATTGTGGACAGTGAAGAAAGTTATCTAAAAGTACAAGATCTTGATCAGATGGGCTAATGGGCCAAGGACTGGTAGATGAAGTTTAATTTAGATAAATGCGAGGTATTGCATTTTGGTAAGGCAAACCAGGGCAAGACTTACACTGTTAATTGTAGGGTCGTGGGGAGTGTTGGTGAACAGAGGGACATGGGGTGCAGGCTCATATTTCCTTTAAAGACATAGCAGATAGACAAGGTGGTGAAGAAGACATTTGGCATGCTTGTCTTCATTGAATCCGAGCTTTGAGTACAGAAGTTGAGATGTCATGTTGTGGCTGTACAAGACATTGGCGAGGTCACTTTTCAAATACCACGTACCATTCTGGTCACCCTGCTATAGGAAGGATGTTGTTTAACTTGAAAAGGTGAAGAAAAAATGTACAAGGATATTGCCAGGACTGAATGATTTGAGTTATGGGGTAGGCTGGAAAGGCTGGTAATTTTTCTCTGGAGCATCAGAGGCTGAGGGGTGACCTTAGAAGTTTATAAAATTATGAGGAGTGTGGATAAGGTGAATAGCCAAAGTCTTTTTCTCAGGGTAGGGGAGTGCAAAACTAGAGGGCATAGGTTTAAGGTATGAGGGGAATGATTTAAAAGGGACCTGAGTGGTAAATTTTTTCACAGAGAGGGTGGTGCGTGTATGGAACAAGCTGCCAGAGGAAATGGTGGAGGCTGATACAATTAAAACGTTTAAAAGACATTTGGACAGGTACACAAATTGGAAAGATTTAGAGAGAACACAGGATGATTACTTGTTTAGAAATAGTGTGAAAGAGTTTGGGGAAGAAGCATTCAGTAATGATGCTTGTTTGAGGAGCTAGTGATGGGCCCAATGCCCCCCTTCTGCACTGTAACAATTTTGATTATGTTTCCTTAGTTGCCTCATGGAACATCTTGCTACCTTCTTCATGAAAAGCCACAGGATAAATTACTAATGATATGTATCCCAACATTGTAGGCAAAATACATCCAAATTTTCACTCATCCATTGAAGTAATCCCAGTCAGTTTCAGGTGGGAGCATATAGAGAATTCAGAATTGGCTCAGTAAGCCAATTTTTCTTTTTAAATTTCGGTGCTGTTTCTTGAATTGTGATTAAATTCTACCTTCTGTTCAACAGAACGGCGGATTTATGGATTGCAGGAAAAACCAGATCCTGGAAGAATGTATGAGTATGCCAAACTACGTGCCTCATGTAAGAAATCATTTCTAACATTTTGGAAAAAAAAATTAGTTAAGATGTTTCACCCATAACCTTAAAGTGCATTTGAAATATGTCATCAAACGTTAAATGTGAATAATATACTCGTGGTTAAGGTAAGGAAATTGCTTTGTTTTGCCAATATTCTGAATGGGTCCGTCAGATTTCATCCTTTTGAAATGGTATAAACGCTTAAACTGAGGACCATTTAAGCTATTTAAAGAGACAAATTAAGCTCAGAAACTATACTTCCAACTTCCATTTTGAGTTTCAAAAATAAACTGATGCCAGCATGTGAATTCACTAAAAATCATTTGAAGAGTGCTCAAAAATCATTGTAAACTAGAGACAATAAAAAGGCCAAGGTCTGAAAGATGAGAGATAACAAGCATGGGGCTGGATGAACACAGCAGGTCAAGCAGCATCATAGGAGCAGGAAAACTTGACGTTTCGGGCCTAAACCCTTCATCAGAAATGGGGGAGGGGAAGAGGGTTCTGAAATAAATAGGGAGAGAAGGATAGGTGGAGAGGATAGGTGGAGAGGATAGGTGGAGAGGAGGCAGACAAGTCGAAGAGGCGGGGATGGAGCCAGTAAAGGTGAGTGTAGGTAGGGGGGTAGGGAGGAGATAGGTCAGTCCAGGGAGGACGGACAGGTCAAGGGGGCGGGATGATGTTAGTAGATAGGAGATGGGGGTGTGGCTTGGGGTGAGAGGAAAAACAGGTTAGGGAGGCAGAGATGAGCTGGGCTGGTTTTGGGATGCGGTTGGGGGAGGGGAGATTTTGAAGCTTGTGAAATCCACATTGATACCATTGGGCTGCAGGGTTCCCAGGCTGAATATGATTTGCTGTTCCTGCAGCCTTCGGGTGGCATTGCAGGAGGCCAAGGATGGACATGTCATCTGAGGAATGGGAGGGGGAGTTGAAATGGTTCGCGACTGGGAGGTGCAGTTGTTTGTTGCGAACTGAGCGCAGGTGTTCTGCAAAGCGGTCCCCAAGCCTCCGCTTGGTTTCCCCGATGTAGAGGAAGCCACAACGGGTACAGCGGATGCAGTATACCACATTGGCAGATGTGCAGGTGAACCTCTGCCTGATGTGGAATGTCTTCTTGGGGCCTGGGATTGGGGTGAGGGAGGAGGTGTGGGGGCAGGTGTAGCACTTCCTGCGGTTACAAGGAAAAGTGCCGGGTGTGGTGGGGCTGGAGGGGAGTGTGGAGCGGACAAGGGAGTCGCGGAGGGAGTGGTCCCTCCGGAAGGCAGATAAGGGTGGGGAGGGAAAAATGTCTTTGGTTCTGGGGTCTGATTGCAGATGGCGGAAGTGTCGGAGGATGATGCGTTGGATCCGGAGGTTGGTGGGGTGGTATGTGAGGATGAGGGGGATTCTTTTTTGGTTATTGTTGCGGGGACGGGGCGTGAGGGATGTGTTCCGGGAAATGCGGGAGACTCGGTCGAGGGCGTTCTCGACCACTGTGGGGGAAATTGCGGTCCTTGAAGAATGAGGACATTTGAGATGTGCGGGATTGAAATGTCTCATCGTGGGAGCAGATGCAGCGGAGGCAAAGGAATTGGGAATAGGGGATGGCATTTTTGCAGGAGGTTGTGTGGGAGGAGGTGTATTCCAGGTAGCTGTGGGAGTCAGTGGGCTTGAAATGGACATCTGTCTCTAGGTGGTTGCCCGAGATGGAGACAGAGAGGTCCAGGAAGGAGAGAGAAGTGTTGGAGATGGTCCAGGTGAACTTCAGGTTGGGGTGGAAGGTGTTGGTGAATTGGATGAACTGTTTGAGCTCCTCGTGGGAGCACGAGGCGGCGCCGATGCAGTCATCAATGTAATGGAGGAAGAGGTGGGGTTTAGGGCCAGTGTAGGTACGGAAGAGGGATTGTTCCACATAACCTACAAAGAGGCAGGCATAGCTTGGGCCCATGCGGGTACCCATGGCCACCCCCTTTGTCTGTAGGAAGTGGGAGGAATTGAAAGAAAAGTTGTTGAGGGTGAGGACGAGTTCGGCTAGGCGGATGAGGGTGTCGGTAGATTATTGCTGCAGGCAAGGTGTTCACGTTCAGGGTTTGAGTGAAGATTTGTAGCTCGGGTGCTGGTTGTAGATGTTGGTATGTTCGCTGAGCTGGGAGGTTTGATAGCAGACGTTTGATAGCAGGTGTTCATGTTGTTACCTGTCTCTGAGGAATCATTAAAAGTACTTTCATTGGATATTATAGAACTCCAGAGGCCAGTATCGCATCACCAAATCACCATTTTATTATATGTGCATGGTACTTGACACTGGTCAAGCTTTCTCAGAGCCGGCTCCCAGAGTGTTGGATGTCTGACACACCGATTTATATCTGTCAATCAGGGCTCCCTGATTGGACCAAATCAACAGTCCCAATCAGGGAATTCATATTCTGAGGTCCATTTGGCAGATCTTGTTACACTCATTACATTGCTCCCTCTCTAAGTCCACAGACATAGGCCTGTTATGTTTCTTGTAGCCTCTCCTGGGGAATTTTCATTCTCGAATCAGTTCCTCTGATTCAGCCTTGGAAACAGGTGATGTGTACCAGTCCGTAGCCTGCCTCTTGCACCTGGAGTGACTGGAAGAAATTCATCCTCTTCTGTAGGCGGTAAAGGCATCATTTGTCATGTCCATCTCAGACTGAGGTTTCTTTGCTGGAGAGAAAAGGAGAACCCACATGTTCCAAAAGCCTTTCCGGCTGTTCTGAGGGAAGGGGCATGTTTTGCTCCTGCCCTGTTTGTGAGTTTTCAGATTTTACGTGACCTACGTGCTTATTCAGGACAGCCTCACCTACTTGAACCTTGTATCTCCTTGTGTCCTGACCTTGCGTCCACCATGCCTCTTACCCATACAGGGCCATTTCTGTGGTTTCAGCACCAAATTTTTTCCCTTGAAGTAAATTGTTCTCTTGCTTAGGAGTCTTGTGCCCAGCATTTGCATTCCTAATGCTGTTTCATGCTCACCCAAATCCCCCAGGTCTGGGAAGGTCAGATTTAACCTGATGTAGAGTCTTTTCTCCATTAACCCTGTGGTTATCTCTGTAGTTGCATGAGGGGTAAATTAGGAATCAAACAGGAACTGGGACAGTTTAGTCAGAAATAAAAGGTACTGCAGATGCTGGAGAATCTGAGATAACAAGGTGTGGGGCTGGATGAACACAGCAGGCCAAGCAGCATCATAGGAGCAGGAAAGCTTGATGTTTTGGGCCTAGACCCTTCATCAGAAATGGGGGAGGGGAAGAGGGTTCTGAAATAAGTAGGGAGAGAGGGGGAGGCGGATAGAAGATGGATAGAGGAGAGGATAGGTGGAGAGGAGGCAGACAGGTCGAAGAGGCGGGGATGGAGCCAGTGAAGGTGAGTGTAGGTGGGGGGGTAGGGAGGAGATAGGTCAGTCCAGGGAGGACGGACAGGTCAAGGGGGCGGGATGATGTTAGTAGATAGGAGATGGGGGTGGGGCTTGAGGTAGGAGAGGGGATAGGTGAGAGGAAGGACAGATTAGGGAGGCAGAGATGAGCTGGGCTGGTTTTGGGATGCGGTTGGGGGAGGGGAGATTTTGAAGCTTGTGTTGAGCTAAATTGTGTGCTGGCTACATCGTTAATTCCACAAAACAAACGGTTTCTCAGCATCTCATTAAGGGTTGAACAAAAATCACATGCCTCTGCCAGTTATCTTAACATAGTCAAAAATCCTGACATGAATTCCCCTGGTTCTTGAATTGCGGATAGCATCTCAGAATTAGAGGGGTTTTGGGGTCGTCATATTCCTTAACCATATTCATCAACTCTTGAAAGTTTTTAGTAGCTAGTGCCTCAGAAAAAGTCAGGCTCCTAATAACCAAAAAAGTTGCAGGTCCACAAAGCTGTCAGGCGAATTACTTTTCTGATGAAGGGTCTAGGCCCGAAATGTCAAGCTTTCCTGCTCCTGTGATGCTGCTTGGCCTGCTGTGTTCATCCAGTTCCACACCTTGTTATTTTAGGCGAATTACTCATTGCTTTTAATCTGACCCAAAATCCTTTGTCTGGAAAAAATAATGCATTCTTTCCATACTCCAGGCCCAATCTTTGTCAACAAGTTTACACTTGTCAAATCAGAAAGAAACTGAATGTTAATTATGTGCTTACTCCTCACTGGGGAATGAATCAGTGAAAGTGTCATATTACCATAGAGTTTATGTTGGAGGGTTGGATGGGGCTGGTGGGCACTGGATGTGGTTTGTTTGGACTTTCAGAAGGCTTTTGACAAAGCCCCACGTAAGAGATCAGCATTTAAAATTTAACACTTTTTTAGGGTAATGTATTGAGATGGATAGGAAATAGGTTGGCAGATAGAAAACAGTTGAAATAAATGGGTCTTTTTTTGAATTGCCGGCTGTGACCAGTGGGATACAGCATGAATCAGTGCTAGGACCCCAGCTATTCATAATATATATTTATAATTTAGATGAGGGAATTAAATGTAATACCTTCAGATTTGCAAATGTCACAAAGCTGAATAGGAGGGTGAGAGATAATAGGAACTGCAGGTGCTGGAGAATCCGAGATAACAAGGTGTAGAGCTGGATGAACACAGCTGGCCAAGCAGCAGCATAGGAGCAGGAGAGCTTGGCGTTTCAGGCCTGAAACGTCAAGCTCTCCTGAATAGGAGGGTGAGTTGTGAGGAGGAGCAGAGATGTTTCAGTCTGATTTAGACAAGCTGAGTGAATGGTTAATGAATGGCAGATGCAGTCTAACGTGGAGAATTTTGAGGTTATCCATGTTGGTAGCAAAAACAGGAAGCAGATTATTATTTTAATAGCTATAAATTGAGAGAGGGTAATGTGCAGCAAGACCTGGTTCCTGTATACCAATTGCTGAAGGTAAGTATGCAGGTGCAGCAGGCAGTAAAGAAGGCAAATTATATGTTAGCTTTCATAGCAAGACGATTCGAGTACAGGGCAGGATGTATTGCAGGGATGTTTTTCTGACAATTAGTAAGCATTATATTTGCTGGAGTTCAGAATGAGGGATGATCTCACAGAATCCTATAAAATTCTAACGGACTCTTGAGCAAATGGGTTTTAGTTGTACCTGCTTCACAGTGAGTAACGTAATTCTCTTCCCACTCAGCTTTGTGATTCTTCCAACACTTTGCGTCAGTTGACATTGTACAGGACATTAGTGAGGCCTCTTCTGGAGTACCACGTGCAGTTCTAGTTCCTCTGCTTTAGGAAGGATATCACTAAATTGGAGAAGGTTCAGAAAAGATTTACCAGGATGTTGCTAGGAAATGGAGGCTTTGAATTATAAAAATATGCTGGATAGGCTGGGACATTTTCATGAAGCATAGGAGGTTGAGGGACCAAAGGAAATGGGAGAAAAGCAAGAACATTCAATTGAGTTGAATAATCAGCCATGATCATATTGAATGACAGAGCAGGCTCAAAAGATCAAATTGCCTGTGCCTGTTTCTATTTTCTATGTTTCTTTTCTTAAGTCTTTCAAGTTCAATATAGATTTGTGCAGGCTGGTTCTTTAAATTCTGTAATTCTTGCCTATATGACTCACTCACTAATTTGTGTGCAACCAATATAGATTTTGGTATAGCACCATGATTTTGTGAAGTCTTTGACCCTGAAGCATAAATTTCCTAGGCTTTAAATGTCAACTTACTGTGCATGGGTAGTGTACAGGCTTCTTTAGCTCAATTCATTTGCCTTGCTATTTTCTCAAATAACACGAAAGATTTCTCCACATCCCAAATTTTGGTAGCAAATATGCAAACTTAAGCACTTTTTTGCTGGACTCCAAATTATGATTCAGATTCTCCCATCAGAGCCTGTACTAACACTTGGTGTCTCCTAACTCACCTACATCATTTTAAGCCAATATTCATGTTCTCTCACTTTCTGTTTCCTTTGCAATTCTAAGTCTGCTTTTAATTATTACTGTTAAAATGTTAGGATTTTTAGAGTTAGATTTTATTGTCATGTGCACTCTCAAACAGGGATGCAAGAGTACAGTGAAAAGTGTACAAAGTTGCCAGTTCCAGCCATCATCTTAAGTATAAAAGTACCTATATACAAGGTCTTAAGTATAAAGTAGAAAACTAAAGAAATAAATTTAAAAGTTCAACATTGCAGTTCTTCTTAAGTAATAGATCATAGAATCTCTACAGTGTGGAAACAGGCCCTTTGGCCCAACAAGTCCACACTGACTCTCAGAACACCCCACCCAGACCCATCCCCCTATAAGCCACTTAATCTACACATCCCTCAACACTGTGGGCAATTTAGCATGGCCAATCCACCTAGCCTGCACATTTTTGGACTGTGGGAGGAGACCCACACAGACACAGGGAGAACATGCAAACTCCACACAGTCAGTCGCCTGAGAGTGGAATTGAATCTGGGTCCCTGGCGCTGTGAGGCAGCAGTGCTAACCACTGAGACACCATGCTGCCCATTGCCACCTACTTTTTCTCATCTTTGTTTTGTTTTCCTCTTTGGAATTCCATCTCCTGCTTTTTTTAACTTCAAGTTGTTTAAATTTTTCCTCATGCTGCAGATGCTTCAGCAGTAACTGAATACTATCTGATTCTTGTTTTATTGCCCAGGGTACGAGGTCTCTCTCTAAACTACTTCAGTTATATCTGGATTCTTAACTGCCAGGCAATGACGCCACCAGTTTACCCACCAATTGAATCAACCTGACTTCCCTTAAGGCTTTCAATGACAACTCCACCATCCGAACTAAGTCATTTGCAGTTTCTAGTGCTATTTCTTAAATGTACCAGAGTGGTGTTTTCCCTCATCTGTATTACTTATTACCTGTCTTTTTAGACCCAGGTGAGCAGAAATTACAAATAAATAAATTCTAACAACTGATAACCAATCACAAATCACCAATGACATACAAGTCTACTAGTTAAACTTGAACTCCCTAACAAAACTTCCATTACACACACATACAGATGGAAAAAGACCAAAAAAAAGTATTGTCGCTATCATTAGTAAAGGAAAAAGTCAAGGCCATTCAATGACCTCTGTCCACAAGGTTCACAGCGATATTCTTTTTGTTTGTCTGTTCATTGATCTCTCTTTTCTAAGTACTTTTCACATCTTTGCAAGAGGCTCAAGGTAATTGGTTTACAAATTGTGAACTCTCTTAACCATTAGTTAAAAGCCACAGCTTACAGCAATTGGTGAGGGAAAATAAACTGGTTTTCCTCAGGCTTTTGGTATGCAAAGTGAGAGGGACACCACCAAGTGAGAGGGGTCTGAAATTTTTTGGTCTATTGTTTACACCCTGTTACTCAACGCATAGGTAGATATTTGCTTGTTGCTGGCCAAATCTCATTTTGTACACAACCCTTGGTGCCTGCCCATCTGCAGTAACATTTTTCCATTGTTTGAACATGTAGCCATGTACAAACCATTCACAATGAGTGTTGGGAACTTGATTTTAACAGGTGCAGCAATCCTTTTCACAATGTTTTGATTTTAAAACAGTCCTTTTCCCAGTTCAGTCAACAATTAGAAATTCTGAAAAATAGAATGATATAGTCTTTACATATGGTACAAAAGTTACTTGCCACTTGTCAGCTCAAATCTGGATGTTGTCCAAGTCTTATTGTGTTTAAACATGGATTCCTTCAGTATCTGAGGAGTTGCAAATGGCACTGAACATTACACAGTAATCAGCAAACAACTCCACTTATCTCCTTATGAGAGAGGAAAGATCGTTTATGAAGCAATTGGGCTTAGATTAATATGGTGAGGAACTCCTGTAGAGATGTTCTGGAATTGAGGCGATTGACCTCCAAAAACCACAATCATCTTCCTTTGTGCCAGATATGATTCCAACCAACGATTGGTTTTCTCCCTGAGTCTCTTTGGCTCCAATTTTGCGCAGGCTCTTTCAATGCCACACTTGATTAAATGCAACCTTAATATCTAGGGCAGTTAATCTCATGTGGAATTCAGCACTTTCATCTATGATTAGTCCAAAGTTATGATAGGATTAAGAGCCAGGTTGGCCTGATGGAACCCAGACTGCCTATTCCTAATATCAGGAATACTTTGAGTTTAGTGGACAGTGGGAAATAGCCTGAAACTGGAATACATCCTACTGGTGGTGGTCTGTCACCTCTTCTTAGTAATGAGGCACTTATTCATGATCCCAGTGGACCTAATGATAGTTCTGTGGATGGAGAGATTATTAATATGTTCCTATTCTGGATGATGATAAGAATATATATTGGAATTCAGTTGATTAAAGAGACTATTGATGGGACTGGTGTTCATGAGAATATTCTTTTTAATTCACTCATGGGACATGGGCATCACTGGCTGACTAGCATTTATTACCCATCACTAGTTGCCATTGAGACCGTGGTGGTGAGTGCCTTCTTGAACTGCCGCAATCCACTTGCTTTAGGTAGACCCATAATGCCATTAGGAAGGGAATTCCAAAATTTTGACCCAGCAAAGGTGAAAGAACAGCTGATATATTTTCAAGACAAAATGGAGTGTGGCTTAAAGGGGAATCTGCAAGTGGTGGTGTTCCCACGTGTCTGCTGTCCTTGTTCTTCTAGATGGAATAAGTTGACTTTTGAAGCTGTGGTCTCAGGATCTTTGGTGAATTTCTACAGTGCATCTTATAGATGGTACACACTGCTTCTTCTGAGCATTGGTGGTGGAGGGAGTGAATGTTTGTGGATGTGGTGCCAATCAAGTGAGCTGCATTGGCCTGGATGGTGTTAAACTTCTTGGGTGGTGTTGGAGCTGCGTTCAACCAGGCAATTGGCAAATATTCCATCATACTTTTGATTTGTGTCTTATAGGCTCTGGAGAGTCAGGAGGTACATTGCAGTATGCCTAGCTGCTGACCTGCTCTTGTAGACACTGTTTATGTGCCAAGTCCAATTGAGTTTCTGGTCAATGGTAACCCTCAGGATGCACTGCCATTGAATGTCAAGGGTTTGGTGGATAAATTGCCTCATTTTGAAGATGGTCATTACCTGGCATTTGTGTGACATTAATGTTACATGCCACTTTTCAGTCCAAGCCTGAATATTGCCAAGTTTTTTTTGCATTTAGACACAGATTGCTTTAATAACTGATGAGTCACAAATGGTGCTGGAGTTGGTGTAGATGAAGAGCATATAGAGTAATGGGTTAATGGTTGTATTTCATGATGTAACAGTGACAATAGGCAGTCATGTGCAAGAGTCTCAGAATAGAGGTGGAATAGAGTGCACTAGAGAGATGTAAAACTACCAGAGTGCAAATAAAGAGGTTTTGTGAAACTTCTGGTGTTATGACCAGCTTGTGGTTCTGTTGGACAAGTCAAATCTGACTTCCTAGATCATATGCCTTCTTTATTTTAAAAAATGCAGTGGTCATTCACTTAAATGTGGTAACATAAGGCTGGAGATTTTGTTCAATGACAGATCAGAGATTATGTAAAAAAATGAAAACACAGAAACAAAGCACGCTACCTGGATTTAGAAGAGAATTTAGAAAAATCTTAAAACATACAGCGAATCTGTCTTTCCAATCTACTTCAAAACCTCATCACGCCATAGAAAGTCCAGTGCGCCTCGATATCAATTCCTTAAGTTCTGATTAACTGATTCTGCCCAGTTTCTGTCCTATGATACTGTACAATGTTAGACCATAAAACCATTAGATTTAGGAGCATAAGTAGACCATTCAGTGAAATCATAGTTGATTTGATATTCCTCAATTCCACTTTTCTGCCCGTCACCTCGACTCCACTTCTTATATCAATCAATTCTTATGAGTACGCATGAAACTGAAAGCTTAAATATTCCCAGCTTTTAATGACCTGCAGGCATCTAACCAAGTACTCCTGGTCTGGAGATTTCACATTCTAAATTTTTAGATTGAAGTGACCATCCTTTCCATGAACTGTCAATGTAGCAAAGAGAGAATGTTGAATTTGATTTTGACCACAGTATATTCTCCTCTGAACTGCCCTTAAAACTTTCAAACTCTGGATTTTATGAGCTAAATCAATCCTTGATAATTCCGAACTGAAGATAAGCCAATGATCTCCCATGTTTACTCATCTGTTATTAACCATCATAGTGTAAACGTCGTATCTGTTAACACTCCTGTGGTTCCTTGCTGTCTGGCACCAACTGGATTAGTTCACCATTCTGGAAAGATTGTCGAGTTTAACTTCTTAAAAAAAGCCTCAAACTAACAAACACCCATTTGTCACTATATTGAAACGTAAATTCTAAAAATTTTATAAATTAGACACACATCACACTTTTTTTCACACCATCACTAAAGATGAATGTAAATGTATCCCAAAGAAACATTTTCATTTCCCACCAAGAAGCTATTTTCAGCTCTCTTTCTGTGTTACATTGACTAGTAATATATTGATGTTGTCAGTCTAATAATATATATATATAAATCTGTTTAGATTACAATGTTTTGTTTCCTTCATAGGTGCTCTTGATAAGAGCATCTGCTACAACATTGCCTTACCCAGCCACAAGATCATTTTTTTCATTGTATGGCTGGAAGATTCAAGTCCACCTTTCTCATGACCATCCTCCCTGACATGTCTTTTTAATGTATCTCTTTTATACATTCCTTTTTTTCCTGTCTAGAGTGCTTACTATGTAGTTGACATAATTGAGTTTCTATTTGATTTGATGGGTTTTTAAATTCATTTTGTGGAAAGTGGGCATCACTGCCTGGCTAGCATTTATTGTCCATGCCTTGTTGCCCATGAGAAGGTGGTGGTGAGCTGCCTTCTTGAACTGCTGCAGCCCACCTTCTGTGGGTTGATCCACAATGCCATTAGGGAGGGAATTCCAGGATTTTGACTCAGTGAAAGTGAAGGAACGAATATATATTTCCAAGCCAGGATGGTGAGTGACTTGAAGGAGAACTTGAAGGTGGTGGTGTTCCCATTTGTCTGCTGCCCTTGTCTTTATAGGTAGAAGTGGTTGTGAGTTTGGAAGGTGCTGTATGAGGATCTTTGGAGAATTGCTTGAGTGCATCTTGTCGATAGTACACGCTGCTGCTACTGAGGGTCAGTAGTGGAGGCAATCGATGCTTATAGATGTCATGCCAATCAAGTGGTTGCTTCATCCTGGATGGTGTCAAGCTTCTTGAGTGTTATTGGGGCTGCACTCATCCAGGCAAGTGGGGAGTATTCCATCACACTCCTGACTTGTCCCTTGTAGATGGTGGATAGGCTTAGAGGAGTCAGAAGGGGAGTTACTTGCCACAGTATTCCTAGCCTCTGACCTGACCTTGTAACCACTATGTTCATGGGGTGAGTCCAGTTGAGTTTCGGGTCAATGACAACCCCCAGGATGTTAATAGTGGGGGATTCAGTGAAGGTAACACCATTGAATGTCAAGTGGTGGTGGTTAGATTGTCTCATATTGTATCGGTGATGGTCATAGCCTGGCATTTGCAATTTGTCAGACCAAGCCTGGATATTGTCCAGATCTTGTTGCATTTGGACACAGACTGCTTCAGTACTTTGCTTTTAATGTTTCCCTGGAGAGAAGTAGCGGCAAATTACCTAATCAATCTAAAAATATAAGATTAATGGTGACTTCAGAATAGCATGGGTTAATTAATAATAGCCAGAGTTGATTTACTAAGGGAAGGTCGTGCGTGACTAGCTGAATTTTTTGAAGAGTTAACGAGGAGATCAAAGAGGGTGGTATAGTAAATGTGATCCGCATCAATGTTAGCTTTTGACAATGATCCATATTGATAGATTAATTTTAAAAATAAAAGCCCATTGGATCTGGTGGAATGTAATAAGTTGAATATTGCCTCAGTTACGAGAAATGCAAGCTGATGCATTTTGGGGAGGCAAAATTAGGCACAAGAATTCAGAATTAGTGGGAATATACTAAGAGGTGCAAGGAGGGTGAGGAAGCTTGGAGTGAATGAACACAGAAGATTGCCTGGAGATTTAAATAAGACATATGACTTTGTCCATGGTTATGAGATGCTTGGATAGAGTGGACCTAATTTCATTAGCGGAAGGGTCAGTGACTTGAGAGCATTAATTTATGTAGTGATTTGGTAGAAGGAATAGATGGCAGAACTTATTTTTTCACCCAGTCAGTGGTGGGTATCTGAAACTCCCTGCCTGGAAGTGTTGAAGAGGAAGAATTCCATGTAATATCTGAAGTCTTATAACCTCCAGAGATATGGACCAAGTGCTGAAAAATAGGATGAGCTGAATGGCTCAATTTGGACATCATAGACACAATGGGTTTCTTCATGTGCCATTAAGTTATTGCACATTTTCTAAATAGCTGAGAAGGAAGTATGTGCACGGATGTAGGGACAGGACAGGAGATTGGTAGTACATGAACTGCTTCTAAGAAGAGCCAGAATGGACACGGTGTATTAAATGATGTGCTGTAACAATTAAATGATTCTCCGATTCTTTGCAATTTGCACTGTGTAATTTTTGTTAGTATTCTAAGTGCAGACTGTCAAAATGTCTCTGGGAGCTTTATCTGCTGAGTAACTGAATCATGAAAATAAGCGAGTTTGAGGAATATTATCTTTTTGATGTCTGCCGCCATAATGATAGTGGGTGAAAGGAAGAGAAAAAAAATGTATTATTTCCAAATGGATACAGTAATGCATTGGATCTGGACATTAATATTCTGTATTGAAGGTGAGTATGGTAAAATAATACTGCCAGTCGAGAGGCATAGCAGATTTGCTAGGTCCAAATGCCGGCTGAGCAGAGGAATGGAGGATGATTGCAATATCAATAGCATTCTATGATCTGTTGTCACGTATTAATTTGCCAGATTGGAATTAATTACGCTATTTCTTTTTTGGCAGTGCCACATATAAAATATGACGTCACTCATGCCTTTCCTAAGCCTGCTGATTACGTCGATAGATATTCACGTATTGTAACCTTTCATATATCTTTAAAATAATTGAAATTAGTATATGATACATTTCAGTATTGAGATGATATATTTGGGTAGATATAATTAGGATATCACCAATTTGAAAATAAGGTATTAAAAGGGTAAATATACATAGATATCTAGGTGTGGAAATTCAAAAATCATTAAAAGTCAAAAAAAGTAAATAAAAGCATTCCAGAAGACTAAAATTAAAAAGTGGAGAAGTTATATTAAACCTACTGTTTGATTAGATTGCACTTGGAGCACTGTACCCGGTTCTATTCTTCATGATACAGAAGTATATAAATGGAAATGCTGGAAAAGTGCAAAAACAAAATCACATGATTACCACTAATGGAAAAGCCTATTAATGTTGTAAAATTATGTGCAATGACACAAGTTTATATGTCAGTGAAATTGTAAACAGGATTACAAATAGATTGTTAATTAGAGTCAAAGACTCATACAGCACAGAAACTGACCCTTTGATCCAACTCATCTGCGCCGACCACACATCCCAATCTGATCTAGTCCCATTTGCCAGCATTTGGCCCATATTCCTCTAAACCTTCATAAATACATCCAGATGTCTTTTAAATGCTGTAATTGTACCCAGCTCCATCACTTCCTCTGGCAGCTTGTTCCATACATGCACCACCCTTTGCATGAAAAAGTTACCCCTCAAGTCCTTTTTAAATCTTTCCTGCTCACCTTAAACCTATGCCCTCTAGTTTTGAACTCTCCCACCCTAAGAAAAGAGATCTTGGCTATTCACCCTATCCATGCTCTAATGATCTATAAATCTCCGTAAGGCCACCCCACAGCCTCCGATGATCCAGGGACAAAAGCCCCAGTCTATTCAGCCTCTGGTCCTGGCAACATCCTTGTAAATCTTTTCTGCACCGTCACAAGTTAACAACATCCTTCCTATAGAGGAATGACCAGAATTTTACAGAGTACTATAAAAGTGGGGAGATCCATTGTTTCTGCTTGTTCCTGCCCCACAGAACGCATCTCTTTCTACCTTGACTCGATATTTTCTCCCCTTGTTCAGTCCCTTCCCACTTTCATTCACAATTCATTTGATGCTTTACATCAGTTTTAGAACTTACAGTTTATGGACTAATATCTGCTACAAATAGCTCCCACTTACCTTGAGTATACATCCTCACATCCTGCTTCCTGTAAATACTCTATTCCATTCTCCCAGTCCCTGTGTTTCTGTCACATCTGTTCTGATGATGTCCACTTCAACAAGGGAACCTCTTAGTCCACCTTATTCCTCAACCGAGGATTTCCCAGCCCTGTAGTTCATCCTGCAACATGGAAGCAGGCCATTTGGTCCATCGAGTCAACGCTGACCCTCCAGAGAGCATCCCACCCAAAACCTATCTCCCCACCCTATCCCTGTAATCCTGCATTTCCCATGGCTAATCCACCTAGCCTGCATACCATGGGCAATTTAGCATGGGCAATCCACCTACCCTGCACATCTTTGGACTGTGCGAGGAAACTGCAGCACCTGGAGGAGACTCATGCAGACATGAGAAGAATGTGCGCAAACAGTGGTTGACAGGACCCTCAGTTGTGTCCGACCCATCTCCCGCACTTCAGCTCTCTTCCCCTCGATCTGGGTCTAGCAGCATCTGTGAAGAGAAATCAGAGTTAATGTTTCATGTTTCTGAGGAACTGAGACAGTCACTGGACCTGAAACGTTAACTCTGCTTACTCTACACAAATGTTGCCAGATCTGCTGAGCTTTTCCAGCAACTATTTTTGTTTCTAATTTACAGCATCCACAGTTCTTTCAGTTTTTATTGAGATAAACACTTAAGGGCAAAGGGAATGAAAGGACAGGCTGATAGCATTAGGAGAGGTGAGGGCAGTCTCATGAAGAGCATAAAGGCCAATATGAATACTATGTCAAACAGTTGTTCCTCTGCTGTACATTTTGTGTAATCCTGTAAGGGAATGCATGGAAACTCATGTGAGACATTGTTTTCTGTAAAAGAATTTTGCTTGCATGATTAATCATTTTCCATACATGACTGAACCATGTTCAGTTTCCTAGTCTAACTCAGCAAAGAAAGATGTTGCTGTGTTGGCTCCACTGACACTTTGGAATATCATCTTTTCAAGGTGAATTTGTGGGTTTAAATACTCAGTCAAGGAATTATTGCAGAAAGCTGGTCAGGTGGAGTTCCTGTTAAGTTGAGAAATCTTACCTCTCCAGAAATATAATAAAAGATCTCACCTGTGAAGGACTGAAGATACAGAATGAGAAAATACCTTTGTCACTGTATTATTTTCCATTAGGATGGGCATTGTTCTTCCTAAAACCAGTAGCAGATTTTTGGGGGAAGGTTCACAATGGGTCAACAAAATAATAGAAGTAGATTTTGAATTTGTCAACTTGATTATAGAACTGACGTTGCCCTTTGTAGAAATTGTCCAATTCTTGTTTTTATAACAGGGAACCCAATCCAGAATGCCAATTGAACTATCCAGAAACCAAATGGATCCTGGATGGAATTGAAAGCTATTTACTTGCTCAAAAACATAAAGTTGCTGGAAAACCTCAGCAGGTCTATCAGTATCTGTAAACAAAAAATCAGAGTTAACATTTTGGGTCCGGTGACCCTTCCTCAGGACCCTTACAGGTTACTGGACCCGAAACTTTAACTTTGTTTTTTCCTTCACACATGCTGCCAGACCTGCTGAGCTTTTCCAGCAACTTTGTTTTTATTCCTAATTAACAGCATCCGCAGTTCTTTCGGATTTTATTTGATGGTTACTTGCTTGGTGTTTTATTAAGTCCAACTGTGCTATTAAGTTATCATCTATTGTTATGCATTTATTCAAATTAATTGTTTTGAATTTCTCTAGCAACTCAACAAACGCTTAGACATCATCCCACCGTTGGTTACATCATTGCTGGGAGGCATTATGGTTCTCTTCCTCCAGACGAATCTCATTTATCAGAGGAAGTTATTGCAGCAAACAGGCAGAGTACTGACATTTCTTAAAATTCAACCAAGTCACTTAAATAGAAAGATTTCTTAAAAGACAGTTCTTAAAATCGTCCTGATCTTTATATTGGTCAACAAATTTATACATGCAAAGCTGAGCCAGAAGTCTCTGAACTTCAGTGGGGATTGGAATAACTGGCCCAGATATTTCTGAATCGGAAAGAAACAAAAAAACAAACGTGTAAATAATGCAGAGGAGTGGAGGGCGAGGTTGAGGTGACACCAATGACTGCCTGATAATCAGCAAAGTATGTTGTTCTGTAAAGTGCCTCACCTTTCTCTTGCCCACATGTAATGGGCTGCCTGCTTGAAACACATTTAGAGGACTTACCAGTGAGGGACCTTTGATGCAGCCTAAGTGTGTTTCCTTACAATCAGGGAAGCAATCATGGTACAAAATGTCTGACGTACGGAGCGAAAGGTTTCATCAGAAAATTCTCTTTGTTTGAGTTATAGATGGATTTGCCTTAATTAGTGTGAATGTGGATGGTAAAAGAGCAGTAAGCAAACTAATGATTCACCACAAATTGCAAATATGAACATTCTCATGCATCTCCCTTATCCATTATGCATAGCTTTGTGGGTTTCTACCTCTGCCTTTGTGCAATTAATGTCTTCCTTTCACATGGCACCAAGTTATAGTCAACAGGTTTATTTGAAATCACAAGCTTCTGGTCCTCTGACGCTTTACCTGATGAAAGAGCAGCACTCTGAAAGCTTGTGTTTTTATGGAGACCTGTTGGACTATAACCTGGTGTCGTGTGACTTTTGACTTTGTCCACCTCAGTCCAATACCAGCACCTCCACACTGTCAAAAAAGGTAGATCCTGTCATAAAGTGGAGTTGACGTCTCTCAGAGAACTTTTTTTTTTATTTGCTTGCGGGATGAGGGCTTTGCTGGCTAAGCCAGCATTTATACCCCATTCCTAATTGCCTAGAAGGCAGTTAAGAGTCAGCCACATTGCTGTGGGTCTGGAGTCTCATGTAGGCCAGACCAGGTAAGAATGGCAGGTTCCTTGCCTAAAGGACATTAGTGAAATAAAACCAAAACACCCAAAGAAGAACACCTTGCCCTACAATCTGTAGAAGTGGTGTAGTCTGCCTTTCAGCAACTTCTAGTGGTCAAATAAAATAAATCATTTTGCAATCAACAAGTAACAATTTATTTATCTAACTCTAACAGTGAACAAATTAACTAAACTATTAACAAACCGAATGAACCCCTTCTAACTCCAAACTAGTCCTGAATAAAACAAGATTCTATTGGTATGATGTTCCAATAAATACATGTCCCACTTATATAAAATAAGAAACATAGAATTTAGTCTCTCAAAATGACAGCCAGGTTATGTGCCTTCTGGAATACTGTGCCATCTCCGTTGATTCTTCTGTTGGAAATATTACCTGATTGTGCCATAGGTACCTTTGATATTTACATGGTGCTTTCTCTAAGATTTAGAGGAGACAGAGAGCCAGCGGTTTTCTCTTACGAGCTGAGGGATGTTAACTCTGACAGATGGCAGTGAGCTCTCCTGCCTTTGTCCAACTGCGCTCTCCTTTTTATATCCTTGATGATGTATCAGTTTCTTACAATAGGATTGGTTCTAAGTTGTCAAAACCATCAGATTTAAATTTAATTGGTTTTTAGTACCTAAGTGCCTGGTTGAAATTGATTGGCTGAATTCAAAACTTGTTGTCTTGGTAAAACTGCTGCTTGGCCTGCTAACTGTATGGTCTTTTGATACAAATGTTTCAATTCAGGTGCTCTCTGTGCTCTTGCAAACTTTCAAGTTGCTTACAGACATCCCTTTTAAATCTAAGCATAGAAAAATACATCATCATTCAAAGGGACCACGCAATGCTTTGACCTGCTAGCATTTTACAAACACCAAATTCTAACTTCCTGTTTCCAAATCCACAAGTAGTCTACCCAACATCTCAACAATACTGATAAACTGAATCCAAATTTGGCTTCTTGAGCATCCCTATTTTAATTATTCCACTACTGGTGGCTTCAACCACCAATAATTCCCTCCCTAAAATTCTCTTTGTGCTCCAAACCTACCCCTATGCAGCCAGCTTTTGATGACAAATTTGGGATGTTTTACTGTGTTAAAAGTGCTAGATAAATACAAGTTGTTGATCTGGTAACTGCTATGCTTTTACCCATCAAAGGAGACCACCAATGGTTATCAGGGATTGGTGGACTCAAATTATACCCCGTGTTATATTTACTTCAATGAACATACAAAGTTTGTAACAATTGCTTCTGTTGTCAGGGGTCATCCCACTACCACAAAGACAAAGTGACAGATTTACCATTGAATGGGAACCAGCAAAGAAGAAATTCAAATGTAAGTTTCCCAGCTATGATGGGCTAAATGGTCTCCTTTTTGTTATGTTATTCGGACATTCTAAATTGTATTTGTGCTTTTGGTTTTGGGAAAGTTCTGGTTGTATGGGGTGGGGTGAATTGGCAAGGAGTTTTGGGCCATCACAAAGAGTTGTTTTCATTGATTAGGCTGGTACAGGAGAACTTTACAGCTGTGATTTAATTCCCAACTACCACCAATGAAGTGTGTGAATCAGTTTAGGGCAGTCTAAAGGCAACCTGAGGAAGGGTCACCGGATCTGAAACTTTAACTCTGACCTTTCTTCACAGATGCTGCCAAACCTGCTGAGCTTTTCCAGGAACTTCTGTTTCTGTTCCTTATTTGCAGCATCCACAGTTCTTTCGGTTTTTATTAAAGGCAACCTGGTTGGTTTGAGTCATTGGGACATCCACTTAATACGATATGAAAAAGGAGCTTTTGTGGGACTACATTGTCGGGACATGGCAAAGAAAGCTTTACTTTCCATCCGGCTATTTTGCATCTGATTTGGAGTACTTGGTGTTTGCAATGGGTGTCTTAGGTCTAGAAAAGTAGGAATGCAAGAGAAGGAAGGAGCAGGTTGAGTGTTTGTGTGTTTCTGGCAGTTCACTGTTCACCGTGGGGAATAGGGTGGAACCTATAGGGTGAATTTATTGAAGGTTTAAGGAAAGTGCATCTTTCAACAACAGATTTTCTTCCCTAGTGGACTTGGTTTGTACTGTTATCTGATAAAGGGTTTCAAAATATTGACACAGGGAGTCTACTTCCATCAACTGGGAAATCTTGGAAAAAAGGGAATCTTGTTAATAATTTTACTATTAGAGTCAAGTCATTGATACAATGTCATTATTTTTGACTGTTTCATATTCCAATCAATTTAAATTTGAACTCTGTGCTGATCACTTGCATTCTCTATGTACAGCACCGTATGTCGCAGGAGGTATAAAAAGGGGTGAGTACAAAATTGTGCAAATACTCTGATTTTGGAAATAGTTTGGCTTGCTTTTCCAAAATCTAGTGATGATGTTTGTTTGGCTTCATCACAGTTGGAAGAACTGGCACTACCTACAGACAGCCAATACGCAATGAAGACTTGTACAAAATAGACTACAGAAAGAAAATCAAGGGCTGCAAGTCAGTGGCTGAGCTGGATGACATGGAAAGTAAGTTGCATCAGAGGTGCTGTTTCTACTAGTGTAGACCACTTAGACTGCAAAATATGACCCTGCTGGTTCCATTGCCTTCCTGCTGGAAGTACAATGGAACCTCGAAGACGCTGCAGGGTAAGCTAGTTATCATAGGTCACTTCATCTTTGACAAATTTCATATTGATTTTCTAATGATGGAACTTCTACAGATGAGAGGGTTTTTCTGGAAATGGAAGTTTTGATTCAGCTAAGAGTAAGATCTGTGAATTGAGGTTGTTGAGCCAATTGGGATGATGCATATTGGTTTTCTTATGAGTTCATTTATAAATAATTCACAAAATTTGTTTGTTATGGACCAGATCAAACCCCCTCAAATATATATTAAGGATTTAGCCTGCCTAACTTTTTCTTATTTTATAGGCAACTGTAAGGCATTGCATTTGGATGCATTTTGATTGGTCAAATTACTAGGCTTTAAGCAAAACACATTTTATTCTTACATTATAGTTAAAATACAGACAAAATAAAAATGAAAGAAAAGAATTGACTCAACTATAACTATCGAAATACTTCATAAAATAGTATTTATTTTAACTACTATTCACTATAGTATAGTTCCAATATAGCAGCATCCTATAAACACCCTTGGCAAAGGCAGATTCAGCAAAATAGATCTCTCTCCCTTGATCTCCAGACCAAGAGAATGGAAAAGCTTGAAAACAGTAAAGAAAGAATTCAAGCTCTTGTAGCAGCAAAGAGCTGGATCCTCCTCTGAAATCCCAGTTCACCAACAGCCAGCAAACCCTGGGTCAGTGCGTTCTTGACTGCCTACTCATGCTGCTTTTATCTGCTTTTAAAAAACCCAAAGCTAACAGCAGACAGCATGGTGCCAGGTTGACAATACTTCTTTTCAAAAGAATATTACAGAACAAATCCTTCTTAAAGGCACATCTCTTCATATCATGAATGGCAAGGCCGACCTTTATTGCCGAACCTGGTTGTCCTTTCAAAAGTCGAGATACATCATTTTCATGAAATGTTGCTGTCAGTTTGACTAAGGGAATTCCGAAGTGTCTTAAATTCGGAATTCTAAGATTTTGAACTAGCAATGAAGAAGGAGGAGCCAATACATTTCCAAACCAGTGTTGTGGGTAAATCATCACCAGTTACAAAATCATGAGGGGTCTCGACAAGGTGGATAGCAAGAAGCTTTTTCAGAGTGGGGGACTCAATTACTAGGGGTCATGAGTTCAAAGTGAGAGGAGGAAAGTTTACGGGAGATATGCGTGGAAAAATTCTTTACGCAGAGGGTGGTGGGTGCCTGGAACACGTTGCCAGCGGAGGTGGTCGAGGCAGGTACGATAGTGTCTTTTAAGATGTATCTGGACAGGGAGCAAAGGGATACAGACCCTTAGAAAATAGATGACAGGTTTAGACAGAGGATCTGGATCGGTGCAGGCTTGGAGGGCCGAAGGGCCTGTTCCTGTGCTGTAATTTTCTTTGCTCTTACCTTGAATTCAGCTAATTATTATTAAATCTCAAAGACAATCAAGTACTGAAACAATGATTTACTCTACTGTATGTTGCAACCAAAATAAGACTCCTTAAGAAAGCAAGTTAAGCCTCACAACCCAACTTGGCTGTTATCCAATTAATGGTGAAATTTGGCCATGATTCCAACTAACAGTGTCTATCTCTGGAAGTGTCCAGGATTCAATCCTTGTGCAGGTCTTCAAAGTACTGCCAATGGGGAGTTCTGGTCTTTGATTCTTATATAGATTTTGGTCCTTCAGTCCATTTGTGAGATTACTGGTTATTTTTTATCTAAATTACTGCAAGTCTGCAGTTTGCCTTCTTACCAGAAGTAGCTTTTTTGTTCCTTGTTACATTTGGCCTTGGAGTCATAGTCTTACAGCATGGAAACAGATCCTTTGGTCCAACTTGTCTGTGCCGATGAAATATCCTGAACTGATCTAGTCCCATTTGCTGCATTTGGCCCAATTCTCTAGAACCTTTGTATTTACATAATCGTCCAGATACCTTTTAAATGTTGTAATGCCTCTACCACTTCCTCTGATAGCTGATTCCATACACTCACCACCCGCTGCATAAAAAGTTACCCCTCTGATGGCAATGGCCCAGTGGTATTATCACTGGACTGTTAATCCCGAGTTCCAGGTAATGTTATGGGGACCTGGGCTCGAATCTCACCTTGGAAGATGGTGAATTTGAATTCAATAAAAATCTGGAATAAAGGGTCTAATAATGACTGTCGATTGTCGATTGTCATAAAAACCCACCTGGTTCCCTAATGTCCTTGAGAGAAGGAAACTGCCATCCTTACCTGGTCTGCCCAACGTGTGACTCCAGACCCACAGCAATGTGGTTGACTCTTAACTGCCTTGTGGGCAATTAGGGATGGGCAATAAATGCTGGCCCAACCAGCAACACTCTGTCTTCTTATGAAGAAGGGTCCAGACCAGAAACGTCAGCTTTCCTGCTCCTGTGATGCTGCCTGGCCCGCTGTGTTCATCCAGCTCTACGCCTTGTTATCTCTACCATCACCTGTCTCCTACCTTCAAGGCAATTTTGTATGCAATTCGCCTGCTCTGCCAGATCCCATGTGAGCTAACCTTGCTAACCAGTCTACCATGCGGTACCTTGCAAAAGCCTTGCTGAAGTCCATATAGACAACAGCTACCACTCTGCCTTCATCAATCTTCTTTGTCACCTCTTCAAAAAACTCAACCAAGTTTGAGAGACACGATTTCCAACGCACAAAGCTACGCTGACTATCCCTAATCAGCCCTCGTCTTTCCTAATGTATTTAAATCCTGTCCCTCAGTATCTCCTCCAACAACTTACCCACCACTGAATTCAGGTGCACAAGTCTACAGTTCACTGGCTTTTCCTTAGTCTTTCACAAATATTGGCACAACATTAGCCAACTTCCAGTTTTCTGACACCTTACCCGTGATTGTCGATGATGCAAATATCTCAGCAAGGGACCCAGCAATCTCTTCGCTTTCTTTCCTCAAAGTTCTGGAATATATCTGATCAGATTGTGGGGATTTATCTATCTTTTTATGTTTTAAGATCTCTAGCATCTTCTCTTCTGTAATACGGACCCCTTTCAATATATCACTATTTATTTCCCCATTTCCCTAATTTCTCTTTCCTTCTCCACAGTAAATGCTGATGTGAAATATTTATTTAGTATCTCACCCATCTCCTGGATTTCCACACATAGACAACCTTGTTGCTATTTAAGGGACCCTATTCTCTCTCTAGTCACTCTTTTGCCCAAAACAGGGTCATAGAGCCATAGAGTGATACAGCATGGAAACAGGCCCTTTGGCCCAAACTGGTCCATGCTGACCATAGTGCCCACTCAGCTAGTTCCTATTGTCTGCATTTGGCCCATATCCCTCTAAACCCTTTCCATCCATGTACCTATCCAAATGTTCTATAAATGTTCCTATTGTAACTACCTCAACCACTTTCTCCGGCAGCCCATTCTGTATACGTGCCACTCTGCATGAAGAAGTTGCCCCTCAGATCTTTTCTTAAATCTTTCCTCTCTCTCCTTAAACCTATGCCCTCTACTTTTCAGTTCTCCATCCCTGGAAAATGACTAAATGTATTCATCCTATCTATGCCCCTCATGATTTTATACACCTCAATAAGGTCACCCCTCATTGTCCTACGTTCCAAGGAATAAAGTCCTTTCCTGGCTAACCTCTCCCTACAACTCAAGTCTACTAGCCCTAACAACATCCACAGAAATCTTCTTGGCACACTTTCCAGTTTAACTATGTCTTTCCTACAACAGGGTGACCAAAACCATACACAGTACTCCAAGTGCAGCCTCACCAATAACTTATACAACTGTAACATAACGTCCCAATTCCAATACTCAATGCCTAATGTTTTGTACAATCTCATTGGATTCTTCTTAACCAAATTTGCCAAAGCTACCTCATGTCCCCTTTTTGACCTCCTAATTTGCCTCTTAAATATACTCCTACTGCCATTATACTCCTTTAGGGATTCACTCAATCCCAGCTGTCCACACCTGACATTTGCCTCCTCCTTTTGCTTGATCAGAGCCTCAATTTCTCTAGTTATTCAGCATTCCCTACACCAACTAGCCTTACCCTAACAGGAATATACTGTCTCTTAACTCTCATTATCTAATTTTTGAAGGCCTTGCACTTTCTAAACATCCCTTTAACTGCAAGCAGCCTCCCTTAATCATGTTTTGAAAGGTCCTGTCTAATACTGCCAAAATTGGCCTTTCTCCAAATTAGAATGTTAACTTTTAGATCAGGTCTAACCTTTTTCAGTACTGTTTCAAAACTAGTAGAGTTATGACCACGTGCTCCAAAGTGATCCCCTACTGACACCCTCAGTCACTTGCCCTGCCTTATTTCCCAAGAGATGTTCAAGTTCTGCTCCTTCTCTAGTAGGTACATCCACATATCAAATAAGAACATTTTCTTGTTCACACTTAAATTTCTCTCCATCCAAGCCCTGAACACTTTGGTAGTCCCAGTCTATGTTCAAAAAGTTAAAACCCCCGATCATTACAACTCTTATTGCTCTGACCGAAATCTAAGATCTTACATATTTGTTTCTCAATTTCCTGCTGACTTTTGGAGGACCTAATTCTTATTTTTCAGTTCCACCCATGTAACCTCACTGGATGTTCTCCCAGAAATATCCTCCCCAAGTACAGCTGTAATATTACCCTTAACCAAAAACACCACTCCGTCTCCTCCCTTGCCTCCCTTTCTATCCTTCCTGTAAGCATCCATATGCCAAAACATTAAGCTGCCAGTCCTGTCCATCTGTGAACCATGTTTCTGTAATAGCTATGATATCCCAGTCATACGCTTCCATCCATGCCCTCTGTTCATCTGCCATACCTGTCAGGCCTCTTGCATTGAAATAAATGCAGCTTAATTTTTCAGTCTTACCTCATTCTCTGCTGTGTTCTTGCCTGCCTTGACTCTTTAACTTGCTCCTCTTCTTGAATGTAACAATGAAATCATTCAATTCAATCCTTCTGATTATGTAGCAACCAGAAGTGCACACAGTATTCCATCAGTGGCCTAACCAATGCTCGACAAAATTGTAACAAGACTTCTCTATCCTACATACTACGTCACAATTAATGAAGGCAAGCGTCCAGTATGCCTGTCTCCTTCAGGAATCTGAAAACTTGTACACCAAGGTCCCTTTGTTCCTCAGTATTCCCTCGGGACCTACCATTCATTTGTATATTCTTCCCTTATTAGATAGTCCAAACTGCGTCACCTCATAAATTCCATCTGCCATGGCCCTGTCCAATTTATGAATTGATCAATATCATACAGTTGCCCGAGACCATCCTTCTCACCATCAACAGCCCATCAATTTTTGTGTGATCTGTAAATTTACTAATTAATCCAAATAGTTAATGTACATATCAAACAGCAAGAATCACAGCACTGATCTCTGTGGGACACAGCCGGTCACAGGCTTCCAATCACAAAAACAAGCCTCTGCCATCACGCTTTGCCTCCTATTTGTAAGCTGTAATGTTTGGAACCAGGTGAACCTTGTTGACTAAGAGGTCCTTGATTGGGGTTGTTAACCTGGGCCAATCAGGAGGTACTGGCTGATCAATATTAACAGGTGATTTACAATTACCTCAGTTCAGGGGATTGACTCTGAGCTGGCTGGGCACAGCCAGTGTACTGTGCACAAGTAAATAAAGGGTGACTTGGTGACAGGATACCAGTCTCTGTGCAGTTATTTCATAAGCCAATTTGAATCTAGTTTGTCAATTTGCCTTGGATTTTGTGAACTCTTATCTTTAGGACCGGTTTTCCCTGTGAGACCTTATCAAAGGCCTTACTTCCGTGTAAACCACATGAACTGCATTACCCTCATCAATATATTTAATCATCATTTCAAAAGTAATTAGGGCTAAAGGATCAAAGGCTATGGGGAGAAAGTAGGAACAAGGTACTGGGTTGATTGATCAGCCATGATCACATTCAATTGCGGAGAAAGGTTGAAGGGCTGAATGGCCTGCTCATTCCTACTTTCTATGATTTCTTTGTTACACATCTCTGTTACGCACAGAAAGAAGTAGCAATAACTCAGCCTGGAATAAAGTCTTAAAGACAAGGACAAACTTACACAGGAATTGAAAACAATTAGCCATACCTTGGAGTTTACTTGAACAAAACTGCTTTGATGCCTTCTTGATGCTGATGCTTTATTGCCACAAAGAACAAGAGTTACCCTACAGAAGAATTTAAGAAGTTAACTGTAGGAAAGCTGTATCTTCAAACAGAGAGATAAGGAGAATATAGCACTGTTTGCCAGGTTTCTGGCACCATATCTGGCTCTACTGTAAAGAAGGGCAAAGTGGGTTCCAATCAGTCAACTGTATTGGGGCACTTTCTAGTCGGGAGCACACACAAACATTTCTGCGGCCTTCAGCAAGTCTTCAGAATGGTGTGTTTCCTCCTTTGTGCCAAGGTCAATGATGTCTCAGGACGGGTGCTGAATATTCAGCAACAGGGAGTGACCAGCAGAAGGTCATTGTGCACGTTGGTACCAATGACATAGGTAGAGAAAGGGATGAGGTTCTGAACAGAGAATACAGGAAGTTAGCAGGAGGTTAAAAAGTACGTCTTCTCTGGATTACTCCCGGTGTCATGTGCTAGTAAGAGTAGGAATAGGAGGATAGAGCAAATGAATATCCATCCTATCCATGCCTGTCATAATTTTATATACTCCTGTCGGGTCACCCCTCAGCCTCTGATGCTCAAGTGAAAACAATCCAAGTGTCCAACTTCTCCTTAAAGCTAATACGTTCCAAGTCCAGGAACATCCTGGTTCTTTTACACCCTTTATATATGCTCAACATCCTTCCTGCAGTGTGGTGACCAGAACTGCACACAATAGGCAGGATTTGTTTTCCCTAGAGAAGAGGAGGCTGAAGGGGGATCTGATTGAGGTATACAAAATTATGTGAGTCATAGATAAGGACATTTAAGGTGAGGAGTAAATGGTTTATGGGAGATCTGAGAAAAGTTTTTTTTCACCCAGAGGGTGGTAGAAATATGGAACGACTGTCTGAAAAGATGGTGGAGGCAGATATTTTCTCAACAATTGAGAAACATCTGGATGAGTATATAGCATATTGCAGCAATTTATTGTTACTTAATGAAAATATGGTGAGATATGTATAAACTGGCACAATACAGCACCATTTTAATTATAGAAATTATTAAAAGAAATAATTGAGATGAGAAGTTCAGACAAAGTGTATCTTTTGATTCCTTCATGGCTCCTGGTTTCTGAAGTGGGATTCAGGGGATTGACTCCAAGCTGTCTGGCCACAGCCAGTGTACTGTGCACTAGTAAATAAAGGGTGACTTGGTGACAGGACACTAGCCTCTGTGCAGTTATTTCACCGCCAAAGTAAGGATTTCTGGCCTGGACCCACCTCATTGCCACCACCGAAAACAGCACCAAAGCTACTACATCACCGCCATAACAAAGAGGGACAGACCGGATCCACTAAGTTGCCGACACTTCAGTCACCACCTGATGCTGCCACTGCTATGGCCACTGCTGGAACCACCATCAAGAGGAATAGACCAACCAAGTTACTGATGCTGAAGCATTAAGTAAAGCTGTGGCCACTATGGCCACAAGGAATGGACATCCAGATCCACCACTCTGCCAATGCCGCAGCAGGCCCTTGAAACTGTCTTCCTCCAGCATAGCTGCAGAAGAGAAGAAAAGGTGAACCTTGATACAAAAGAGAAATGAAGAAACAAAACAAAAGAAAAATGCATCTGGCCAGGTGAGCAGGAACGTATGGGCACAGATCCAGAACAATTTGTACCCTACTGCTGCCACCATCTTGACACAAGAGTAATTAAAATGCCAGGGCATAGTAGGCTAGGGACCAAGAACAGGTAAATGGGATTAGATTAGTTTGGTATTTGTTGATCGGCCTAGACATAGTTGGTCAAAGGGCCTATATCTATGCTGTATGACTCTAACTATACTGAACCCTAATACTTGGAAAAAAATGCAGGAGCTTTAATCACATATGGCATGCCCCTGGCTTGGTTGATGGCAGGAGCCATAACAATGATAAATAATATTGAGTGTAGACAGCTTTAACATCCCTAAATCAAACAATAGGAGCTGCACTATTTGCGGTCCTGGCTCTCAATACTGTCACCCCACCAATTTGGAGCTCTGCACAAGTTCCAGAGGTTTTCAGTTTCCCAAATTAGAAGTTCTAGATTTCTACTCCTTGCTGCATTGTTTCCTGCCTTGTGGTATCTGACTCTGTACCTCAGCTTGTTAGACACTGCACCGTGCAAGAGGGGATACATAAAGATGCTCACCTGCACCATTGACATCTGCTGTCAGAGGCCTCACTCCATGAGGGAGAAAAGAGGGCCTGGGTTTAACATTTCCACCAGAAGAAACAACTGACATTTGAGCTTTCTTTTGCTATGCAATTCATGAAAAGTTATTTCCTATTGAGAAGTACGCATTTAATAATTTGATACTGATTACTTTTAGTGGTTAGATAAGACTGTTAAGAAGAATTTTCTTTTATTCATACATGGGACATGGGCATCACCGCAGTTTATTACCTGGAAGACGGTTAAGAGTCAACCGCATTGCTTTAATGTGGAGACCTATGTAGACCTGTCATCGCAACAGATCTCTAGCCCAACTCTCATCCCTGAAACATCTGGATAACAAGGATACCTAGGTTATACTAGATACCTAAGTCAGACTCCCATTTATTGGCTATAGCTCCACCTTTAACACATAATTCCAACTAAACTTATCTCCAAACTCCAAGACCTAGGACTCTTCTCTCCTCTCTGCAACTGGATCCTTGACTTCCTGACCCACAGACTGCAATCAGTAAGGATAGGCAACACTTTCCTCTGCAATAATCCTGAACACTGGGCTTCACAAGGCTGCATATTCAGCCCCTTACTATACTCCTTATACGTTCCCGACTGTGTGACCAAATTCCACTCTACCTCCATTTACAAGTTTACTGATGACACCCCGGTAGTAGGTTGGATCTTGGACAATGACAAGACATTGTACAGGAAAGAGATAGAGAGCTTAGTGGCATGATGGAAAGAAAACAATCTCTCTCTCAATGTCAGCAAAAGGAAAGAGTTGGTCATTGACTTCAGGAATTGGATTTTATGTCACGGCCCTGTCTGTATCAGTGGCACTGAGATGGAAATAGTTGAGAGCATCAAGTTCCTAGGAGTAATGATATCAACAATCTGACCTGGTCTATTTGTGTCAACTCTGCAGTTAAAAACATCTCTGTTTCCTTAGGCTGAAGAAATTCAGCATGATCAAAATGACACTTACCAATTTTTTATAGATGTACCATAGAAAGCATCCTATGCAGATGCATCACAGCTTGATATGGCAACTACTGTACCCAAGACCGCAAGAAATTAGAGAGTTGTGAATACAGCCTGGTCCATCATGCAAACCATCTTTCCTTCCATTGACTCTGTCTATACTTACCCCTGCCTCGGGAAAGCACCCAGTATAATCAAAGACCCCCTTTCACCCTGGTTATGCTCTCTTCCACCCTCTTTCATCAAATGAAAGTTTGAAAATACATACAAACACACTCAGGAACAGCTTCTTCCCCGCTGTTCGCAAACTTATGAACAGACCTTTCAAATTTTAAAGGTGACCTCTCTCTGAACGTTCTCTGTAACAAAAGTTCTACATTCTGTTCAATTACCCTCATTTACTTATGTATGTTATGATATGCCTGGATAGTACACAAAATAATACTTTTCACTGTCTATCATTACAGGTGACAATAATAAATCAAATTAAATCAAATCAAACCAGACCGAGTAACTGGCAGATTTCCTTCCTATATCATAGTGAATATAAGATTTCCTTTCCTTGGATATTAGTGAACCATGTAGTTTTTACAACAATCAAAAATGGTTACATGTTCATCATTTATTAATTGACCTTCGTATTTCATGTCGTTTGTTGAACCCCAAAATGTTGCTAGATCATTCGCTGGGGTTTCTGGATTACCAGTTCAGTGGTCACTACCTCCCTAGATAATTGTTTTTATTAATTGAGGCAGTGAATATGTAAGCAGGGACTATATTTTTGTTCATACAATCCCTGCAGTACAGAAATTTGGCCCATTAATAATGTACCAACCCTCAGAAGAGCACTCCATTCAGACACACCTCTCCACCCCATCCTCACATGGAGTTTTTAACCATTGCTAATCCATCCAACCTGAACATGCCTGGATAATACAGGTCAATTTTTAGCATGGCCAAACCACCTAACCTGCACATCTTCCGACTGTGGGAGGAAATTGGAGCACCCAGTAGTAACCTACGCACACACAGGGAGAACATGTAAACTTCACAAGGCTGGAATTGAACCCAGGCTCTTAGCCCTGTGCCATCATGCCATCCAATTACGTCGTAGAGTACAGCATGCTGCTCTTGCCACGTAGGAAGACTAGAGAAGGTACAGGACAAACTTTTTAGCAGGAATGGAAAATTCCATCTTTTGATCTTCAAAGCTATAACTAAGTGTTTTAATTTTTCCACAGAGACGCTTCTTGAAGAAGCTGAACGTCACAAAGGTAAGCACTGTGATTGAATACTGTGAATAGATGCCAAATATGTTTTGGAGCTTCCTCTCTGAATAGCACCTGAGCTGAAATGACTAGAATGCTACTGGGCTTGATTTGCAATCTCTGTCAAATTGCACCCAGTAAAGGGTGCAGCTCCATTTCCACTTCATATTTCCAACAACATGCAGCGCAAAATGCCATTAATGTTAAATATCAAGGCTAATGTAAGGCAAACTTACTGCGAATGTTGTTTGATAGCCTGCTCAAGCAAAATTTGGGTCAACATTTTTCACTTGATATTTAAACACCCTGTTCCAAGAGCCTATTCATATTTGTAAAGCTTTGAGACATTGGTTGTGATTTTTCAATGACTTAATAGCCATTACTAGAACTAGCAATGCTGCATGCACTATATAGAGAAAAGAGCAGAGCACTAAGTTGAGTGTGTTGTGAAGTTGGTATAGTGCTTGTGGATTGGAAGGCAGGATGTTAGAATTTGTTTCTGAAATGATGGGCAGCATGGAGATTAAAACAAAAGTCTGCCGGCAGCAGCAGATACACAGAACATTCTTGAAATTGAAGCATTGTTCAAAGCCTATCCTGTTGGCAGGCCAAGCAGCATTTTTACCAAGTCAACAGGTGAAAATTGGTGTGACAGAAAACTGCCATCTGTTAAGAGCCTCAACAGCCATCAGCGCTAAAGAAAGAGAAAACCACTGGCTCTTACAGAAATCGCTAAGATCTCAGAGTAAGCACCAGTTAAATAAATGTATCATGGCATACTTAGGTAATATTCCTGACACAAGAATTTGATGGAGGAAGGCGTTCCTGACTGGAGGACAGTGGAGAAGGCAAAGAACATTCTGGAATACTTATTTTGGCGTAATTTTGAGATATTAAGCTTTAATTATTTTATTAATTTGGTTTATAAGAGTGTTGACCCGTATCTATTGGAACAGCATACCATTAGAATTTTGTTTTATTCAGGAATAGTTAGTAGTTAAGGGGGAATTGTTGTGGTTTGTTAGCAGCTCTGTTAATTTGTTAACTGTTAGAGTTAACTGTTAGAGTTAGATAAATAAATTGTTACTTGTTGATTGTAGAGTGACTGTCAGCAGTTCATTTTATTTCACCTCTCCTTTATAACAGATTGGGTGGTGAGAGGCAGGTGTACCACTTTTCTCATTTCCTTTAACAGATTACGAGGTGGGGCGAGCCTCTTTGGGTGGTTTCAGTTTTAATTCTCAGAGAGGTGTCGACCACTCCTTCATAACAAAT
The DNA here is from genome assembly GCA_024137785.1 of Ginglymostoma cirratum. Taxonomy (NCBI): domain Eukaryota; kingdom Metazoa; phylum Chordata; class Chondrichthyes; order Orectolobiformes; family Ginglymostomatidae; genus Ginglymostoma; species Ginglymostoma cirratum. The sequence continues at coordinate 2,701,530 of JAHRHZ010000033.1, forward strand.
CGAGGGCTTGAGTCTGGGATCTGGCCAATTCGTGCATGGGATCTGAACAGATCTGAATGGATTTGGACAGATTTAAACATGCTTGGGGATTAGTGCCCTAGATCTTTGAATTAAATTTAGGTGACAAGTAGAAAGTCTGTTTAATTTTGGTTACTTGTAGTTGGCTAAACCAGAAGTGGGGGAAATGGCTCTTAACATTGCTAAAGAGGCTCTGGGGTTTGAAGAAGCTACCAAAATTTGCCAAGAAAGTTTAGAAAGACACAGGAAGGATATGCTTTTAGACTCAGCAAACAGGCTAGAATTGGATTTAACTAGTGATTAGAGGAAAGCTGAAATTGTAAAGGAATTAGTCAAGCATTTAGTTATACCGGAGAAACAAGTGAGTGCAGTGGAGTTAGGAAAAATTAAATTGAAAAATAGACAATTAGAGTTAGAAAGGGAAAGAAAGAGAGAGAAGAAAGAATGTTTGAGTTGGAAAATATTAAGTTGGAACTTGAAGCAAAAAGATTTCAAATGGCAGAAGGAAAAGTACAAAATAGAAGTGAGGATGAGCAAATTGATCATAGCCGAAAGCCTGATTGGGATGTATACAAATATGTCCAAACTTTACCAAAATTTGATGAAAAAGATGTAGATGCCTTTTTCATTTCCTTTGAGAAGTTGGCTAAAACAGATGAACTGGCCAGAGGATATGTGCATAATATTAATTCAGATCAAGTTGGCAGGAAGGTTAGTGAGGCATTTGCAGCGAAGTCAGAGGAGGTGTCAAGAGTATAAGAAGAAGTAAAACATGCTATTTTGAGTGCCTATGAATTGGTACCACAAGCAAGCAGACAACAGTTCAGAAATATAAGAAAGAAACTGGGTCAGATTTATACCAAATTTGAAAGAATGAAACATAGTAACTTCAATAGATGGGTGAGAGCATTAAAGATAGAAAAGACTTAGGATGATCTTGGAGAGGTTATTCTGCTGGAGGAGGTCAAAACCTAGCTTTCCAGAAACAATAAGAACTCGTGTTAAGGAACAGCAAGTTCAAACAGTGAAAAGAGCTGCAGAGATGGCGGATGAATATGCCCTAGTGTATAAATCAAAATCTAGCTCCAACAGCAATTTCATTCCATGAAGGATAGAAATTGGGAAAAGGGGAGATCCTTCAATGAAAAACAAAAAGTAGATTACATTGGGAATAGTTTACCACATGTAAAAAATGAAATGGAAGAGGGACAAAAAGAGGCAAAAGGCGTTAGTTGTTTCCACTGTAAGAGAGGGGAACACACAAAGTCACAGTGCTGGTGGATTAAGAGAAACACTGGGAAAAAGGATGTGGTAAAAGAGGATAAACCAGTGGAATTTGTTGAGGTACTGAATGACATCCCAAGAGAAGCCTGGGAGCTGCAGGAGAGTGCACAGCTTAGTCATGAGCTGGAAAGTAAGATCGTGCCCGATCTCTTCAAAGACTTCACCTCTGTGGGTAAGGTTTACTTAGGTAGAACAGGGGGAGAAGGTAAAGAAATTACAATATCGACAGATATGGGAACTGGTCGATGTCTAATAGTAAGAGATGAAAATATTTGCACTCCTTCTGAAATTATAGCCAAGAGAATGATAACCTATGGAATAAATGGAGAGAGAGAGATTTAGTGTGCCGCTGTGTAAGATAAGGCTGGAAAGTCAAATCAAGACTGGGGAAGTGATTGAAAGACTGTCTATTCCAGTAATACAGTCTCTTCTTGGAAACGAAGGTGGGAGTGATGACCATTGTAATGGAGAAACCGAAGGAGGACCATGGAACTGAAGAGTTAAAAGAAAAAAATTCTTGGAATTTTTTCTGGTCTGTGTGGTGATAAGATCCCACAGTCATAAGTTAAAGCAAGAAGGGAAAACAAAAGAGAAAGATGAAGGATTTGAGGTCCAGTTAGCTGACACCCTGTTTGATAAAATGGTAAAATTGTCCTTACCTAAGCAGGTAAAGGATCAGGTAGAGGTATTTGGTTCTGAAAGATTACTGGAGTTACAACAAAAAGATGAGACAATAGAAGTTTTATATCATAAAACATACACAGAAAAGAATCCGAATGTATTCCAGAATGTTGCTATCTTGAGGATAGAATGCTGAGGCAGAAATGAAGACCTTGGCAGGCTGGTGCACAAGAGAAATGGTCGGAAGTGCACCAGATTATGTTGCCAGTAGCATACAGACAGGAGGTATGCAGGTAGCACATAAATTACATATTGGAAGGTCATCTAGGTGTGAGGAAGACTCAGGCTAAGATACAGAAGCATCTAATGAAGCAAGAAGCAGATAAGAAATCTAAAACTCCAACATTTGTCTGTTGGGATAGAGCATTATTGCTGTTACCAGTAGTAGGGAGATCTCTTCAAAATGAGATTCCATGGTCCATATCAGATTGAGAAGAATTAAGTTTGGTAAAGATAGGAAAACATTTTTTGGGTATGTCATGTGAACTGCTAAAACCTTACTATGACAGGGAAAGGGAACCAGAGAAACAGGTATTTGTTACTGCCACTCAGAGTGAGGAATCAAATCCAGATGATTTGGATTTTGATGTGCCTCAGAATAAATTAAATAATGAAGATGTCTTTAAAGAATGAGATAGGATTGTAAGCTTTCTGTCTCAGGAACAGAGAACTGAATTGAAAGGCTTATTGCTGCACTATGAGGATGTATGTAGAAATAGAATGGGGACAACTAATACTATATACATGAGGTTGAAGTAGGGGATGCTATTCAGATAAAACGATACCCCTAAAGGCTTAATCCTCTCAAAGCTGCACAGGTACAGAAGGAAATGGAAATGATGCTCCAAGAAGACATCATGGAACCAAGTCAAAGAAAGTGTAAGTGGAGCTCGCTGATCATGTTGGTTCCCAAACCTGGTGATACTCAATGATTCTGTGTAGATTATCAGAAAATCAATGCTGTGACTCAATAAGACTCTTAACCAATTCCAAGGCTGAAGGACCATGTGGACAAAGTTGGACAAGCCACTTGCATCACAAGTTTGGACATACTTTGTGGTTACTGGCAAGTACCATTGTCGGAGAGAGCAAAAGAAGTTACCACATTTGTGATCCAAAATGGGCTGTATCAATTTAAAGTAATGCCCTTTGGAATGAAAAATGCACCAGCCACATTTCAAAGACATATGAATAGAGTTGTGACAGGATTGACTAATTGTGCCGTCTATGTAGATGATTATACACATCTACATTAGTGATCTTTAGCCATTCACGGCCAGATCACATGGCGCATTTGGCAGAGCTCTTTGAGAGATTACAGAAAACAAAGTTGGTCATAAATTTAGCAAAGTCATAATTTGCGGAGGTGGAAATGACATTCCTAGGACATTCGACATGGAAGGATGACACCAAGGAATGTGAAGATGAAGGCCATCGAGGAATTTCCAAGACCATCCTCACAGAAGAAAGTGCTACAATTTTGGGGACTGAATGGATTCTATTGGATGTTCGTACCAAACTTTAGTAGTGTGGTGGCAGCACTGATGGATTTCTTGAAGAACACAACATTTTGGTGGACAGAGCAATGCCAGGAGGCATTTGAGAACTTAAAAGCAGTATTAACCAGTTTTAGCCAAATTTCTTGAAACCCTTTAAAGTCACTATCAACAGAAGTGATGTAGGAGTTGGAGCTGTGTTGTTACAGAAGGATGATTGTGGAATTGAAAGGCCAATTGGTTAGTTTTCAAAGAAATTCAATATCAACTGGAGAAAATATTCAATCGTTGAAAAAGACTTATTAAGTTTGGGGCTGGCCTTACAACATTTTAATCTTTATGTTGCAAACAATATATTGGGTACGGTTGTGCACACTGATCACAACCCTTTGACATTTTTGGAAAGATTTAAGGTCAACAAACACGAGACTATTTTGTTGGAGTCTTATGTGACAAGCATTTAATTTATAGAATGAACATCTAGTGGGTTGTGAGAATGGTATTGGGGATGTGTTATCACAGGTTTAAAAGGAAAATGTGTGTATAAGATATGTGATAGGTATATAAGATATGTATATGGAATTAGTATGAAATGTTTAACTCTATATTAATGACCTACTTATCTAGTAATATTGACTTTAAGATTTAGAGAAAAAGAAATTAAGTCATCTTTTCATAATGATGTTTATTTTTTCTTAAGGGGTGGTGGTGTTGCGAAGTTAGTATAGTACTTGTGGATTTGAAGGCAGAATTTTAGAATTTGTTTGTAAAATGATGGGGAGTGGGGGGGAAGAGTGCATGCTCCCTTTAAAACATGTGTTAATTTAGGCTTGGAAATTAAAAAAAGAAGTCTGCAGGCAGCAGCAAATGCACAGAGAGTTCTTGAAATTGAAACATTGCTCAAAAGGCTATACTGTTAGCAGGCAAAGCTGTATTTTTGCCAAGACAACAGATCTTTAAATTTAGCCGATTAATTTAAACCAGGCTGCAGATACCAAAGCCCTTAGCTAATATTCCTGACACAAGAATTTTTGGAGGAAGGCGTTCCTGACTGGAGGACCGTGGAGAAGGCATAGAACATTCTGAAAGATTTATCCAGGCTGTAATTTTGAGAGATTAAATGTTAATTGTTTTTTGTCAATTTGGTTTATGTAAGTGTTGAGTTGTATCTATTGAGCAGCGTACCATTAGAATTTTGTTTTCTTTGGGAATAGTTAGTAGTTAAGAGGGAATTGTTTGGTTTGTTAGTAATTGTTTTAATTTGTTAACTGTTGGAGTTAGATAAATAAATTATTACTTGTTGATTGTAGAGTGACTGTCAGGAGTTCATTTTATTTCACCTCTCCTTTATAACAGATTGGGTGGTGAGAGGCAGGTGTACCATTTTTCACATTTCCTTCAACAGATTGCGGGGTGAAATGAGCCTCTCTGGGCATTTCGGTTAACCAGATAATCAGAGTAAGCCTATACATCAACATATTTTAAAACATTGTATAGAAAAAGAGGAAATGTGGCACAGAGGGAGCTTTTCCAAAATGTTCTGGCGTATTTACAATGAGCTGGCTCATGCATGCAATGTATGAGATTGACAAATGACTTCAACAGGTAAAACTGATAGGTGGCATTAATGGACAAAATTGAAAAATGGCATTCAGTATGTATTACTTAAGAGATGCCAAAAACATATGCAACTGCTGAAGGATCATACATGCAGGTGAAATCAGGTAATATTAGCAGGTAAAAATGACATTGGTAAATGACTCTGGTGGGGTGTCTGAACTGGTGAAATTGTGGTTGATAATAAAAGAATGCGAAGATGGCATTACAATTGAAAGGATAAAGGCAAGGTAAATCAGCTTACACAAAAACCTGTAGACAATTGCTGTACTCTTACTTCAAAGAACATTGTTTCAATCACTGAGGGAGGTGAAAAAGTAACAGGTACATTTCATTCCAAAAGTTTTCATCAAAAGATTTAGTATGATGTAAAATAACTCTGGTTGATTGCACCAATATCAGGTTTTCTTCAAAATATTTTGGTGCTTCAATTATGTTGCTCAGCACCACAGAACTACATGTGTTTTGATCAGCCAACCTTCCTACTGAAAAATTTATATTTGTTTACAGTGAATCTTGGATCAGCAAAAGCAACTCAAAGAGGTAAGTGTTTGTGACGAATTTAGGTGCAATAGTAAGTTGTCTTAGGGAAAATTGCTGTATTAGGTGTGCAAAAAGCAAAAGATATAACTTTAGCCTACATCAAACCTGTACTCAACCAATCTTAGAATTTCCTATGATGGTTTATGACGTGGTGTAGATTGAAATTTATTCTGCAGTTGGCCTGAGCTGTACCTGACTAGAAGTAGAGAAACACAAGATCAGAAGATAGGACCAGGAGTAGGCTGTTTGATCATTCGAGTCTGCTCCGTCATTCACTATGGTCATGGCTTTTTACGTAATTCAGTACTCTGATTTTGCTTTCGCCCGCCCCCATTCCCTTCGATGCCTTTAGCCCTAAGAACTATATCTAACCCTCCTCCTTGAGGGCAGTGAATCTGCGAACTTTCTTTTACCACAGAGGCTGAGGCGGAAATCTCTTTAGTCAATAAGGGAAATTAAAGGTTGCGGGGTTAAGGCAGGAAAGTGGAGTTGAGGATAATCAGATCAGCCATGATCTCATTGAATGATGGAGCAGGCTCAATGGTCTGAATGACCTATTTCTGCTTCTACATTTTGTAGTCATAAGGTATTATTAGCTGTCCTCCAGGCCTTAGGTCCCTCTTCAGTGTCCAGAGAGCATCTGAAAATTAAGGTCAGTGCCCTAAAATCTTCTCCTTTGCTTCTATAGCAGCCTGGGCATTTATCCAATATTGAGTTTGTTTACATAGCTAAACCTTCTTCCCTCTCAACAATCCTCTTCGCTGATTTATATACCTACATCATCCTTCCCTGTGGCGAGTATTGTAAAATGCAAAGTACTCATTTCAAACCTCGCCCACAGCTTCTGGATCCACACGATTTTCAGTGTGGTCCATACTTTTCTTCCCTGGTTATCCTTTTGTCCCAAGCATACTTACAAAATTCATTTGAATTTTCCTTGATTTTAACAATCGGTATCTTTTCGTGTTGCTTCACTTTTCTAATTTTTTTTCAGTAACTCCCTTTAGTAACTTTCTGTACACCTGTAGGGCTTCTATGGTATTGAATCCTCAGTATCTACAATAAACTTCCCCTTTTGCCTTTTTCCAATCCTGTGTGTTCCTCAGTCTCCAGGTTTCTCCGCACTTTGGTCCTACTGTTCACCTTTTTTTAGGAATATGTTCCTACAGTCTATTTCCTTTTTGAAAGACTCACACTGCTCTGAAGTGGATTTCCTACAAATGTCCATTCTTAGTACACTTTGGCTGGATCTTATCATATTAAAATACCCCCAATCAAGTACCCTTTTTTTCTGGTCCATCATTTTCCATGACGAACATAAATCTTACTGCATTGTGGCCACTATCACCGAAATGCTGTCCTGCTGACACTTTTATCACTTGCCTGGCTTTGTTCTCTAAATTAGGTCCAGTACCAAGCCCTCTCTTGTAGGAGTTTCTGTGTTCTGGCTTAAAAAAGCTTTTCTGGATGTATTTAAGGAATTCTGCTCCTCTAAGTCTTTCACACTTTTTCTCGCCCAGTTATTATTTGGGAAGATCAAGTTCCCTACTGAAGGGTTTAGGCCCGAAACGTCAAGTTTTCCTGCTCCTATGATGCTGCTTGACCTGCTGTGTTCATCCAGCCACATGCTTGTTATCCCTACTGTTATTACACTCTTTTACACTTCTCTGAAATGTATCTGCATATCTGCCCTTATATTTCTTCCACTACTGGGAATATATAGCAGTGGTTCACAATCTTTTCGGTATCAAGGCACATGGGCTGTATAACTGAATGGAGTTTTGTCTCCTGTGCATGTGAGGTGACGAATGTCAACAGATCCTGCCTTCAATAATTGATAACAAGGCTCCAGAGGAGGTTGGAAGCTCAGTTGCAAAATTTTAAGGGCACATTCCTCACCTTGTCATGGCACACTGGTTGAAAACTATTGGTCTATAGTATATTCCCAAGTATGTGACTGATCCATTTTTGTTCTTTTGTTTGAGCTGTATGGCCTCAGTTGAGGAATCTTTAATGATATTATCAGTCAATATTACAGTAATTGACTCATTGATCAAGATTGCAAAATAACCCCTTCTTTTACACATCTCTCTGCTTCACCTGAAGATTCCCCCTACCCCAGAATATTGATCGGCCACTTCTGCTCCTCTCTTAACCATTTCTCCATGGTAGCAATAATGTTTAATATCTCCATGTATTAATTAGCACTCTCAACTCATCTTGCTTATTCACCTAATACCTTAAATTAAAATAAATACTATCTGACCTTGAAATGCTGCCTTGTGCCTTGATTTGACTATATCCACTCAGAATGAATCCCCCTTCCACTCAGTTTTTTTAAACCTGTCGCTCTCCTGTTGTCCCTGTTGAGAATGAATCCCTCAAAGGATTCTCATAAATTTGTCATAAATTTCTCCTTCATGAATCTTGATTCTTGTTTGATCATATCATTTATTTCTAAATGGTCCACTATTGCATCATTTTATAATAGGTTCTAAGATCTCCCTGTGGCTCGTTGGTCTAGGGGTATGAGCCTCGCTTAGGGGACTGTAGAGTGATGACATGCGAGAGGTCCCGTGTTCAACTCCCAGACGAGCCCAGGTTTCTTACTTCATTTAAGGGGTGGCACGGTGGCTCAGTCGTTAGCACTGCAGCCTCACAGCACCAGGAAACTGGGTTTGATTCCACCCTCGGGCGACTGTCTGCGTGGAGTTTGCGCATTCTCCCCGTGCCTGTGTGGGTTTCCTCAGGGTGCTCTGGTTTCCTCCCACAGCCCAAAGATGTGCAGGCTAGGTGGATTGGCCATGTTAAATTGCCCATAGTATTCAGGGATGTGTAGATTAGGTGGGTTATAGGGGGATGGGTCTGGGTTTGATGCTCTGAGGGTTGGTGTGGACTTGTTGGGCCAAAGGGCCTGTTTCCACACTGTAGGGATTCTATGATAAAAGCAAAAAGGAAACAGTCACAGGTGGCCAAAGAAAATATTCTAATTGGTAATACATATAAAGAGCTGGCATTATGGGTCAAATCACCTCCTTCTGTTCTCTAAGATTCTTTGATTCTCCATAAGTCAAAAATCAAATGGGTTGGGAAATAGCATCTCATTTAAGAGCTATGTCAATGAAGAACAATTCAAACAATACTGCTACTCTGTATTGTTGCAGTGACAAAAGTATTTAGAAATATCTGATAAGTAAAATTAACACTAACTGTTTTATCCCCTTTTCACAGCTCAAATGGTTAAGGGCTATGCTTCCAGATATCGCAGTAAGTTTTAGGAGATAAGATTTTAATGTTAATTGCTATCTACTTTTTAGCTTATTGCAGTGTTACTGGTCACTGACCCTCCAATGTTCTTGTTCAAAACAATGAATCTCAGGACCAATAGCGCAGCCACGTTATCATTGAATTAGTTGGATCAAGGGTCTCGAGAGTGAGAAACTTAAAATTATTAATGTTAACAAAGAAAAAGATCAGGAGAAATTAATGGACTGGAAGTTGGGAAGAAATTGATGGATGTAGTTATAATTATGACCTCTAAAAGACTTTTGGATAAGTACACAAGAAGGAAAGTTTTTCGAGGGATATGGCCAGGAACAGGCAGATGGGACTAGTTTAGTTTGGGATTATGTTCAACATGGACTGGGTAGACCAAAGGGTCTGTTCCTGTGCTGTATGACTCTATGATGGCTTACTCCTAGAGTCCCAAGTCAGGCGTCCATGCTTTGTAGATCACACATCTAAGTGAAAGGATTTGAAATTATATGCCAGGTGTTAACAGTTCTCTAAGGTGGCCTTCCTAAGAGTAGCTGTGAGCACTTGTGGCACAGTGGTAGTATCCCTATCTCTAGGCCCTGAGAGGTGGGTTCAAACTCCATCTATTCCAGAGATCTCTTATCTGTTATCAGGTTAATTAGAAAATATATTCCTTAAGGTAGCTAGGATTTCTTTCACTTGCAGAATAATGTGACCAAAGGACACAGATTATGATAATATTGGTAGAATAATTAGGGAAATTGATAATTTTGTCTCTTCTCAAAAAACACCCAATCACTTGCCAAAGAACAACCCCCCCTCCGTTACCGAACCCCTGGAATTCTTAAACAACAACTCTTTACTGCGGAGTGACTGCTATCCTAACAGGTGTTTTGCAGAGTTTCTTTCTACCTAGGGCTATTAGGGAACAGTTACCAGCAGTCTAATTACCTACAGATTTATACTTTAGAGATTTCTGTTATGGTGTTACCATATAATGACTTATTCAACAGCATTGTACTTGTGCCAGGCAACGTTTAGCTGTGAAAGACCTGAACTGAGACATTTTATTAACAGAAAAACTTGCAGCTGGGGAGAGAAGCCAAGCCATTGGTAAGTAAGAATTCAGAAGTATTGGTTCTGATGAAAATTTAAGGTTAACTCATTACAGTCCATAGGGCTGCTCTCTCTCATTAGAGAGAGAAAAAGACAGTTGGTAATGATAATTATCTGAGGGTCACCACTCCTGAGATGATTGGACATTGAGAAGGAACATTATTCATAATAACTTCAGCCAGTGTGGGAATTAGATCCCACACTGTTAGCATCACATTGCATCACTAGCCAGCTGTCCAGTCAACTGAGTTAACTGACCCTGACGAAAGTGATCTGTGAGTAACAGATTGTTAAGTAAATGACAACATTTGATCTATTTGGCAGACAGGGAAATCAGCTCTTGTACTGAACTGATTCATTTGGTCTCAGGCTAGCCAATACAGTCTGCCTCAATTGGCTGCATGAAGGTGAACAATTCAGTCAGTATTCCTGCATCTAATTGCTATTATGCAATTCGTTCAATAAAGCACACTTATGGAGCAAATGCAAAAATCTGACTTGAAAATGATCCTATGAGGGAATAACCTGTTGGAACCTTTATGTAGAAGTAGACATCTCTTGGCATCTGTGGAATAGCATGGAATTCATATGGTGTAGAATTGGTCTTTGGCAAACCAGCGGACAAGCAAATCCATTAATGTCAATTTCAATAGGATATAGGCCAGCAGAAAGGGCAAACAAGTGGCAAATGGATTTTAACACAGGAAAGTGTGAGGTGATACATTTTGACAAAGTGGACAGGGGGAGACAATATAGATTTTATGGCACAATTCTAAAGAGTGTGCACTTACAGTGAGACTTGAAGGTTCTTTGAAAGTGGGAGAACATATTAAGACAGTAGTTAACAAATAATGATCTTGGTCTCCATGAATAAGAGGCTTGTTTACAAAAGTAGGGTAAGTTGTGGTGAGCAATTATACAGGTTGATTAAGCCACAACTAGAATATTGCATTCAGCGCTGGTCACCATGCTGTTGGAAATCTGTAAAAGTCTGAGTGCAAAGAAGATTTACCAAAACTTTTCTAGTGATGGGGATTTTAGATACAAACTTAGGCTGGAGAATATGTAATCTAAAAAGAGGGTTGAGAGGAGACCTAGTAAAAGTTGGTATTTTGACAGCTTTCAATAGGTGCTGGTACAAGGACAAGGGGTCACAGATTTAGGGTTTCAAGTAAGAGCTCAAGGATGATGTGAAAGAAGGAATTTTTTTGGGGGCAAATGGTAATCATCTGTGTCTTGCTGCCTGTTAGGCTGGTGGAAGTGGAGACAGCCATTGAATTTAGAATTAAATTGGATGGGCCTTGAAGAGCAATAAACTTACCGTTATGAGGCTTGAGCAAGGAATGGAGCTGGCTGGAATGGTCCACAAAGAGCCAGAATGGACTCGGTGACCAAGATGTTGTAGAGTGTGGGGAACATTTCCATAGTAAATAGGCCATTTATTTCCATGGCACATTGCTCCGTATTTTCCACTGTTTCAAGTCCATCAGTCTACAATTAACATAGTTATTTCACAAATATTTTTACACTATCATAGAGGACTTTACCTTATTATAACACACAGTCTCAGAAGTAAATGCCCACATGAGATTTCAGTGGGCAAAAAATGTGAAATAACCAAATTATGTGTACGTTAAGGTTGAATACTATGGGAACTGTATTCACGGTAATGCATTACTTTTACAGGAGAACATGGGAGAATTAGGGGTGCTATTGCTCAATTCATACCACACCCAAGTTTACACAATTTTTGATTCTGGTTGTAGAATCTGGTATTATTAAATTTGCAGCAGGCAACACGCTCTGATGGAAGTGTTGAATTGGTGTACAACCCTTTGTAGAATAAGGTGTGCGAATAAGTCTTTGTGAAGAAAGAATATAAAAGGGGATGGAGACATGATGGAGGAATGGATTATGGGTGTTCTGCTTGGAGAGTATAGCCAGCATAGATGTGCTGGAGCAATGACCTCTTAAGGAGCAGTATTAAGCATTATGTATTGCATCCTTTTAGGTATTTGATCGGAGTAAACATTTTTCTTGATTAATAAGGATTGGACTAGTTGTCTGTAATATTGAATTTCAAATCTCACTTTCCAGATGAACAGAAGTCTTCTCAATGTTGATGTTTGTAAAGTGAAATCAGTTGGTTTTAATGATGTGAACACTGAGAAGTGAAATGTATGTTGATATATGCTTTTATGCTCTGAAGCTGATGATTTTCATGCTCTTTGTCAACAGAGAAGATTAAAAAAGACATTCTGAGTAAAGCGGGTAAGTTCCAGAAAGAGGTAATTGTCAAAAGAGAAACAAAAGAGCTTCCATATTCCAAAATCCAATAAAAGACCACTAATACTTGAAAACAAACCTACTGAGTCACAGTGGAGTTCCTTTTGAAGATCACAAAATGGTTTGGACCAGTGTATCCTATTCACAAGTTTTATTGGTTTTTCCTCCTGGGTCAAGCTGGAGAAGACCAGGAGCAGACAGCTTTCTGGTTCAGGGGGACTCCAAGATTCCCTATGGGCTAGGGAACCCTTAAACACAGATGTGTGATCATATAAGCCCCTAATTTAAATGCAGATGTGTTCAAGAAAAGAAAAAATATTTTGTTCCCTCAATATTGAATCTGTCTGCAACCAATGGCAGAATAGCGTGCAAGTAAAAAAATCTTCGACAGACAGCTGCCACTCATCCATCCAAAGATTGTGTCTGATCATTTGCTTCAAATTAACAGATTCTTCTTTCCGTGGCAATTTTTTTTTTTTTGCTTTATTCATTTATGGGATGAGGGTGTCACTGGTTAGGCAGCATTTATTGCCCATCCCTAATTGCCCAGAGGGCAGTAAGAGTCAACCACATTGCTGTGGGTCTGGAGTCACATGTAGGCCAGATCAGGTAAGGATGGCAGTTTCCTTCCCTGAAGGACAATAGTGAATAGTGGACAATAGGGTTTTTCCCCTACAATTGGCAATGGATTCATGGTCATCATTAGATTATTAATTCCATTTATTTATTAGATTCCAATTCCACCATCTGCCATGATGGGATTTGAACCTGGGTTGGCAGAACAATATCTGGGTCTTTCATTAATAGTCCAACAATAATACCACTAGGCCATCTTGTTCCCAGGTAATATTGGAGATAATATTTCAGGACTGTGACCTCCTTTGCAATCTGTTGTCACAAATGCTGGGTTACTTGCCTCTTTGGCCTTTCCCCCCCACCCTGATGGGTACAGATCACCCCTGTTCTGATATACCTCCTCCAATTGGAGCCATGTCATCCATCAATGAGCCCTCAGTCCCTGAATCATCCTGATGCTTGCCTTTGCCAAACTGCAAGTGTACTTCTTACTTTCAATGAAAGTGCATGCTTGGAGAAATTATCTCTCTAGGAAAATTACATTTAATCTCATTTAATGTGTGCTAAACATACTAGTTCCTTAGTGTCTCCAAGTGACGTGCAGTTAACCCTTAAATTGCAAGCTCGGTCCAGACTCTTGATGCCACCCTGCAATTCCTCCCTGAGAAAAGTCTTTAACCTCTTACTAGTGCTGTTCTTCACACTGCCAAACTTGGACCTCTAGTAAGTATCTCCAGCTCCTAATGGCTATTGGCCCTGATTGGTCAGAAGTTTCCGATTGGGTGAGAGTTCCCTGACAAGGTACCCAAAGGCCAAGGAGCCTACGTGTCAGCACTTATGTGGTTGATGCTTAGTTTGACTGTCTTTCTTCATGGTGTTGATTTGGAGATAGTTGCCAGTAAAATGTCTAGTCCCCACACCTAAAACAAATCCACAAATGTGACTGCCCCGGTCGACCCATTGTCTCTGCCAGTTCCTGCCCAACTGAACTCATCTCCACCTGCCTTGACTCTGTTTCTTTCCCCCGGTCCACAAACTCCCCGCCTACATTTGGGACACCACCCACGCCCTCCACCTTCTCCAAGACTTTCAATTCCTTGGCCCCCAACACCTCATCTTCAATATGGACATTCAGTCTCTCTACACCTATATCCCCCATTAGAAGGGCCAAAAAGCCTTCCATTTCTTCCTCTCCTGCAGACCCAACCAGTCTCGCTCCACCGACACTCTTATCTACTTATAGGAACTTGTCCTCACCCTCAACAAATTTTCCTTTAACTCCTACTTCCTACAAACCAAAGGGGTGGCTGTGGGCATCCACATGGTCAAAGCTATTACACAAAGCGGTCCCTCTTCTGCAGTTACACTGGCACCATCCTTCGCCTCTTCCTCCGTTACATCGATGACTGTTTCGGCGCTGCCTCATGCTCCCATGAGGAGCTCGAACAGTTCATCCACTTCACCAACACCTTTCACCCCAACCTCAAATTCACCTGGACCATTTCCGACACCTTCCTCCTCTTCCGGGACACCTCCGTCTCCATCTCCAACAACTGACTCAGCACTGACATCTATTTCAAGCCCACCATCTCCCATAGCTACCTCGACTACACCTCCTCTCACCCACACTCTTGCAAAAATGTGATCTCATACTCTTAATTCCTCCGCTTCCACCACATTCCCTCCTGTGATGAAGCGTTCCACTCCTGGACATCACAGATGACCTCTGACTTCAAGGACCGTACTTGCCCTTTTCGATGATTCACAATGCTCTTAACCACACCTCTTTCATTTCCCACACTTCTGCCCTCAAACCCCGTCCCCAACAAAAACAAGGATAGAGTCCCCCTAGTCCTCACATACTGCCCCACCAACCTCCAAATCCAATGCATCATCCTCCGCCACTTTCACCACCTGCAATCAGACCCCACCAAAGAGATATTCCCCTCCAACCCATATCTGCTTTCTGTAGGGACTGCTTTCTCCACGACTCCCTGGTCTGTTCCGCACTCCCCACCAACCCCACTACACACAGCATCTTTCCCTGCAATCACACACAGTGCTACACCTGCCCCTACACCTCCCCTCTCACCTCCATATAAGGCACCAAGCAATCATTCAGTATCGACCATGGTTCCACCTGTACGTCTTCTAACCTGGTCTACTGCCTCCATTGCTGCTGATGTGGTTTCTTCTACATCGGAGAGACCAAGAGCAGACTCGGTGACAGATTCATGAAGCATCTATGCATTGTGTGCTCCAATCAACACCATCTTCTGGTTGCTAGCCATTTCAACTCCCCTTCCCACTCCCTTGGTGACATGTCCATCATGGACCTCCTCCAGTGTCACAATGAGGGACGCCACACAAAAATTGGAGGAACAGCACCTTATGTTCTGCCTCAGGAGCTTACAGCCCAATGGTCTCAACATAGAATTCACTCGCTTCAAAATTTCCCCAACCCTGGCCCCTTCCCATGCCCGGCCCTCCCTCACATCCCCGCCTCCTTGACCTGACACAACTTGTCACTCTTCCTTCTCACCTATGCGCCCCACCCTTCCCATTGACCAATCTTCCCAACCCCTTACCTGCATCCACCTATCACCATACCACCTGCCTTTACCTAGCCCCACCCTCTCCCTCTATTTATTTTTGAGCTCCCTTCCACCTCCCCAGTCCTGTGAAGGGTCCTGACCCAAAATATCGACTTTCCTTCTCGTCTGATGCTGCCTGACCTGCTGTGTTCCTCCAGCCCCACACTCTATCGACTTGAACATGAAATTCCAGAGTATAAACGGACTATAAATAAACTAAATACCAATTGGACATTTCCGTTGTCTCACTTAAAATTTCACAGAATTAGGGCTTAGAATATTGCCACTGGCAGCAATTAGAAGAAAACTGGCTATTCTGCAAGTTTTGCTATCTCTTTTAGGAGCTGGGAAGTGAGCTGGCTTGTGCCTGCTCCCAATAGGGAAGCCAAGAACATCCGGCTCAATTCACTGCACAAAGTACAAATGATGCATTGTAACAACCTCTGGAGAGGCAAGGAGGCAACTCTTTATAGTGCAGGGCATATTATCATGGACAAAGCAAAACAATAGTGCCAGCAAAGCCTGATGGCCACATAGTCCACCAAAGGTTTCAAATGTGACTCAGGATTCTAACAATGGAGACCAAAGCCAGAAGGACAATGTGATGGTCCTGTGAAAAGTGTGGCCATCTAGAGAGGTAAAGTTACCTCTATTCTTCAATTGAAATAGCTTTTGGCACGCACAGATGCTTTGTGTTACTTATTAAATTCTGAGGCCTTAATGAGTCTCAAAGGCAGAATAGATCTGTCCTGTTGAATGTATTTGAAGTCTGTCCTCTAGTACTTTATAGAGCCCAGTGTTCACAATATTTGCTCTGGAGATTTGATAGTTGTTAGATTTTGCCCACAGTAAAATTGTTATTAAATTTACTATTCTTTGTTTTTATATACAGCGGATGATGAACATGCAGGTATGATCAGATGTGCTATTGATTTAGCATAAGACAAACAAGTAGTTAAAAGGAGTCTGAAGTCTAGTTTATCAAACAGTGGGGCTTGGAACAGAATGTAAAGGAAAGTTACTTGTTCAGTTTCTCAGCCTGTGTTACCATGGTTGAAGAACCTGTAAACTGGGTCACTTGCACCTCAAAAAACTAACGAAACATCTGATCCAAGATATTTTAGATCAATTTCCGACAGTTCAGGTAATAACAGGGCATTAGCTTACAGCC
This sequence comes from Ginglymostoma cirratum, assembly GCA_024137785.1. NCBI lineage: Eukaryota > Metazoa > Chordata > Chondrichthyes > Orectolobiformes > Ginglymostomatidae > Ginglymostoma > Ginglymostoma cirratum. The sequence continues at coordinate 2,718,167 of JAHRHZ010000033.1, forward strand.
GATACTGTGGTGGTGAGGAAATTTCATTTGTTCACTCTGGTCAGCCGATTCTTCCAGGATTTTCTACCACAAATCATTAACTAGAATTCATCAGCCATTGGCTCCAATAAGCCTGATTTACTTAGTGAGAAATTATGTACAGCATGCGAATAATTGAGGGTTGAAATAACAACAGGAAGATCTGAGGCACAAAGCCCACCCACTGTTAAATCTATTGAGTTCTCACTGAAAATCTAACATGCTGTTTTGTGGAGTGAATGGAAGTTGGGTTTATATTTAGGTGGATTTTCATCCTGGATCTGGCTAGGAGGAGTTGAAAAATTTCCCGGTTGGGCATGCCCATTTGAAAGGAAAATTTCCAGGAGAGTGGGTGCTAAGTGGAGGTGGGGCAGCCACTCCCACACGCAAAGATACTGATGGAGCAGGCTTGGTTTTTAAAAGTTGTGCCTCAGTGCTATGGGATTTCATCTCCATTGCAATAAAAGCAACTGAATAAAAACATCCCTCTAGGGTCGCCATCTCCTCAAGCACTGTTAAAGCTCTGACGGTGCCAGCCTGTCATGTCATGTATCTCACCCACTCCTAACTGCTATCTGTGAGAAAGCTTTTTAAAATAAGTCATTCATTCACAACTTTCTTACAAAAACCTTTTTTTAAATTGTAGCCCTATAAACATGTCAAACAGTTATACGTTAAAGTATCAATAGCAGACACCACTTCATAAACATTGAGAAATAGATTAGCTGTAAAAGGGAAAAAAAAAACGAAGAGTGGTAAAGCAATAGTGATATGGGATTTTGTAGTCAGAGGATTAAGCAGGCGTTTTTGCAGCATGTGACATGACACCAGAAAGGTATGTTGCCTCCTGGTGCCAGGATCAAGGAAGTCACAGAGCAGCTACAAGGCGCCCTCCTAGATGAGGGAGTCAGCCAGAAGTCATGGTTCACAGTGGTACTAAAAAAAAGTCAGAAGAAAGATGAGGTCCTGAAAGTAGAATTCAGAGAGTAAGATAAGATATTAAAATGCAGGACCTGAACAGCAATAATTTCAGGATTTCTTCCAGTGCCACTTGCAAGTGAACGTAGGAACAGGAGGATCAATGGAATGATCATGTGATTGGTGAAGTGGTGTAGGAGGGAGGGCATCACATTTCTGAAACTTTTGGGACCAGTTCTGGGCAGTGATCACATGTAGAGAAGCTGGATGGGTGACGTCTTAATTAAACTGATATCCTCTCAGGGAGATTTCCTCTTTTTGAGATTTCCCTTTTTTGACTCCATTTCCTTTGAAAAACTGTCCAACATTTCATTTGCTCGTGTCCGTTGAAAATTAAAGTAAAGACAGAAAGTAGGAAACTACAGGATACCATTATCCACCTTGATCATTAGATCTTCAAAGAACCCTTGCAAATTAGTCACCATGATAAATCCTTCATTAAACCATACTGATTCTAATGAATTTGTGTTTTCTATTTCCAAATGTCCTGTTGTTATTTTGTTAATAATGGATTTTAACATTTTCCCAATGATAGAGGTTAAATTAACTGGTCTGTAGCATACTTGGACTTCTAGAAACATTTGAAAAGGTGCTGCACAAAAGGTTATTACACAAGGAAAGATCACATGGAGTTAAGAGTAATTTATTAACTTGGATAGAAGATTGGGTAACCAACAGAAAGCAGAGAATTGAGATAAATGAGTCTTTTTTTCTGATTGGCAAGTTGTAATGGGTGGGGTGTTACAGGATTTGGTTCTTGGGTCCCAACAGTTTACAATCTATATTAATGATGTGGATGCGGGGAATAGAAAAAACTATAGGCAAATTTGCAGATGACACTGAAATAGGCAGGAAAGAAAATTGCAATGAAGAAGTAAGAAATTAAAAGTAGATGGAAATGGAGATGGATTAGGTGAATGGACCAAAACTTGGCATATGGAGTTTAATAAGGCAGATAAGTATAAGGTTCTGGAGAAGGGTTCTGACCTGAAACATCAGCTTCCCTGTTTCTCTGATGCTGTCTGGCCTGCTATGTTCCTCCAGCTCTACACGTTGTTATCTCTGACTCCAGCATTTGCTGTTCTTACTGTCTAAGTGGGAAGTTATCTACTTTGGTTGAAAGACTAGGAGGACAACACATTATGTAACTGAAGAGAAAATTCAAAGTACTTTAGTGCAGAGGGATCTGGATGTCTTTCTGCATGAATTGCAGAAAATTAGAATGTATGTATGGTAAGTAATAAGGAAGACAATTAGAATTTTGGCATTTATTGCAAAATGAATTCTGCTGATTGACGACTGCATTGGTTCTGTCCAAGCACAAGCAAGCAGCTACATCCTCAGATACCTAGCAGAACTTAATACAGCTTTGGCTTGTGTGATGGTCACAGAGAGTTCTTTTTTATTTTCATTCATATTAGAAGAACATCTCTTTTTGTTACATGTAGAGAGAGATGGCCACATTTCAATATAGTTAGATCCTACAATTTGCCATTGGTATCTATTTCTTCAGTGTTATTAACTTGTATTGTCACAGCAAACTTGAATTTCATCACGAAGTACTTATATCTCTGAGTGTTAAACTTTTGTATTGTTTCTAGGAAATGTTGCATGGGACATGGGATTTGAACAAGGTAAGCTCTTGAACAGACAATGCAAAATTGCTTAGTTAGACAGACCTGAGCATTATGCTGATAGCAAATCTTTGAGAATTCAAAGGTGTGCCCCTCTCCTTGCTTGATTTTGTCAGGGCAGAAGCTGTTTGCATTTGAGGGTTGGTGTCAGAAAAGAAGGCGGAAGTTAATGCTCTCTCCAATGACCAGTTGGATTACATGTCATGCTGAGAATCATCCTTAGCTCTAGCTTCCATGATGACCACCTTACAACTATTATCTCTCATTCACACCAACTTTGGTGTGGATTCACCCTAGGTTCTATAGCTAAGGTGGTGTCATACCAGCTGCAGCCATCACTTCTCTGGTGGCACTGTTGTTCACCATGGCTGATTAACTTCTGATCGATCAGCAGCCCTCAGTGGATAGGATCTCTGGCCTATGGGACCTACCAACAGTTGAAGGCCTGTTACTGCCCTTTCCAGTTCCTGAATAGCACCCAATGCATTTTGCCTTCCCTAAATGAGGTGATATGGGACTCTTACTTGCTACCCAGACAGCAGACAAAACCTCACTTGCCTCCACAAAACTGCATAGCCCAAGGATGCAGCTTTGGCCTAATTTAAACAATGATGCTTTGATTAGATTAAAATTCAAAAAACAATTCTCTTCTGCTATGGAAACTTTTAACTTGTTCCATGTTGCTTATTATAGTATGATTCAAAGCTTCCAATTCTTAGATTCTTTTTGAAACAAGAGCTTCAATTTTCTGTTTTCCATTAACAACAGCATTAAAGAAAGAAGCATATCGACAAGCTGCAGAAATTGTTGATGAAAATGAGCCTGAATGTAAGTGCGAATATAAATCAGGAATGACCTAAATAAACTAAATGATCTTATAAACTGCACTTTATATGGTGGAAAGCTAATATATCTGTTGGTGTTCCAAAATTGGTATTGCGAATACACAAAAGTTTCAGAATGTTAACATCAGTCTTCATTTTATCCACTGTACTGTTATGAAGGGGTATATCACATCTAGCAATTTTGATCGGCTGCCAATTTCTCTGGCAGTCTAAATGAACCACCTCTTCTCACATGGTTAAAACCTCTGGTGAGATTGATGGAGGCAATATATAGTTGTTCAGCATCATTCGATTATAGGGCATTTCTTTCACAGCTGTAAACTGAGAAGATTATGTTTGTTGTGAAACTTCCAGTTATGAAACCACACCTCGATTTGGATGAGATGATTTCAGCCAAGATTTGCTGTCTGACCACCAGCATAATATGGCTTTCCCAGGATGATCAGGAGTGAGCTTCCTCGATCATTGTTACACTTGCTGCAATCGCCCCAGTTCTTAGACAGGGTCACAAACTTTGGATTGCACATATCCGAGGGCATTGTGCCTTCTTTCAACAGAGACAGCCGGTGGAATGTAATAGGGACCTGAACAATGTGGGCCGATGATGAGATTTGTGGCAGAACCACATGAAAAGGTGTACCTTAATGTCAGGAGCACCATTTGCTGGATGGTGAGACAAGTTTCTTGCCTGGCGTTAACGAGGCTTGATTTGTTAAACACCTCTTTACGGTAAAACCCACCTCATTAATATATAGCTTCCTTGCTTCCCAAATGCACCGAGCAAGCTGGATGTTGGGAATTCTCAACAGGGAAGTCAGAGAGGGTACCTGCAGTGCTGGCTGATGACCTTCCATGTTGCTTGGCACTGAGCCGCATAGAGTCATGCTGCACACACCCCTTTTCCATGGGGATTGGCATTCTGCACTTTTCAAGCCGTCATGACCATCATGGCCCCTCTCCAATTCACTGGCAGGGTGTTAATGAATTGAACTGCATTTTTGGGTAAACACAGTGTGGAGCTGGAGGAACACAGCAGGCCAGGCAGCATCAGAGGAGCTGGAAAGCTGATGTTTCAGTCGGGACCCTTCTTTAGATGCTCCTCTGATGCAGCTTGGCCTGCTGTGTTCCTCTAGCTCTACACTGTGTTATCTCAGACTCCAGCATCGGCAATTAAGACCATAAGACCATAAGACATAGGAGTGGAAGTAAGGCCATTCAGCCCATCGAGTCCACTCCACCATTTAATCATGGCTGATGGGCATTTCAACTCCACTTACCCGCACTCTCCCCGTAGCCCTTGATTCCTTGTGAGGTTCTTACTATCCCTACATTTTTGGGCACACTTGCAACTAGATTGAAAGGAAACTTTGTGTGCAAAGACTAGCTCACGGATTGGACTGCTGTCTTAGTGCTTGCTCACTTAGCACCTACCTGCTTGCTCACAGCATCCATGACTTGCCTTTCCTTGACTTACTATATTGTACCAATCAGCCCAATTACACCAACCAGGCAGTATGCTGCTATCAGCATCTTGCTGTACAACAGTGTGCTATGTCAATCTCACAGTAGCATATGTGCCAGAAGCATGAGCAGCAAAAACACTACATCTACAGTAAGCGGGCAATCATGTCTCAAAGTCTTAGGGGAGTAGGCCTCAGTAAGTCTGGCAGGAATCTGTCTGTCGGGTCCTGACACAGTAAGTCAAGGGCAGTCTTCAATACCAGGCAAGAGGATTAGGCATGGTCAGGCAAACAGTCAGGGTGTTCTTGTTCAGGGGGTCTGTGCTTCTATAGTCCAGAGATTGGGTCACATTCTGCCCTCTAGTTCCATAGAGGCCAACTTGGGAGTAGGGTTAATGTAATGAGGAAGATGTGCAGCCATAAGTCAGGGGTCTGGGAACTTCTTGTCCAGCCATGTCCACTTCAGTCACTCATATAGGTCAGCTGCATGGATTCCTGGGCATGTATGAAGCTTATGAGCTTATGAGAAGCATTAACAAAAAGGAGTTCTGGATGTTCAGGGTTTCACCAATGCATACAAACTGAAGGTGAAAACCACTGATGGAAAACATTCACTGTCAACCTCCATTGTGTTGAAAATCAAAAGTATGTAATGGAGAAGAAAATGGCTGCAACCACACTCAGTATGGGCAGGTTAAGTGTGGGGGAAGAGGCTTCAATAATCACCAACATGAGGCCTTTTAGAAAACGATAACATTTTACATGGACCATGCATTCTACAGGACACAGACCTGTGAGCCCCCAAGTCCCTAGTAGTCCAAAGGCTCCTTGTGTGCTTCCCTATCCTAGAAATTGCTGATCATACAATCGCTTTTGCACACAGAGGCCAAGGAAAGAACAGGGATGTTTGATCATAGCAGAACTTATTGTACTATGTAATACCTTGTTTATTTAGCTTCCACACATTGCAGCAACTTTCACTCCAGAAACCGATTCATGTGATATTTGGCATCATGCTGGCACAGTTCCATTTGGGGCTGCATGGAGGGTCGAAGCAACAGATACCATGCAAAACTTATCAAGTAACACTTTAGAAAAAGTGTAATGTCATCCGTGCCACCAAACTGTCCTCAAGAGGTTTTGTCTTTCTTATTTGCCTCCCGCTACATTTTAGTGTTATCCCAACTTCCACATTTGGGGTGGAGGGACCCTGCTTGGCAGTGGAGACCTTTAGTCCCAGAAGTTTGATCAGGCATCCTCAGGGGGCATTTATGTCTGGACAGTGCAAACATGTTGAGGGACTGCTTGCCAAAGGCAAATGACACTCTATCTCTTGAAATTCCAAATGTTGGAGGGAGAAGGCAGGAGAGATGGAAGGGAGGGCCCAGCCACATCTGGGTTGTCCCCAAGAGGAGACCTGTTAACAGCTTGTGTGTGGTTCTTCCTCTGGCTGGATGCCCCTGCTAGAACTTTATCTCCTTGTGATAAAAGGGCACCTGGAATGCAAGCCAGTCTCCCTGTACCCCTGTCACCATGCTTTCATTTTTGAAAACCAGTGGCTGGGGCAATGGACAGCAGTTGTGTGAGTTTCCAGCAGATCTGGAGGGGACTGTGCCTATCTGCCCTTAGCAACTATCCACCTGATCATGGCAGCAGCCAGATGATCACATGCTTGGGACAACTGGTTCCCCACAATGTAGCTGCACTCTGCAGCCTCTGGGCAATAAGGGCTACTGAACCCAGTTGCCCGTCTGCTGTTGTTGTTCCTCCTGTACATAAGAATAATGTACCTGATCACAGGGTTGTGTCCTGCCGAGTCTGAGCAGGTATTTGGTCTCTACAGTCTTTCAAATGCTAGTGGCCTGTGGAGTATCTCTAACTTAGCCAGCTGTCACAGAGTGGTTTTCATCAGCTCATGCTCCCAAACTTCCTGAACCTGACTTTCCCACTGAGATGTCAGTTTCTGAAATGGCAGTGGGAGGGGGCAGGATGCAGCTATGCCAATGATTCCTCTGAGGCCTTTGTACTCTCATCCTCAGAGGTTGAAGAGGTTCTTTTTGCTGGAGCAGGCTATTTCTCTGCCGAGGTCATGGACATCCTGCTGATACCCGCAAGACACAAAGAAGGGAAGGTGTTTTCTGTCAATCATTACAATTGGTGTGGAATGAATGATCATTTTCAATAAAAGACAATCTAACCACTGCTCCTTGACAATCAGTGGTGTTACCATCACTAAGCCCCCATTATCAACATCCAGGGATTAAGATTGATCTGAAACTCAATTGGATTCACTACATAAATGTACTGGCAAAAGCTGGTCAGGGGCTAGGAATACTGTGGCAACTAACTCACTCCTGACTCCCCAAAGCCTCTGAATAAGACATAAGTCAGGAGTGAAATGTTTTCCTGCTCCTCTGATGCTGCTTGGCCTGCTGTGTTCATCCAGCCCCACGCCTTGTTATCTCGGATTCTCCAGCATCTGCAGTACCTTTTATCTCTGGAATAGTCACCAGTTGCCTGGATGGGTACAGCTCCAAAAGCACTCAGGAAGTGTGACCCCACCCAGGGCAAAGCAGTCTGCTTGATTGAAACCATATCCACAAGCATCCAATCCCTCCAGCACTGACATTCAGGAGCAGAAGTGCATACCATCAACCAGGGACACTGCAGAAATTCACCAAAGACCTATAGACAGCACCTTCCAAGCCCATAACAACTTCCATCTAGAAGGACGAGGGCAACAGATACGTGAAAACACCACTCATGCCTCTCCAACTAACTCACCATCCTGACTTGGAAATATACCATCATTCTTTCACTGTCGTATGGTCAAAATCCTGGAATTGCCTCTCTGATGGCATTGTGGGTCAACCCACTACAGGTGAACTGCAGCGGTTCAAGAAGGCAGCTCACCACCACCTTCTCGAGGGCAACTAGGGATGGGCAATAAATGCTGGCTAGCCAGTGATGCCCATATCCCATGAGTGAATGAAAAAAAAATTCTCCTGACAATGGGGTTAAGGTGAAAGTTGAAATGCAATGGAGAACAGTGCTTACTTGATTGGTAAGGCATGCTTGTCTTGGCATCCCTCACAGGATTGGTCCCAGCCTTCTCCTGCAAGGGCCAGGATTCTCCCTCATAGTGGGTGAGAAAGTCCTGCACCACCGTATAGATTCTGCTTGTCATCAATGAATTGGATTGTCTAATCTTATATTGAAAGATGATGCAGAGAAACTGTCACCTTATATTCGCTCTTTCAACAAACTGATGTAGCGATTGTGGTCCACTCTCTGCACTCCATCTAGGCCTCCTTTTGTACTTTATCATTCCATATCACGGAAATCACAAGGCATGAGACCAGAGTCCAGAAACTTGAGCGGACACATTTGATTTGATTGATTTATGTCCAATATCTGACAGTAATAACCAAGTAACGTGCAGCATATCCATTCAAATTAACTGCTTTAGAATTCTGTCAGAAATGTTGAAATTCATATTGGATATAAAACCGTAAATCCTTCTGACCACTCAGGTGAATGTGAAACAAATTTCAAGATACTACTTTGTTGAACAGGTGTTCTGTCCAGTTACTAGATTAATATTTGTCCTAAATCAATATTGCTAATGCTAATATGCTATGATTATTAGTTGTGGGACACTGCCATCAAAGAATGACACGTTCTATACAACAGTTACTCTGCAGCACTTCTTCAGTTGCAAAGTAATTTAGCACCTGCTCAAGCTCTGCAAAGCACTATATAAGCAAGGAAACCAAGCGGAGGCTTGGGGACCGCTTTGCAGAACGGGGAAACCAAGCGGAGGCTTGGGGACCGCTTTGCAGAACACCTGCGCTCAGTTCGCAACAAACAACTGCACCTCCCAGTCGCGAACCATTTCAACTCCCCCTCCCATTCCTCAGATGACATGTCCATCCTTGGCCTCCTACAATGCCACAGTGATGCCACCCGAAGGCTGCAGGAACAACAAATCATATTCAGCCTGGGAACCCTGCAGCCCAATAGCATCAATGTGGATTTCACAAGCTTCAAAATCTCCCCTCCCCCAACCGCATCCCAAAACCAGCCCAGCTCATCTCCACCTCCCTAACCTGTTTTTCCTCTCACCTCAAGCCACACCCCCATCTCCTATCTACTAACATCCCGCCCCCTTGACCTGTCCGTCCTCCCTGGACTGACCTATCTCCTCCCTACCCCCCTACCTACACTCACCTTTACTGGCTCCAT
>JAHRHZ010000033.1:2727746-2737856 GCA_024137785.1 Ginglymostoma cirratum
TATTTCAGAACCCTCTTCCCCTCCCCCATTTCTGATGAAGGGTTTAGGCCCGAAACGTCAAGTTTTCCTGCTCCTATGATGCTGCTTGACCTGCTGTGTTCATCCAGTCCCATGCTTGTTATATAAATTCAAGGCTTTCCTTTTCCTAGAATACATGGAAATCCAGTAGATTACCATGAGAAACATCCTCACCGTGACAAGCACTGGTGCAATCAATTTTGTGAAAGACCTAAATCCTCTCATTGATGCATCAATGCCTTGGTTTAGGAGGGGCTAACATTTCCAGTTGCAACCTTTTATGAAATTCATTTTCAAAGGGGATTGTTCAAATGCATTCATGGGCAATGAGGATCTGCAGAGATGAGACTAGCCTGTTTTTTACCCTATTGTTCTGCTTGTACGAAACTTAGCACTAAGCAGAAGCCATGTATGTATGTGGGGTGGGGGAAGGAGGTGGAGATGCAAAGAACAATTCAGCATACAGGGTAAGGAGGTGCATTATGTTGCTCCATGTAATTCTCCATTCATATTAGATGGCAAATCTACAAAAGCATACAATTGAATTTTCAAAATGTGTCCCTAGCAAGCAGGGCTAGGAACATTTATTCCTGTCTACTTTCTAGCAGAGTTGCTTGATATAACAAACTGGAGTTGGAGAATAGAGTTGGATTTTCATGTCATAGCTCACAGGACATTGCATCAATCAGTGTAGCTCTACTATCGTCACAAACACTTTACAAGTAGAGTGTCAACCAGTATACAAAAGAAAAGGATTAGAAACTGTACTGTTAAAATGGTGACCTTGATTCCTTACTCATTGAAGATGACTAGAAATAACTCAGAAGTTCTGTGTCCTTCATTTCATGGTATCAAAGAATCACACAATGCAAAAGACGCCTTTCAACCCATCGAGTCTGTACTTCCATAAACTATGCTAAGTCTACACCAGCCCCCTTTCCAGCATACGTCCATAGCCTTGAACGACAATTTAAGTGCTCATCAAAGTACTTTTTCAAAGTTGTGAGGTTACTCACCTCAACTGCTTTCCCAAGCAGTGCATTGCAGATTCACACCACTCTCTGGGTGAAAAAGGTTTCCTCAAATTCTCTCTAAACTTCCTGCCTTAAAGACGTGCTTCTTTGTCATAGACCTTTCAAATAAGAGGAACAGCTGCTTTTATTCACCCTGTTGATTCCCTTCAAAATCTCATGTCCTTATCAGGTTCCCACTCATTTTCTCTGCTTGAAAGAAAATAACCCAATCTTATTGAGCCTCTCTTCATGGCTAAAGAGCTCCACCACAGGCAACATCCTGGTGAATCTCCTCTGCACCTCTTCCACTGCAGTCACAGTCTTCCTATACTGGGGTGATCAAAACTGCACACAGTGCTCCAGCTGTGGCCAGATCTCCAACATAACCCCTCTGCTCTTACAATCTACGTCTTGACTGATGAAGGCAAATGTCTAGTACGTTTCCTTAATGGCCATCTTAACCTACCACCTTCAGGGATCTGTGGATACGCACCCTAAGACTCATCTGTTTTTCCTAGGGTCCTGCCATTCATTGAATACTTCTTGTCTTGTCACATGCTGTTACTCTAACATATTACAACTGCTGCTTCCTCTTCCTCCTTACATATGTCAACAGATACACTTAGTGCTTATAACCTGGTGATATTTTGACAGGTGAAGACGAAGCCTATTTCCCTTGTACTAGTCTTGACCTGACTGGTCAAAATGGCAGCAGAGTAGGACGTTCCTGTCAGGGCTCCTTTGCTTGGATTGTTCTTTTTCCTCCATTTTCCTTTTCTTCTCTGTTTTTTCTTCTTTTCTCCCCTCAGCACTATAGGCAAATAGCAAGCCCCAGTTCAGCAAGCCCTGGAACAGTGTGTGAGCTATGAGCCCTGGAGCAATGCGTGATCTACAAGTCCTGGAACGCAGCATGCCCCAGAACAGTACGAACAGCGGGTCCCACAGCAGCGCATGGGCTGTGAGCCCCATAGCAACGTGACGAAGCAGCCCCACAGCATCGCGCAGGCAGCATGTCCCGGGGGTTGGCGGCGAAAGCAGAAGCAGGCAACCTGAAAGCCCGAGGTGGCTGCTGGTGAGAGCAGGAGCAGGCAGCTCCAGGGGCCTGCAAAAAAAGTGGGAACAGGCAGCCCGAGGCGGCGAGAGTGGGAACAGGCAGCCCGAGGTGGCGAGAGTGGGAACAGGCAGTTTGAGGCTGCGGTGAGGGCAAGGTCATGCTTTTGTGAAGTGTGAGCCCAGCACGGCCAGTTGCTTACGGACGGAATGTGATGTTGAACTATTAACTGTGTTTCTTTGTTTTTCTTTAGTAAGAAGGATTGTAATCATTAACTTCTTAACTTGAATTCTTTATTTTTCTGCTTTATACTAAGATTCCGTGCCTTGGTACGTTTGTACCTAAGATGGCACTGTAAGCGGCAGCCTGTAAACCTTTCACTGTACTCATGTGAGTGAGTCCATGTGACAATAAAAGCTAATTCTAATTCTGCCCTTGTTGCCCTGAAAAGAAGGGAAATGGGTACATTAAAATACAAACTCTTGTGTAGTGAAAAGGTCACAGGCATTGGAACAGAAACAGAAATTGCTGGGGAAACTTAGCAGGTCTAGCAGCATCTGTGGAGAGAAAGCAGAGTTAACTTTTCGGCTCCAATGACCTTTCTTCAGAACTTGCTTTGGTACCTGATCTGAGAAGAGCAAAATGACTGGATAGAATTATTCAAGATTGTATGACATGTATTTCTATGAGGTTTGGTGAGTAAGCCGTCACGATCAGTGCAAATCTTTAGTCGCATCCAGATTCCAGCTAAAGTTCAAAACATTAAACAAATATTTGTTCAACATTGTAGTAAAAGTTGATGGTAACATGCAATATGACCTTCTATTCATGTTGGATGGAAATTATTAGATTTTTATTGATGATTGATTAATTTATTAGATGATGGACCTTTGACTGACTTCTTTCATTTTCTATTAACAGGTTTGATATCACCAGAATTCTTTAAAACTGAACATGCAAAAGACATAAATTGGAATGTTTTCTCTCCAGAAAAGTATCTTAAACTATCGCCTGCAAATGAAGGTATGTTTAACAATAAGAAGGGTTGAATTGTTCGCCACATTTGTTTTTATGTGTAAAGTGTATATTTATAATTGCATGGGGTAGAATTTTCCCCTCTTCTGGAGGTCGTGAGAAGGGGAAATAATTGTATGAGTTAGTCCTGGCAAGATGCTCATCTCCTTCTTACCGACTCATTAATCACGAGAGAAATATGTGGAGAAGATACCAGCATCTAAAAGAGTGAGAGAGGTGAGAAGCTTGTGCCTTATAAAAGCACCAGAAAGAGAGAGGTGAGAGCAGCTTTATACTGAACAGAAAGAGCAGGAGAGAGACCAGTGACAGAAGCTTCTCAAGCAATGTGAGACAGCAGGGAGACCAGCTTCATAGAGAGGGAGTGAGCACAGGACAGCAGCTTCTCAAACAATGTGGGTGAGTGGGAACAGTAGCTTCATAATGAGGAAAGTGAAGCAGCATGAGAAGGGCGATGCTGGCCCAGGTGATGAAACCCAGCATCAGAGAACCCCTTCAACCTGTTTCTTCCAGTCAAAGCTGAAGTATGACATCACAGGGAAATAAACAGATTATTGGTGTGTATTTCATCCGTGCTTCTTTTGATTTTATATCAAAAGATAAATTACTACAACTGAACAACACAGTTTAATTAAGTTAAAATATTTAACATCCAAATTGTTCAATTGAATAGAATAGAGGTGGCTGGACAGACAATATGTTGTAACGGTAGCATGAGGAACCTGGTGATGCTAGTGTGATCCATGGTGAATGCATTTGTGGTGAGTGTTGCTTACGTAAGGGATTTGGGCTTAGAATTGATGGGCTGGAGTCTAATCTGTAAACAATGCTTCAAGGAGGGGAGAGAAATCTGGATACTGAGTTTCAGGAGAGAATCACATCTCTTAGATTAATTACATGAAATTTGATATGTAGTCATAGGGTCAGAGAGTCATAGAGATCTACAGCTTAGAACAAGGCTCTCTGAACCATTGAGACAACAAGGTGTAGAGCTGGATGAACACAGCAGGCCAAACAGTATCAGAGGAGCAGGAAAGCTGACGTTTTGGGTCTGGATCCTTCAATTCTGAAGAAGGGTCCAGACCCGAAACGTCAGCTTTCCTGCTCCTCTGATGCTGCTTGGCCTGCTGTGCTCATCCAGCTCTACAACTTCTTATCTCAGATTCTTCAGCATCAGAGAACAAAGAACAAAGAAAATTACAGCACAGGAACAGGCCCTTCGGCCCTCCAAGCCTGATCCAGATCCTCTATCTAAACCTGTCGCCTATTTTCCAAGGATCTGTATCCCTCTTCTCCCTGCCCATTCATGTATCTGTCTAGATACATCTTAAATGACGCTATCGTGCCTGCTTCTACCACCTCCGCTAGCAACGTGTTCCAGGCACCCAACACCCTCTGCGTAAAGAACTTACCACGCATATCTCCCTTAAACTTTTCCCCTCCCGCCTTGAAATCGTGACCCCTAATAATTGAGTCCCCCACTCTGGAGGGGGGATAAAGCTTCTTGCTATCCACCCTGTCCATACCTCTAATGATTTTATAGAGTCCCCCTCAACCTCTGTCTTTCTAATGTAAATAATCCTAATCTACTCAACCTCTCTTCACAGCTAGTGCCCTCCATACCAGGCAACATCCTGGTGAACCTCCTCTGCACCCTCTCCAAAGCATTCACATCCTTTTGGTAATGTGGCAACCAGAACTGTACGCAGTATTCCAAATGTGGTCGATCCAAAGTCCAATGCAACTATAACATGACCTGCCAACTCTTGTACTCAATACCCCGTCCGATGAATGAAAGCATGCCGTATGCCTTCTTGACCACTATATCGACCTGCGTTGCCACCTTCAGGGTACAATGGACCTGAACACCCAGATCTGTCCATGCATCAATTTTCCCCAGGGATTTTCCATTTACAGTATAGTTCGGTCTTGAATTGGATCTTCCAAAATGCATCACCTTGCATTTGCCTGGATTGAACTCCACCTGCCATTTCTCCGCCCAAAACTCCAATCTATCTATATTCTGCTACATTCTCCAACAGTCCCCTTCACTATCTGCTACTCCACCAATCTTAGTGTCATCTGCAAACTTGCTAATCAGACCATCTATACCTTCCTCCAGATCATTCATGTATATCACAAACAACAGTGGTCCCAACACGGATCCAAGTGGAACACCACTGGTCATTGTCCTCCATTTTGAGAAACTCCCTTCCACTACAACTCTCTGTCTCCTGTTGCCCAGCCAGTTCTCCATCCATCTAGCTAGTACACCCTGGACTCCATGCAATTTCACTTTCTCCATCAGCCTACTATGGGGAACCTTATCAAATGCCTTATTGAAGTCCATGTATAGACGTCTACAGCCCTTCCCTTATCTATCAACTTAGTCACTTCCTCAAAGAATTCTACCAAGTTGTTAACACATGACCTTCCCTGCACAAAACCATGCTGCCTGTCACTAATAATCCCATTTTCTTCCAAATGTAAATAGATCCTATCCCTCAGTATCTTCTCCAGTAGCTTCCCCACCACTGACGTCAGGCTCACCGGTCTCTAATTACCTGGATTATCCTTGCTACCCTTATTAAATAAGGGGACAACATTAGCAATTCTCCGGTCCTCCGGGACCTCACCCATACTCAAGGATGCTGCAAAGATATCTGTTAAGGCTCCAGCTTTTTCCTCTCTCGCTTTCCTCAGTATCCTGGGATAGATCCCATCCAGACCTGGGGACTTCTCCACCCTAATGCCTTTTAGAGTACCCAACACTTCCTCCCTCCTTATGCCGACTTGACCTAGAGTAATCAAACATCTGTCCCTAACCTCAACATCCATCTGTCCCTCTCCTCGGTGAATACTGACTCAAAGTACTCATTAAGAATCTCACTCATTTTCTCTGAATCCTCGAATAACTTCCCTCCTTTGACCTTGAGTGAGCCAACCCTTTCTCTAGTTACCCTCTTGCTCCTTATGTATGAATAAAAGGCTTTGGGATTTTCCTTAACCCTATTTGCTAAAGATATTTCATGACCCCCTTTAGCCCTCTTAATTCCTTGTTTCAGATTGGTCCAACTTTCCTGATATTCTTCCAAAGCTTCGTCTGTTTTCAGTCTCCTAGACCTTATGTACACTTCCTTTTTCCTCTTTGCTAGTCTCACAATTTCACCTGTCATCCATGGTTCCTTAATCTTCCCTTTATATCCTTCATTTTCACAGGGACATGTCTGTCCTGCATTCTAATCAACTTCTCTTTAAAAGCTTCCCACATATCAAATGTGAGTTTACGCTCAAACAACTACTCCCAAACCACATTCCCCAGCTCCTGCCGAATTTTGCTATCGTTGGCCTTCCTCCAATTCAGCACTCATCCTTTAGGACCACTCTCGTTTTTGTCCATGAATATTCTACAACTTACGGAATTGTGATCACTATTCCCAAAGTAATCCCCTACTGAAACTTCATCCACCTGACCAGGCTCATTCCCCAACACCAGGTCCAGTATGGCCCCTTCCCGAGTTGGACTATTTACATACTGCTCTAGAAAACCCTCCTGGATGCTCCTTACAAATTCTGCTCCATCTAAACCCCTAACACTAAGTGAATCCCAGTCAATGTTGGGAACATTAAAATCTCCCATCACCACCACCCTGTTGCTCCTACATCTTTCCATAATTTGTCTACATATTTGTACCTCTATTTCATGCTCGCTGTTGGGAGGCCTGTAGTACAGCCTCAACGTTGTTACCGCACCCTTCCTATTTCTGAGCTCTGCCCATATTGCCTCACTGCTCGAGTCCTCCATAGTGCCCTCCTTCAGCACAGCTGTGATATCCTCTTTGACCAGTAATACAACTCCTCCACCCTTTTTACCTCCCTCTCTATCCTGCCTGAAACATCTATATCCTGGGATATTTAGTTGCCAATCTTGCCCTTCCCTCAACCAAGTCTCAGTAATAGCAATAACATCATATTCCCAGATACTAACCCAAGCCCTAAGTTCATCTGCCTCACCTACTACACTTCTCGCATTGAAACAAATTCACCTCAGACCACCTGTCCCTTTGCGTTCATCATTGGCAGTTCTTACTATCTCTTTGAACCATCAAATCTGTTAATCCATTTTTCAGCATTTGGCCCATGGCCTTTTGTGCCTTAGCATTGCAAGTGCACATCTAAATACTTTATACAAGAGGTTTTCTACCTCTAGCTTCACCACCACCCCTTGGGTGAGCAGATTTTCCTCACATCCCTTTGAAACTATCTACCATTACATTCAATTTATGCCTCCTTCCTTCCAGTCTATCCTATCTATGCCCACCATAATTTTATACACCTCAATCATGTACCCCCTCAGTTTCCTCTGCTCTAAGGAAAATGAACCCAGTCTGTCCAACCTCTCTTCATAATTGAAACTCTACAAGATGCATGGTTGAAATTCACCAAAGATCCTCAGACAGTCCCTTCCAAACCCGTGACCACTTCCACCTAGAAGTACAAGGGCAGCAGATACATGGGAACGTTACCATCTGCAAGTTCCCCTCCAAGCACTCTCCATCCTGACTTGGAGATATATCACCATTCCTTCACTGTCGCTCGGTCAAAATCCTGGAATTCCATCCCTAATGGCATCATGGGTCAACCTACAGCAGGTAGATTGCAACAGTTCAAGAAGGCAGCTCACCACCACCTTCTCAAGGGCAATAAATGCTGGCCAGCCAGCGACCCCCACATCCCACTAATGAATTTTTAAAAAAAAAATTAGAACCAGAGTCCTTTCGTAAAGTGGTCAATAATCAGATAAGGGATAGAAAATTTAGAGAGGAATTGAGGAAGATCATTTCAACCGGAGGATGGTGGGTATCTGGAACTCTGCCTGAAAGGGTGGCAGAGGCAGGACATTACAACAGTTCAGAAGTATTTAGATGAACACTTGAAGCACCAATGCATATAAGGTTGCAGGCAAGTGATGAAAAATGGGACATGTGTTGGTAGGTGCTTGATAACCAGCATTTGATGGGCTGAAATACCTCTTTCTGTGCTGCAAAACTCTTTGACTCTATGATTCTAAGTTATAATATAAAATGGCCAAAGCTTAAGGCTCTTTACCAGAATGCATTTGAATGAGTCTGATGAGTTGACAGTGAAATAAAAATGAATGATTCTGATTTGATAGCTATTATGGGGATGTGGTTCCAGGGTGACCAAATCTAGGAACTCAATATTCAAGGATATTCAATGTTTTGAAAGAATAGACAAACAGGCAAAGGAGGTCAGGTAGCTTTATTAATATAGAATGGAATCAGTGTGGTGGTGAATAGTGATTATGGGTGCAATAGACGACTGTGAAATCGTGACTGAGAGTGGTCTACAGGCCTCTGAAGAGTTGCATTGCTATAGGACAAAGTATAAACCGGAAATAATGACAATGCAATTGTCACGGGTGACTTTAATCTGATATTAATTGGAGTATTTTGCAGAACTTACCAGGGAACAAGCCATTCAAGATCTAGTAATATTTAATGAGGCAAGATTAATAAGAGATCTCGTAGTTAAGGATCCTCTGAAGTAGCAACCACGACGTGGTGAATTTCAAATTCAGTTTGATTTGAGAGTAACTCAGGTCTTCAACTTAAATAAGGTCAATTTCAGAGGTAGGAAGAAAGAGTTGTCTAAAGTGGGCTAGGAGCATAAATGAAGAGGTAGGTCAATAAATGAGGAGTGGTTGACATTTAAGTAGATATTTCATTGTGCTCAGTATAAATTTATTCTGGTCAAAAACAGGACGCATTGAGAAGGATAAATCACCTGTGATTAACAAAGGTGATCAAGATGCATGTCCAAACAAATCATGAGGTGTACAAAGCAACAAAAACTGGTGTAAGGCAAGAGGATTTGGAATATTTTAGCGACCAGCAGCGGGTGATCAAAAAACTAATAAAGAGAGAGAAAATTGATTAACTGACAAGAAATATAAAATGGATGAGCTTTTATGAGTATATCAAAAGAGAGCAACTAAGGTAGGTATGAGACCCTTTGAAGATATAGCCGGGGAATTAATAATGAGGAATCGGATAAATATACCAAAACATAACAGAAAAACAAAATACTAACAGATCAGAAAGATCACAGTCTATCATGAGGGATCAAGTATTTGACAAACTAAAGAGACTGAAGGTAAACATGTTCTTTGATGGCCTGCATCCACCAGTGTCAAAGGAAGTGGCTGCAGGCTGTATGTTTGGGACATTGGTGGAAATATTCCAGAACTCCTGTAAAGGTTTCAGCGAATTGGAAAACTGCTAATGTGATGCTGCGAAGCCCTATTCAAGAAGCAGGAGAGACAGAATGCAATGCAAGAAACTACAGGCCAGTGTCATATAACATCTGTCATAGTGAAAATGATGAGCTCACATGGCAAAGAAAGAAATAACAAGGCGTTTAGAAAGCTTAATGCAATCAAACAGAA
This sequence comes from Ginglymostoma cirratum, assembly GCA_024137785.1. NCBI lineage: Eukaryota > Metazoa > Chordata > Chondrichthyes > Orectolobiformes > Ginglymostomatidae > Ginglymostoma > Ginglymostoma cirratum. The sequence goes on from JAHRHZ010000033.1 coordinate 2,737,330, forward strand.
CATTATGATCATTTGTGTTAGAAATGTGACATATTTGCCTAAATTATTTGAGGATGTAACTAGTAGAGTAGCTAAAAGGAAACTTAAAGATGTAGCATATTTGGATTTCAAGAGTCATTCATTAAGGTGCCACATAAAAGGTTATTGCACACTGTAAGATCTCGTGGTATTGGGAGTAACATATTAGCATGGACTGAGGATCGGTTAACCCTCAGAAGACAAAAATTCGGGATTAATCCATCTTTTTTCAGGTTGAAAAGAGGTAATTGTGGAGTGTCCCAAGAATCAGTCTTAGGATGTCAATTATTTACTATCTGTAGTAGTGACTTGAAGGAGAGGCCAGAGTGCAATTTATCCAAATTTGCTATTGATACAATAATATATGGGAAGGCATGCTCTAACAATATTAGAAGGAACCTGCAGAGAGATATTGATAACAAGCATGGGGCTGGATGAACACAGCAGGTCAAGCAGCATCATAGGAGCAGGAAAACTTGACGTTTCGGGCCTAAACCCTTCATCAGAAA
>JAHRHZ010000033.1:2738256-2795050 GCA_024137785.1 Ginglymostoma cirratum
GACCTGCTGTGTTCATCCAGCCCCATGCTTGTTATCTCGGATTCTCCAGCATCTGCAGTACTTTTTATCTCTGAGAGATATTGATAGGTTGAGTGAGTGGGCAAAAATTTGGCAATTAGAGTTTAACATAGCAATGTATGAGGTCACACAGTTTAGTAAAGAACAATCAAAAGGCAGACTATGATTTAAACGTAGCACAGGGGGATCTGGGAGCTCATGAACATGAAACACAAAGGATAGCATGTAGATGCAGCAAGTAACTAAGAAGACAAATGCAATGTTGTCATTTATTGCTAGGGGTTTGGAGTTTAAAAAAACCAAGAAGTCTTCTACCAACAGTACAGAGTATTGGTGAGGCCACCACTGAAATTCAGTGTCCAGTTTCAGTCTCTGTTTCTAAGAAAAAATGTGCTGGAATTGGAGGTAGTTCAAAGTGATTCTCTAGACTGATTCCTGGGATGAAGAAATTGGCTTATCAAGAATGGTGAAACAGATCAGATTTGATTTGATTTCTTGTAATTACATGTACCTAAGTACAATGAAATGCTTTGTTTTGCGATCATAGCAGACAAGCATTTACAGATACAGCGGTACTCAGACAGAGCAAAACATACAAGATTACGGCTGCACAAAGCAGGATCAACATTAGCAAGTTCAACAAATATTTGAAGTTAAAGAGGTCCATTCAGCAGTCTAATAACAGCAGGGAAGAAGCTGTTCTTGAACCTGTTGGTTCATGTGTTCAAGCTTCTGCATCTTCTGCCTGATGGAAGAAGTTGGAAGAGAGCATTACTGGGGTGAGAGAGGTCTTTGATGATGTTGGCAGCCTTTCCTTGGCAACGAGAAGTGTAAATGGGGTCCATGGATGAGAGTTTGGCTTCCAGGATGGTCTGGGCTTTGCCTACAACTTTCTATAGTTTCTTACAGTCCTGGGCAGAACTGTTGCCGTACTAGACTGTTATGCACCCGGACAGAATGCTGTCTGTGGTGCATCTATAAACGTTGGTGAGGGTCCTTATGGATATGCTGAATTTTCTGAGTTGCCTGATGAAGAAGAGGCATTGTTGTGCCTTCTTGACCTTCGCATGTACATGGGAAGTCCAGGAGAGGTTGTCAGTTATCGTCTGTCCTAGGAACTTGATGCTCTCCACCCTTTCCACCTCAGCTCCATTGATGTAGATGGGTGCTTGTCCTTCTCTATTCTTTCTGAAGTCAATGATTCGTTCTTATGTTTTGCTGACATTGAGACAGAGGTTGTTCTCATTGCATCATGACACCAAGCACTCTATTTCCCTTCCTGTGTTCTAATTCATTGGTGTTTGATATTCAGCCTACCATGGTGGTGTCATCAGCAAGCTTGTAGATGGTGTTCATTCGGAATTTGGCTACACAGTCCTACTTATACAGGGAGTACAGCAGAGGGCTGAGAAAGCATCCTTGTGGGGCACCAGTGTTAAGGGTTATCGTGGAGGAGGTGCTGTAGTCCATTTCCACTGATTGCAGCTGGCACTCAATGCCTTCTGAAAACATTACAGTACTTTCTGTGAAGGATGCTCCAATTTCAGCTGCAGCTTGTAGGCTGGGAGGAAAAACACAGCGTTTTGATCTGAATTTCCAAAGTATGGAGTGGTAGGTGTCTTTGGTGGCTGTTTTTAGCAGTGGTCCAGGATGTTTGGTCCACTAGTGGGACAGGAGACATGTTGGTGGTGTTTGGCAGCACCCTCTTGAGGTTGGCCTGGTTGAGGTCGCTGGGCCTGATGAGTAAGGCCTCAGAGAATTTTGTCTCCAGAGCATTTATAGCAGTGGAAATTTGATCCAGGGCATTCTTTACTTCTGCATGGGTGGTATGTAGACTGCTGTCAGGATGGCAGAGGTGAACTTGCATAGCAGATAGTAGGGATGGCATTTCACTGTAAGGTATTCTTGGTCTGGGGAGCAGTAGCTTGCCAGGGTCGCCACACTTGAGCACAGATGGTGTTGATTAGGAGGCAGACCCCACCATTCCTTCCCTTAACTGAGGATGCCGTGCAGTCTGTATGATGTATGGAGAATCCCTCAGCTTGCAAGTCACAGTCAGGTATAGCAGGAGTGAGCCATGTCTCCATAAAACAGATCACACAACAGTTTTTAATTTATAAGAAGTTAGCAGAATGAGGAGTGATCTTATTGAAGCATACAAGTTGTGAGCTTGACAGGTTAGATGTTGAGAAGATTTTCTTCACCGGTGGGAGAGTCTTGTACTAGGATATTGAGAAATATTAACGAGTTAAGGGCTATGATAGGCTGGCACAAAAAAGGAAATGAGGCCTGAGGCAGACCAGCCATAAATGGCTGGGCAGGTTTGAAGGGTCAAATGGCTTAGTCCTGCTACTATTTTTTATGTTCCTATCTTCTATATTCTGCGTGAGACGTTTTAGCCCGCCACCAGTTAAGACCCTTAAGTGGTCAATAAAGAACTTCATCTCACCACATCCTGTAATTGACAACCCTGAAGGGTAGCATCTTCCTCTGACTGAGAAACCAGGGCAACATGCCTGCCAATTGATGCTGGATGGGCGGCTGCTATTGAAGGGAGAGTCAGAGGCTTGAAGATAGCCTCTGAAAATCACCAATCCCCCCACTCCATCTTGGTGTTGAAGATCCTCACACGGAACTCCAAATGAGAAAAAGAGTATAAACAGTGTATACCTTCTTGCTGCTTGATCCCCTGAGGACTAGCCTTGATTGGCATTCTTCAGGGCCCAGAAGCTGCCTTTAATTAGCTGATTACTTCTGGTGACCCCAGTTGTGAAGCTGGTGAAATGTGGGAAACTCACTGATGCTCTGCCTGTTAGCTCATATGAAGCTGATTGGTGCAAATATGTTGAGTTTTCTTGTCAGTAGGGCCTACACTCATGTGCGTGTACACACACACACACACATACACACACATATACACACACATACACACACACACAGGAAAACCAAGGGGAAAATCATACCTGCATGTTTTGGAGGCATAATTGAAATGTTGCCACCTATGAGTCAGAAGTCAGAGTCTTAGTATTAGCAAGGCTAACACTGCGATTTTAACTTGAAATTTAACTGGTGTATGTGCTCGAATCAAAATGGTAAAATAAACTGAAAATAGATGGTGTTAAGGCTGTAAGTTACTTTTCTATATTTTTAATGTGGACTGAAATGGAAAAAGAGCTGGTTTAAAAGCCAAAGGTTGTTTAAGGATTGCAGTGCTTTTTAAAATCAAATTGCAACACTTATTGCAAATTTTTAAATTGCTGCTTGTTCATGCACTGGGGGAAGGTTATTGCTGACAGACTGTCACCAGGGTATGTGTCTGATGTGAGCTTTGGCTGGCAAAACATATCTGATTTATTTGTGAGTTGTGACTAGTTGTCTATGACAAAGGCCTTTTGCCTGTAAATAACAATTTGATTGGCTCCCAGGTAGATTGCGGATGTGACCGATATGGGCAGAAACCTTCAGATTTCGAGAAAGGGATGTGGTATCTCTGCCTTTCTCCCTCTTTGAAGTTAAAAATGCCTAAAATCTGAAGTGGAGGTGCTGATGTTGGACTGGAGTGAACAAAGTCAGAAATCACATGATACCAGGTTATAGTCCAATAGCTTTATTTGAAATCAAAAGCATTCGGAGCACTGCTCCTTCATTGCATGAAGAGGAGGGAAGCACACAGACACAGAATTTATATGTAGAGAGTTAATGCCAAAATAATTCCAGGTAATTAAGAAGGTTAAAAGATTGTACAAATAGTGTGAGTGGAATGGCGAAAGGCTGAATAACAAATCTTTGCAGGTGATCAAAAAGTGTCAAATGGCCTGAGTAAAATGCCAACAGCTGCATAGCAAGTGCAGGGATGACCTATGATCTGATTAATTAAGGCAGAGAGCTAATTACAAAAAACCAAATGTAAGATGGTGCTAGAGACAAACTTGATGGTTGGGATAACATGATAGATACAATGAGTCACATGAGAAGGGTCTAACCAAAGTAACAAGTAATCCGAACCAGTACAAACTAATTCAGATAGAGAGATAATAACAAGTTATCAAGGTGATGGCGTCAATACAGACCAGTAAGGAAGATTTTACACAGAATAGGATGGTCGAGTTACATGTAGCATGACATGAACACAAGGTCATGGTTGATGCCATCCTCATGGGTACAGAACTTAGCTGTCCATTTCTGCTCAGCGATTGTGCTTTGTTGTGTATCTCGAAGGCCAACTTGGACGACACTTACCCGAAGATTGGAGGCTGATTTTCTTTGACCACCGAAGTGTTCCTTGACTGGGAGGAAATACTCCTACCTGGCGATTAGAAAAACACAGCAGTTCAGAGAGCATCCGAGGGCAGGAGAGTCAATGTTTTGGGGCAAAGTGTTGACTTTCCTGCTGCACTGATGCAATCTTCTCCAGCCTCACACCTATAGTCTGTGGCTTCCAGCATCTGCAATCCTTATTGTCTCCTACCTGGCGATTGTTGTGTGGTGCCTGTTTGTCGTAATGTCTGCATGGTTTTGCCGATATACCATGCCTTGGGGCACCCTTTCCTGCAAAGTATGTGGTAGACAACATTGGCAGAGTTACTTGTGTGGGTGGTGTTCCCATGTGCGACGGTAATATCTATGTCGATGATCTGACGTTTCTTGCAGAGGCTGCTGTTGTGGGGTTGTGTGGTGTTGTGGTTGCTGTTCTCCTGAAGGCTGTGTAGTTTGCTGCCAATTGTGGACTGGTTGAGGTTGGGCAGCTCTTTGAAGGTGAGAAGTAGAAGCATAGGTGGCAAGATGTTTGTCATCATCAATGACGTGTTGTCTGTGTGCTTCCTTCCACTTCACCTGATGAGGGAGCAGTGAAACCTCTGACTCAAAGTGGAGGGAATCTCCAAGAAGATCCTGCAATACGACATAGATATCAAGATTCTGCAGAGATGCAAGAAAGCAGAGAAGATCCTGAAAGGACTTCAGATCTCGAACCCACTCAAGTCAACCTTTAGCGCAGATTACGTTGAGAAACTTTCGCATACTCCTCAACCATTTCGTACACCAGTTTTTTTTTTTTAAATTCAGTTCCCATGGAACATGTTGCATGTTCCCACTGCCTTTGTTTGTCTTCCTCCTTTTAAAAGTGCTGTTGTTTTGATTTTTTTTCCGAAGTTCTAAAACAATCTGCCAGCTTATAAAACAGTAATTACTGCTCCTAAAATGTGAGGAAATCAGCTCCAGCACTGAAAGTGCCTCAAAAAAGGAGCAGCTAATACAGCCACAATTTATTCCTGTTCTCCATCCTGGTCTCCCTGCTATAAGAAGGATGTTGTTAAACTTGAAAGGATTCAGAAAAGATTTACAAGGATATTGCCAGCGTTGGAGGATTTGAGCTATAGGGACAGGCTGAATAGGCTGGGGCTATTTTCCCTGGAACATCGGAGGCTGAGCTGTGACCTTATAGAGATTTGTGAAATCATGAGGGTCGTGGATAGGGTAAATAGACAAGGTCTTTTCCCTGGGGTGGGGGAGTCCAAAACTAGAGGACATAAGTTTAAGGTGAGAGGGGAAAGATTTAAAAGGGCCCTAAGGGGCAACATTTCCACGCAGATGGTGGTGCGTGTATGGAATGAGCTGCCAGAGGAAGTGGTAGAGGCTGGTACAATTACAACATTTAAAAGGCATCTGGATGGGTATATGAAAGGAAGGGTTTAGAGGGATATGGGCCAAAAGCTGGCAAATGGGGCTAGATTTATTTCGGATATCTGGTCGAGTTGGACTGAAGGGTCTGTTTCCGTTCTGTTCATCTCTATGACTATGACTAGTTCTGCAGCAGACATTGCAACCATGAAATCAAGATAGAGTCTATTTTTTTAGCTTGGACGCAGGACACAGCGGACTGGCTACAAGATGCTGGCAAGCAGACGAGGCAATGGATTTACACTACCTACATGCACACCAAGACCAGGAAACTTGCAAAACTCGGCATCACCACCAGCAGTAACCAAACCACCCCCTGTACCACAGTTGGAACTGGTACTACCACAGGGAAGTCCACTGTCAACTTGTCTGACCATGCCCTTCAAACAGATGAGATCAAAGTTCTCAGCTGAAGGCTCAATTTCTGTCCACCAGCAAAACGGACTCCATTGGTCTTGTGGCAGATACAGAGGAGCTCATCAGGTTAATGAAGCTCCAGGAATTCTTCCACAATCCCCAAGATATCAGCAGAGAATCCAATGAGACAATCAATGACAAAAACAAATGTTGCTGGAAAAGCTCAGCAGATCTGGCAACATCTCTAAAGACAACCAATGAAAGATCCATGGTGCAGCAACCCAAGAAGAAATAATTGAATTGGAAGGTGGCTGCCCTAGGCTCAGCATGTATGCTCAAGCCATCAGGAGATACATCAAGAGATAACACAGTGGAAAATTTTCTGAAGAAGGGTCCCAACCCGAAACATCAAAATTCCTGATCCTCCGATGCTGCCTGGCCTGCTGTGTTCCTCCAGCTCCACATTGTATTATCTCTGACTCCAGCATCTGCAGTTCGTACCATCTCTGAGGAGATATGTCAATGCCAGATTCATCAGCCACTCTCACAAGAACAAAACTCATGCACAGCGCAACGCCATCCATACTCTCAAGACCAACTGCAACATTGTCATCAAACCAGCAAAGGAGCAGCCATCATCACACAGAATATAATGGACTACTGCAAAGAAGCATACTGACAACTGAATGACCAGGAACACTACAGACAACTACCTGCTGATCTGATCAAAGAACACACCCGTCATCTCAAAAGACTGATCAAGACCTTTGATCCGGATGATCAAAGTATCATATACATTCTCATTCCGCATAGGAGACTTCTACTGCCTTCTGACCATACACGAAGCCAACACACCTGGATGTCCATTGTATCAGAGACCCTATGTGAGAACCTCTCTGGCTATGTAGAAGGCATTTTGAAACCCATTATACAAGGAAACCCCAGTTCCTGCATACTTATTGCAGAAACCCAGCAGCCACAGACCAGTTGAACTAGGAACATTGCACTTCACAATGGGTGTTTTGGCACTCTACACCAGCATCCCCCATGATGACGGTATCACTACAACAGCGCCAGTACTCAACACCAACAACTGCCAATTTCCAAACCCCGTGCTACAACTTATCCACTTCATCCTCAACCAAAAAGCCTTTACCTTCAATAACCAGCTCTACATCCAGACACCCAGAACAGCCATGGGGACCAAAGCTGTACTCAATATGCCGTCATTTTTATGTACAAGTTTGAGCTTCTTTCCTGCACAGAACCTCCAACCAATGCTATACACAAGATATGTCAATGACATTTTCTTCCTTTGGACTCATGGCAAGGAATCACTGAAACAACTATATGGTGATATCTCCAAGTTTCATGCCACCATCAGACTTACCATGATTACTCTTCAGAATCAGTATCACTCTTTGACACCTCCATCAAGGACAGACACCTCAGTATTTTACTCTACCACAAACCCAAGGATAATCTCACGATGCTGCACTTTTCCAGCTTCCACCCTCAGCATGTTAAGAAACTATCCCCTACGGACAAGCCCTGCATATACACAGGATCTGCTCAGGTGAGAAGGAACACAATGGACACCTACAGATGCTGAAAGATGCCCTCGTAAAAACAGGGCATGATGCTCAACTCATCAATCACCAATTCCGACGTGTCACAGTGAAAACCTGCAATGATCTCCTTAGAAGACAGACAAGGACACAACTGATAGAACAGTACAGCATAGTACAGGCTCTTTGGCTCACAATGTTGTGCCGACCTATTATCATACTCTAAGATCAAAACTAACCTGCATATCCGTCATTTTACTATGATTCATGTGCCTATCCAAGAGTTGCTTAAATGTCCCTAATGTATCTGACTCTACTACCACCACTGGCAGTGCATTTCATGTGCCCACCACTCTTTGTGTAAAGAACTTACCTCTGACACCTCCCCTATACCTTCCTCATCCAGTACTTCCCCGGAGCAGAGAAACTATGCCATGCTCTTCACAGCCTTCAACATGACATCAATAATGACTAATATCTCACCAAAGCCATCCCTACACCTCCACTTCTCGCCTTCACACAGCTGCCCAACCTCAAACAGTCCATCGTTTGCATCAAACTACTCAGCCTTCAGCAGAACAGTGACTATAACACCACACAACCGTGCCATGGCAACCTTTGCAAGACATGCCAGATTATTGACATGGACCCCCGAAGGGTCTAGGCCCGAAACGTCACCTTCCTGCTCCTCTGATGCTGCTTGGCCTGCTGTGTTCATCCAGCTCTACTCCTTGTTATCTCAGATTCTCCAGCATCTGCAGTTCCTACTATCTCTGAAACAATTTTAACCCCACCGTGAAGCCAGAAGGGTCTAGGCCCGAAACGTCAGCCTTCCTGCTCCTCTGATGCTGCTTGACCTGCTGTGATCATCCAGCTCTACACTTTGTTATTCTCTATGTTATTCCAGCTGTTTGGTTTAAGTCTAGCACCACCTTATTTTTGATTTTTTTGTAGTTAACTCTCTACCCTGATTAATTGGATCATAGGTCATCCCTTCACTTGTTATTCAGCTGTTGATACTTTACCAACCCTGGTTGCCACTTTTTGATCACCTGTAAAGACTTGTTATTCAAATAAAAATCAAAAGAACTGCGGATGCTATAAATCAGAATCAAAAACAGAAGTTGCTGGAAAAGCTCAGCAGGTCTGGCAGCATCTGTGAAGAGAAATCAGAGTTGATATTTCTGGTCCGGTGACCCTTCCTAGAACAGCCACCGGACCTGAACATTAGAGATAGTAGGAACTGCAGATACTGGAGAATCTGAGATAACAAGGAGTAGAGCTGGATCAACACAGCAGGCCAAGCAGCATCAGAGGAGCAGGAAGGCTGACGTTTCGGACCTAGACCTTCCTTCAGAAAATTACTTGAACATTAACTCTGATTTCACAGATGCTCCAAACCTGCGGAGATTTCCCAGCAAGACTTGTCATTCAACCTGTCGACACTCCACTCACAATATTTGTACTTATCTTTTGACACTCTTAATTACTTGGAATTATCTTGCCATTATCTCTCTGCATATAAATTCTGTGCTTGTCTGCTTCCCTCCACTTCACCTGACAAAGGAGCAGTGCTCCGAAAGTTTGTGATTTTGAATAAACCTGCTGGACTATAACCTGGTGTTGTGTGACTTCTGACTGAAATCTGGGGAAAACCTTTTGATGTAAGCTGAGGCTTTTAACCAGAAGCTAAGAGATGTTCAATTTGTGAACCAATCTGTGTCTCCTGCAAGGAAGTGAAAAACACCTTGAAAAGGAAACTTGATGAACAGTAAGCCCTGACAGGTTGGAAGTATCTCAGCAAAATCTGTGGACAAGGACATTGAATAATTTTCAAAGTTTTCCCCTCTACTGATAACACCATTATTATCTTTTTATCTGTCTGTATGTGTGTACGTGTGGGGAGTTTTATAAAAGGGTTAGATTTTTAACCATTAGACATGCCGACAGTTCATTGTTGTTTACTTGAAGTCAGAATGTATTTTTTGGCAATACATTGTAAATTTTGTTCATTACAGAAACCTGGGGCAAGCTTTCTGTAAAACTGGGTATAAAAAGAAAGTTAAGTTGGGGTGTTTTGCGTATTTTGATAAAGTCTCTAACTTTTGTAACAACTCCAGAAATAGTGGGATTTCCTGGTGAAGCCTGACAATGCACACCAGCCAGCACAAATGGCACTTGATTCGTTTTGAATTTTTTGTTGTCACTTGCACTGCGATATATTGAAAAGTTTTGTGATGGCGTGTGTGTGTGCGCGCACACACGTGTCTGTGCATGTGAGTGTGTGTGAGTGTGTGTGAGATAGTCAAACTGATACAACGTCAATTAATTTCCAATACTCCGACCTCTTTAGCAGAACATTACTGTGTTCAATAATACTATATCCATGCTTGGTAGCTACTTGCAGTAAAGGTTGAGGTTCAATTCAAAGACTATCTAGTGACTGACTGTTTTCATTTTGTTTTTGTCTGCAGCTGAGAAAGCTGAGAGGGCTAAATCTAAAACCCGCCTTGAGAGAGGTATGTCCTTCGGCAGAGACAGATACTAAACTGAAAGTAAAAGAAGTGCTTTTTGGTGCTCTTATCTTCTTAAGTTTTCTTGAGCCATGGGTCCCTGTTGGTGAGAGGAATTTCCTTTGGAGCTTTCTTCAGTCCTCTTGACCACTCCAGCATAGAATTAACATCACACAATTCACACCTAGCCTAGGAAAATTTCGGCCAAACTTCTGTTGAAATTATAACAGCTAATTGAGAGAACCTTGAGGAAATTCCTAGTAGATTACATAAATCTATAAAATCCCTTATGAGTAGTGAAATGTATGTGTGCAGATATTGCTTTATAAACTATCAGCTGTATTTGCATGTGTGTATATATGTGGTACATGATATTATAAATATATACATGCATATAGGTAGCCAATAAAATAATGTTCACGTTTTGCCATGCCTGATTAGGCACAAAGTCATGGAGTCTCCTTCGTGGTTTTGTTTAGTGAACCAAAGCAATACCTACCAGTCTCTCAAACCAGTCATTTGTATTAACGAAGTAAAATAAAACGAAGATCTGTGGATGATGGCAATCTGAAACTCAAACAGAAATTTCTGCAGAAACTCAGCAAGTCTGGCAGCATCTGTGGGTAGAAAGCAGAATTAACATTTTGAGTCCAATGATTCTTCAGAACTGTCATCAGTGAGAAAAAAATTAGTGCTTATGCTGAGGATGAATAACAGGAATAACAGGACCAGGTGTGGTGTGGGTAAAAAAAACATGGAAGGATGGAATCGGGCTCTAACATCATTGGATTTGAAGTTGAGTCCTAGAGGCTGTAGGATCCTCAAGTGGAAAATGAGATGTTTTTCTTCAAGCTTGCTCTGACACTCGCTGGACATTGCTGCAGGCCTGAGACAAAAATGTTGGCCAAGGTACGTGGTAGCGTGTTCAAGTGGCAGGGAACTGAAAGCTTAGGGTCATTTTTGTGGGCAAAACATGGATGTTCTGCAAAGTGATCACCAGTCTGTGTTTTGACTCTCCAATGTAGAGGACATCACATTGTGAGCAGCTGTAAACCCCACACCCAGTCCTGTTACAACAATGGTTGCTTTTAGCACAGTCACCCATTCTCATGTACAGTACAGCAGGGTCCATTATCACATTGTATGAGTTGCTTTCAGTACTACTCACACTCCTTTTGTCTCCTACAGTTGGAGACAGAGGGTGGTGGTAGAGGGTTGTTTTCAGACTGAAGGCCTGTGACCAGTGGTATGCAGCAAGGATTGGTGCTGAGTCCACTGTTGTTCGGCATTTATATCAATGATTTGGATGAGAATATATAAAGGCATGGTCAGTAAGTTTACGGATGGTACCAAAATTGCTGGTACAGTAGACAGTGAAGAAGGTATCTAAGAGTACCACAAGATCTTGATCAACTGAACCAGTGGACAGAGGAATGGCAGATGGATTTTAATGCAGACAAATGCGAGATGTTGCTTATTGGGAAGACAAACCAGGGCAGGACATACACAGTTAATGATAAGGCCCTGGAGAGTGTTGTCGAACAGACAGACCTACGGGTGCAAGTACACAGTTCCTAGAAAGTGGTGTCAGAGGTAGACAGGGTGTGAAAAGCGATTTGGCACACCTACCTTCATCGGTCAGTGCATTGAGTACAGGAGTGGAATGTACAGCTGTACAAGACATTGGTAAGACTACATTTGGCATACTGCATTGAATTCTGGTCACCCTTCTATAGGAAGTATGTTATTAAACTGGAAAGGGTGTAAAAAAATCTACAAAGATGTTATCCAGACTCGAGCATTTGAGTTTGAAGGAAAAGCTTAATAGGCTGGGACTTTGTTCCCTGGAGCGTAGGAGGCTGCGTGGTGACATTGAATCATACAAGTACAGAGTGTGGAAACAGGCTTTTCGGCCCAACAAGTTCACAGCTTCCCAACCATCACCCTCTAACCCACCTAACCTACAAAAACCTGAACACTATGGGCAATTTAGCATGGCCAAACCACCCAGCTTGCACATCTTTGGACTGTGGGAGGAAACCAGAGCACCAGGAGGAAACCCACGCAGACACAGAGAATGTGCAAACTCCACACAGACAGTCGCCCAAGGGTGGAATCAAACTGGGTCCCTGGCGCTGTGAGATAGCAGTGCTAACCACTGAGCCACTGTGCTGCCCCAAATATGGAGGGCTTCAAAATCATGAAGTCCATGGATAGGGTGAATAGCCAAGGTATTTTCCCCAGGGTTACGGGAGTTCAAAACTAGAGGTGAAAGTGGAAAGATTTAAAGGGACTGGAGGTGCAACTTTGTCACACAGAGGGTGGTGTATATGGAAAAAAAACTACCAGAGGAAGTGATAGAAGCAAGCACAATTACAACATTCAAAAGGCACTTGGAAAGGTGTATGGATAGGAAAGGTTTAGAGTGATATGGGCCAAACATAAGCAAATGGGACTAGTTCAGTTTAGGAAATCTGGTCAGCATGGATGAGGTGGGCAGAAGGGCCTGTTTCTGAGCTTTATATCTCTATGACTCTATGATTCTCCTCCTAGCTCATTATTATTTATTCAGTTTTTCTTCTAGCTTGGCCTGCTATCCATAACTTCCTTGTTTACCTTTCATACCCCTCTCACTCTGGGCTGCATTTCCACCTAATCACTTACCTGTCTCCTCTCCAACTTTGATGAGAGCATAAACACCACTTTTTCCTAGCTGCTTACAGTTCTGATGAGAAGTTGCTGGATTTGAAACATTAACTCTGCTTCCTTCCCACAGATGTTGCCAGACGTGCTGAGTTTCTCCAGCAATTTCTATTTTTGCATTAATGAAATGCTAGGAACAATACCCAAACACAATTAGAAATGGGCCTACTAGAGTCTACTAGAGTTATGGAATTGTACAGCATGGAAACAGACCTTTTGGTCCAACTTGTTCGTGCCAATCAGATATCCTAGCCTGATCCAGTCCCATTTGCCAGCATTTGGCCCATATCCCTTTAAATCCTTCCTGTTCATGTACAGATGTATTTTCAATGTTGTAATTGTACCCACCTCTACCACTTCCTCTGGCAGCTTGTTACAAACACACACTACCCTCTGTGTGAAGAAATTGCCCCTCAGGTCCCTTTTAGATATTTCTCCTCTCACTAGTTGCATGCCTTTCTGTGGCTGGCTTTCCCGGTAGCTGTTAATTGATTTAGGTATTTCTTGGAGTTTCTTTGATGATGACATAAGTTAACCTATATCCTATCTCTTCTGCTATCAGCACAGATACAGCTGTTACTCGCTCACTGGAGCCCAGCCTTGGGTTGTGTGGGGAAGTGAACAAAAGAGTCCGATTGATGCAATCTGAGGCCAGCCTGCATTTTTGCAGTCAGCTTGGAAAGTCACATCAAAAAATTCATCACCCTTTTTGGGAACTATCGTAGATATAAATTTTATAATTTAATAGTATCTACACAGTTACATCTGGCATGAATTAGTAGTCCACAGGGGTGTGTTCATCCAGCTCCACAACGTGTAATTTGTTTGTTTATCTTTACCGCCCTTCTTGAAAAGTGGAACTATATTAGGTGTCCTCCAGTCCTCAGGTCTCCTCTCCCCTGTGGTCAGAGAGAAATTAAAACTTTGGGTCAGAGCCCCTGTAATTCTTCCCTCATCTCCAATACCTCCTCACTCCCTATGTTTATCTGCTAAAGAACATCATGGCCCCTCTTCCTGAATTCTGTGTGTACATCCTCTTCCTCCTCTCCCATGAAGACAAATACGAGGTACTCATTTAACACCCTCTGGCTCCAAGCATTGATTGAACCCATGTGTCTAAGGGGCCCTTTTCTATCCATGATAACGCCCTTTGTACCCTTGTACAATATCTAATACAAGATACAAGATTTAGTATACAATACAAGTGAGTGGACGTAGATATAGGGGACACGTCAGAGGGAGGTTCTTTACTCAGAGAGTGGTCGGGATGTGGAATGCATTGCCGGAGAGAGTAGTGGAGTTGGCCTCATTAGGGGCATTTAAGCAGCTATTAGATAGGCATATGGATGATAGTATAAGGTAGGGGTGGAGGTTAGATAGATCTTAGGATTAGGGTAAAAGTTCGGCACAACATCATGGGCCAAAAGGCCTGTACTGTGCTGTACTGTTCCATGTTCTATGTTCCATGTTCTATCTTGGATTCCTTTAATGTTACCCACCAGTGTTTTTTCTCATATCCACTCTTTGCTTTCCCAATTACATTCTTATGTCCAACTCATACGCTTTCTTTATTCCAATGTGGTTTCTGTTGATTTGTTCCCCTTGCACCTGCTGAAAATCTCTCTTTTCCTTCTAATCGAGTTCTATGTATCCCTAGAGATCCTGGGATCTCTGGGACAAACAGAAGCAGAAATTGCTGGAGAAACTCAGCAGGTATGGCAACATCCATGGAGAGAAAAAGAGAGCCAGTATTTCAAGTCTAGTGACTCTTTGTCAGACCTGTTTCTTCTACATTTCACCTCAAAGGGAACTTGTTGGGCAGTACTCTTCCCATGTGCTTTTTGAAATGCTTCCTCTCTTTTAGGACCGTCCATGTGTTGACCTAAAAATTTTGCCTCAAGACATTATAAGAATTTGATCACCTCTAAGCTTTTCACACTTCTATCTCTTCCAGTTAGTATTAGGTGAATGTAGGTTCACAGTTAATATTGAAAGAAAAAAAAACACAGGTAATATTGAGAGAACATGGTTTCAAAGTTAATATTGAGAGAATACAGGTTCACACTTAGTAGTGAGATAACAAAGTTCACGGTTATTATTGAGATCATGGATTTGCTGGCAATAGAGAGACAACACAGGTTCACACAATATGGAGACAACAGCATGTTCACAGTTGATATTGAGAATTAATATTGACAGAACACTAGGTCCACAGTTGACATTGAAACAACACTGTTTCACACTTAACTTTGAGAGAATGCAAATTCACAGTCAACAGTGAGAGACCATGGGTTTATAGTTAATATTGAGAGAACACCAGGCCCACAGTTAATATCGAGAGAACTCTCAAACTGTCTTGTTCACAGTTCACAGCGAGACGACACCAGGCTTACCTTTAATACTGACAGAATACGGGTTCACAGTTCATAGTGAGAGAACAATGGTTCAAAGTTAATACTGATAGAACACAAATTCACAGATTATAATGAGAAAACATAGGTTCACAGCTAATATTTACGAAACACAGGTTCACAGTGATATTGAGAAGACACCAGGCTTACTGTTAATATTGACAGAACGCAGGTTCTCCATTAATATTGAGAGATAATGGGTTCATATTTAATATTTAAAGAACACAGGTTCACAGGTAAGATTGAGAGAACATAGGTTCACAGAAATATAGAACATAGAACAGTACAGCAAAGTACAGGCCCTTCGGCCCACGATTTTGTGCCGACCTATTATCCTACTAAGATCAATCTACCCTGCATACCCTACATTTTACTATCCTCCATGTGCCTATCCAAGAGTCGCTTAAAAGTCTCTAAAGTATCTGACTCCACTACCGATAGCGCATTCCACACGCACACCACTCTCTGCGTGAAGAACCTACCTCTGATATCTCCCCTATATCTTCCTCCAATCACCTTAAAATTATATCCCCTCATAATAATCATTTCCACCCTGGGAAAAATCTCTAACTATCCACTCTATCTATGCCTCTCATCATCTTGAACACCTCTATCAAGTCACCTCTCATCCTTCTTCGCTCCAATGAAAAAGCCCTAGCTCTCTCAACCTTTACTCTAAAGACCTGCCCTCCAGTCCGGGCAGCATCCTGGTAAATCTCCTCTGCACCCTCTCTAAAGCTTCCACATCCTTCCTATAATGAGGTGACCAGAACTGAACACAATATTCCAAGTGTATTGTGGTTGGTTGGCTTGCTGAGCTGGTTCGTTGTTTTTTCGCAGACGTTTCATTACCCTGCTGGGTAACATGATCAGTGCAGCCTCTGATGAAGTGCCGTTGTGTTTTCCTGCCTATTATTTAAACTCTGGAGTCCGTTGAGCTGAATGACCTCATTTCTGGTTTTCCTTCACAATGGAGTGTATACGGGTTCGAGCTCTAAATGTTTGTTGATGTTGTTGAAGAAAGCGAATAGAGCTTGAAACTATATACTGTCCATTGCGAAGGAAAACCAGAAATGAGGTCATTCAGCTCAACGGACTCCAGAACATAGAACATAGAACATTACAGCGCAGTACAGGCCCTTCGGCCCTCAATGTTGCGCCGATCTGTGAAACCAATCTGAAGCCCGTCGAACCTACACTATTCCCTTATCAAATACCAGGCAGGAAAACACAACAGCACTTCATCGGAGGCTGCACTGATGATGTTACCCAGCAGGGTAATGAAACGTCTGCGGAAAAACAACGAACCAGCTCAGTGAGCCAACCAACCACAACATCCACAACCTGACCTGCAAATCTACTCCAAAATTTCAGATTCCAAGTGTGGTCTAACCAGAGTTTTATAGAGCTGCAGCATAACCTCACACCTCTTAAACTCAATTCCCCTGCCAATGAAAGCCAACACACCATATGCCTTCTTTACAACCCTATCAACTTGGGTACCACCTTCGAGGGATCTATGGACGTGGACCCCAAGATCCCTCGGTTCCTCCACTGCCAAGAATCCTGCCATTGACCCTGTATTCTGCATTCAAATTCAACCTTCCAAAATGAATCCCTTCACACTTTTCTGGGTTGAATTCCATCTGCCATTTCTTTGCCCAGCTCTGCATCCTGTCAATGTCCCATCGCAACCTACAACAGCCCTCTATGCTGTCCACAACTCCACCAACATTTGTGTCATTGGCAAACTTACTAACCCACCTTTCCATTTCTTCATCCAAGTCATTTATAAAGATCACAAAGAGAAGAGGTCCCAGAACAGATCCCTGTGGAACACCACTGGTCACTGAGCTCTAGGCTGAATACATTCCGTCTGCTACCACACATTGTCTTCTATTGGACAGCCAGTTTTGTATCCAGACAGCCATATTTCCCTGAATCCCTTGTCTCCTTACTTTCTGAATGAGCCTACCATGGGGAACCTTGTCAAATGCCTTGCTAAAATCATTATACACCACATCCACTGCTCTACCTTCATCCTCAAAGAATTCAATAAGGCTTGTAAGGCATGACCTGTCCCTCACAAAGCCATGCTGAATATTTCTAGTCAAACTGTGCTTTTCCAAATATGCATAAATACTATCTCTCAGAATCTTCTTCAATAATTTGCCCACCACAGAAGTAAGACTAACTGGTCTGTAATTCCCAGGATGATCCCTGTTTCCTTTCTTGAACAAGGGAATGACATTTGCCACCCTCGAATCATCTGATACTAGCCCAGTGGACAGTGAGGACGCAAAGATCATTGCCAAAGGGGCAACAATGTCTTCCCTCGCTCCCTGTAGTAACCTTGGGTATATGCCGTCTGGCCCAGGGGACTTACCTATCCTCATGTTTTTCAAAATTTCTAGCACATCCTCCTTCCTAACGTCAACCTGTTTGAGCATATCCGCCTGTTTCATGCTGTGCTCACAAACGTCAAGGTCCCTCTCACTGGTGAATTACTGAAGCCAAGTATTCATTAAGGACCTACCCTACCTCCTCTGACTCTGCACACAAGTTCCCTCCACTATCCTTGATTGGCCCTGCCCTCACTCTGGCCATTTTCTTGTTCCTCATGTAAGCATAGACTGCCTGGAGTTTTCCTTGATCCTACCCACCAAGGCTTTCTCATACCCCCTTTTCAGTCCCCTAAGTCCATTCTTCAGTTCCTTCCTGGCTACCTTGTAGACCTCTAGCACCCTGTCTGATCCTTGCTTCCTCAACCTTAAGTAAGCTTCCTTTTGCCTCAGTGGGACAAACCTATCCAGTACTCATAGCAACTGCTCCCTAAACAACCTCCACATTTCTATTGTTCATTTCCCTGAGAACATCTGATCCCAATTTATGCTCCGCAGTTCTTGCCTAATAGCATTGTAATTCCCCCTCCCCTAATTTAACACTTCCCCATACTGTCTGCTCCTATCCCTCTCCATGACTATAGTAAAAGTCAGGGAGTTGTGATCACTATCACCAAAATGCTCTCCCATCAAGAAATCTGACACCTGACCTGGTTCATTGCCAAGCACCAAATCCAATATGGCCCTCCCTCTAGTTGGCCTATCTACATATTGAGTCAGAAATCCTTCCTGGACACACCTGACAAAGTCTGCACCATCCAGACTATTTTCACTTAGGAGGTTCCAAGTTGAATTCACCCATGACAACAACCCTATTACTTCTGCATCTTTCCACAATTGGCCTCCCAATCTGTTCCTCAGTGTCTCTGTTGCTATTGGGGGGTCTATAGAGAACTCCCAATAAAGTGACTGCTCCTTTCCTGTTTCTGACTTCCACCCAGACTGACTCAGCGGACAAACCTTCCTCCACAACCGCCCGTTCTGCAGCTGTGATACCATCCCTGATTAGCAATGCCACTCCCCCACCTCTTTTACCTCCCTCCTTATTTCTTTTGAAACATCTACACCCCGGAACATCCAACAACCACTGCTGCCCCTTTTATCCAAGTCTCCATAATAGCCACAACATCGTAGTTCCAAGTAGTGATCCATCCTCGAAGCTTATCACCCTTATACCTGACACTTCTTGCATTGAAGTAGACACACTTCAACCTGTCACACTGACCACAACTTTTCCCTATCAACTGCCTATCCTTCCTCACAGATTCTCTACATGCTGTGTCTGCCTGTACACCGGCTACCCCATCCTCTGATCCGTAGCTCTTGTTTCCATCCCCCTGCCAAACTAGTTTAAGCCTTCCCGAAGAGCTCTAGCAAACCTCCTGCTCAGGATATTGGTGCCCCTCCAGTTCAGGTGCAACACATCCTTCCTGTACAGGTCCCACCTCCCCCCGAAGGTATCCCAATGATCCACATATCTGAAGCCTTCCCTCCTAAACCAGTTCTGTAGCCATGTTGCAGCTGCACTCGCTCTCTATTCCTGGCCTCACTAGCCCGTGGCACTGGTAGTAATCCTGAGATTACTACTCTGCTCATCCTGGCTTTTAGTTTCCATCCTTACTCCCTATATTAACCCTTCAGGTCCTCATCCAGTTTCCTAGCTATGTCATTGGTACTGATGTGTACCACAACTTCTGGCTGCTCTTCCTTTCCCTTAAGAATCCTGTAGACTTGATCCAAGACGTCTCTGACCCTGGCACCTGGGAGGCAACATACCATCCAGGAGTCTCGCTCGGTACCACAGGACATCCTGTCTGTTCCCCTAACCAATGAGTCTCCTATCACTATTGGTCTCTTATTCTCCCCACTTCCCTTCTGAGCCAAGGAGCCAGGCTCAGTACCAGAGACCTGGCCACTATGGCTTTCCCCTGGTAGGTCGTTTCCCCCCCCAGCAGTATCCAAAGCGATATATTTATTATTGAGGGGAATGGCCACAGGGGATCCCTGCACTGTCTGCCTATTGCCTTTCCCTCTCCTGACAGTCACACATGTATCAGTTACCTTTTCCTGTACCTTGGGTGTGACAACCTCCCTATAACTCCTATTTATCACCCCCTCAGCCTGCCGAATGATCCGGAGTTCATCTAGCTTCAGCTTCAGTTCCCTGACGTGGTCTGCGAGGAGCCGAAGTTGGGTGCACTTCTCGCAGGTGAAGTCAGAAGGGGCACTAGTAGTGACCCTTACTTCCCACATCCTATAGGAAGAGCATGCAACTGCCCTAACTTCCAATCCCTCTACTCTAGATTGCCAAAAGAATAAAGAAAAGAAAGCTTACCTTTCCGACCCTCCACACTGTTTTTTTTTTGGTTAGAGGAGGAGGATGGGTGGGAGACACTACACATGTAGTGTTTCGGGTTTAGCCACTGCCCGAATATAATAGTTCACTTCCTGGCTCGCGCTCTCACCTCTCCCACCACTGAAAGCAAGAAGGCCACTGACTTATGAGGCAAGTTTTTTTTATAAGGAAAGCTTATAAGAAAACATTGAGAGAATACCAGTCTGACAGCGAATATTGAGAGAACACTGGTTCAGAGTTAAGATTCAGAGAACAAGGATTCACATGAATATTGAGACAATACGTGTATGGAATGAGCTGTCAGAGGAAGTGGCGGAGGCTGATACAATTACAACATTTAAAAGGCATCTGGATGGGTATATGAAGAGGAAAGGTTTACAGGGATGTGAGCTCAATGCTGGCAAATTGGGCTAGATTAATTTAGGCTATCTAGACGACATAGACGAGTTGGATCAAAGGGTTTGTTTCTGTGCGGTACAATTCTAACTCTCTAACTCTGTCTAACTCTCTAATTGTCTAACTTTGCAACTCTCTAATTCTCATTCACAGTTCACATCGAGACAACACCAGGCTTACCTTTAATATTGACAGAATACGGGTTCCCAGTTCATAGCAAGAGAACACCAGGCTTACCTTTAATACTGACAGAATATGGGTTCACAGTTCATAGTGAGAGAACACGGGTCTGCATGTTATGGACCAGAACAAACACCCACAAAATGTATCAAGAAGATTGCCTAAAATTGAACTTAGTTTAAAGGGAAGGGCCAGGCATTGCAATTTGATGGTCAGACTACCAGATTTGAAGCAAAACACACTTAATTCCTTCAATATCATTAAAATACAACAGGAGAAAGAAGTAGTGGAAATAACATAGGCCTTTGGGAAAATGTAACAGAATAATAGATTATTTAGCTACTAAATAGTGACTGTTCCAATTTGCTAAAAGACAATTAAACACACCCTTGGCAAAAGCCAAGTTCAGGAGAATATATTGTCTCATTGGAATTCCCCAGTCCAGGAGGGAAAAATATTAAGAGAAAACACTGAGAAAGTAGCAGGGAGAGATGATTTGCAGGTTCCAAACTAAGTTTCAAGACCCAAATCCTGGCTCTATGGGAGCATGATCTCACCCATTCAGGTTGAGTCTATTGTTCCAATGTTTAAAAAAAGCTCAAGGCCTCAAACTGTTCATTTTATGGGCCTTGAAGCAGACCAATTGGACCTCTGTCAAATGCCTTCTCACATTTCTGTGTCCGTGAAATTTTCTGCACTTCTTCAACAAGTCCATTAGTGGGGCAACCACATTGCTAAGATTCAGTACGAGCCTCCAATAAAAAAAAACACTCAATCCCAGGAATCAGAGTACTTCCCTCTTTAACGATGGTATGGTAAACTCTATAATAACCTTTGTTTTCACATCCGGTGGGCTATCTTTCCATGTCCAATGTCATGGTGCAGGAACGTGACTTTTGCAAACACACTCTTAGCAATGTTTGTCATCAAGCTCACTTGCCGAAGTCAATCAAACAACTCTGATAGATGTTCCAAATATTCCTTCTATTTGTGACTAAAAATCACCAGATTGCCAATGTACACCACACAACTGGGTAATCCCGAAATGACTTTATTGGTTAGTATTTAAATGTGGCTGGCATGTTTTTCATACCAAATGGCGTGACTTTAAACTGGTACAATCCATTTGGTGTTATGAAAGCCAAAATTTCCTTTGCTCTTTCGGATAAAGGTACCTGTCAGCATCCTCTGAGTAAGTCCAACTTACTACTGATTATCGGGGGAAGTGATGGCCCTAGTGGTATTATTGCTGGACTGTTGACCCAGATAATGTTCTGGGGACCTGGGTTCAAATCTCACCTAGGCAAATGGTGGAATCTGAATTCAATAAATATCTGGAATTAAGAATCCAATGATGACTGTGAATCTGTTATCCATTGTTGGAAAAATCCATCTGGTTCATTAACATCCCTTAGGGAAGGAAACGGCCTTCCTTACCTGGTCTTGCCTATATGTGACTCTTAACTGCCCTCTGGACAATTAGGGATGGGCAATAAATGCTGCCGAGCCAGCAATGCCCTCATCCATGAATGAATTTAAAAAAACTTAGAAATATATGTTGCTTGTCCCACCTTCTCGCACAGTCTTCCAATCGTGGAATAGGATATGAATCAGATTTTGGAACTGCATTGACCTTACAGTAGTCACACATAATTGTTTGGTACCATCTGGTTTTGGCACCGTTACTATAGGTGATCTCCATTTGCTGCAACTCACTTTGATTATATTGTCTTTGATCTTACGTCCAATCAATTTTTTTTTGCTCATTCACGGGATGAGGGTGTCGCTGGCCAGGCATCATTCATTGCGCATTCCTAATTGTACCACTGCTCCCCCCCCACAACCTGCCGGAGAGCAGTTAAAAGTCAACCACACTGCTGTGGGTCTGAAGTCACATGAAAGTTAAGGATGGCAGTTTCCTTCCCTAAAGGACATTAGTGAACCACATGGGTTTTCCACCAATCAACAATGAGTTCATAGTCACCATTAGATTCTTAATTCCAGATAGTTTCTTGAGTTCAAATTCCACCATCTGCCATGGTGGGATTCGAACCTGGGTGTCCAGAACACTATCTGGGTCTCTGGATTAGTAGTCCAGTAATAATACCACTAGGCCATTACCTCCCCAGTATCTATTTTTGAACCTGTCTCAAATTTAGAGGGTTACATCTATAAAGATGTTGTTTAATTGGAACAACAT
Source organism: Ginglymostoma cirratum (assembly GCA_024137785.1). Taxonomy (NCBI): domain Eukaryota; kingdom Metazoa; phylum Chordata; class Chondrichthyes; order Orectolobiformes; family Ginglymostomatidae; genus Ginglymostoma; species Ginglymostoma cirratum. The sequence continues at coordinate 2,761,040 of JAHRHZ010000033.1, forward strand.
TTCCTACATCTATATCATGCAAAATTAGATTAATATTTGCCATATTATTCAGTCATATCCCTCCATGTGATTGCAATAACTCTTTCAGGTGATTTCGACTTTCCTCTGGAAGATAACTGTAGTGATTGGAACCAGGGTCAGGGATCTCAATGACTATGAGATCCTTGATTGGGGTTGTTAACCTGCACCAATCAGGGAACCTTAGCTGCCAAATATAAACAAGAGAGTCAGAGTGTCTCTTCATTCTAGGGACTGTCTCTGATCTGGCCTCCAAAGGAGGTCTATGAGACCTGACTTGAGTAAGAGAACTTATAGGCCGGTATCCAGGAAAGTGCAATCCCTGCAAAGTTCACCTACACGTGGCTTGGAACAGTTAAATTGCTTAGCAACATCCAAATCAGAACCAATCAAAATGAATGTCTGGTTAAGTGGTACCCGTTTCTCGTGGAGGTCAATATCAATGCAGCTGCATCAGTGATTGCAGAACCAGTCATGAACAAGATTCACTCTGGACTCAAAACCTTCAGCTTGCGTAAACCCTCGGCCAGACTGAGAATCTGTACCGGGGAACCATTACAGATTAGGGCAACGACCGCAGTTCCTGTCTCCTTGGGAAGCAGTTGGTGCAGTTACCACTAATTGTAGTAAAAGCTTGATGGGGTTGAATTGGTTAAGAAAGATTTACCTTGATTAGCTCAACATTTTTCGATTAGATGATGGCTGCCTGAATGAAGCCCTAATTAAATACCCAGAGGGTTTTTCAGGAAGGCCTAGGGATTATCATAGGAGCTAAGGCCACCTTGCATGTTGACCAAGAAGCAATTCCACGATTCTGCAAGGCCTGCCCAGTGCCATTTTCCCTAAGAGCAAAAGTAGAGGCAGAAACCAGGAGGCTGGAACGCAAAGGAATTAAGCCTGAAAGGTCAGTTTGCCTTTGTGGGAATTTTTAAGCAAATGGTAAACTGCTTCTCACAGCTGGATAAGTACCCAATCCCTCATATTGAGGACCTGTACACAAAACTGGCAAGGGACCTTCTCAAAGCTGGACATAAGCCATGTGTATCTGCAATTGCAACTAAATGAGGTGTCCCAGAAATATGCCACAATTAATACCCATAAGGGTTGGTACCAATACACAAGACTGCCTTTTGGGGTTTCATCAGCCTGTGCCTTTTTCCAGTGGACAATGAATAACATTTTACAAGGTCTACCCCAGCTAGTTATTTATCTGGATAATGTGGTCATAACCGCAAAGACCTACAAAGAGCACTTAGAGAACTTGGAGATAGTGCTAAAATGTTCCTCCCAGGCGGGCATACACCTGAGAAGGGAAAAATGTGTGTTTCAGGCATTTGGGCTGCAGAGGTGACAAAACCGGGTTACGCTGGAAGATAAAGTAAGGGCAATCGAAGGAACCCTGGCTCCCACGTCTTTTCCAGAGCTTAGGTCTTTCTTTGGGCTGGTGAACTATTATGGAAAATTCATATGTAACCTGGCCTCCAGCTTGGCACCCTTACACCTGCTGCTGAAAAAGGGTCAACCTCGGACATGGTCACGGAGCCATGAAGTAGCCTTTAGGGAAGAGAAAAAACAGCTATCGTCATCTAAGCTGTTGGCCCACTGTGATCCTGAACGAGAGGTGGTACTGACATACGATGCCTCCCCTGTATGGTATCAGGGTAGTGTTGGCTCACTGGTGGCCCAGCAAAGAAGAGCGCCCAATAGCGTATGCTGCCCGGACTTTGACTGTTACCGAACGGAAATACAACCAGATAAAGAACGGAGTTTTGATGGTCATCTTTGGGGTGAGAAAGTTCCACCAGTACCTTTATGGACATAAATTTCTCGTAGTAGTGGACACAAAACCCCTGCCAGGGCTACTTAAAGAAGATACGGCTGTGCCGCCCATAGCTTCTGGTCAAATTCAGCAGTGAGCCCTTATTCTCAGTGCGTACAATTACAATTTGGAACACCGTCCAGATGGCCAAGCAGCAAATGTGAATGCCTTGAGCTGCCTCCCACTGGTACATACACCATTGAGTGTACCTCCCCTGGAAGAGGACATTATGGTTTTAAACTTCCTGGATACCCTTCCGGTCACTGCTGACAATGTTACAATTGTGGAAATGAAAAGATCCCATCCTGACAAAACTAAATCAGCCAGTGGTGATGGAAACAAAAGGGCCATTATAAACGGGATTGAAAACTGTCTATAGTTGGCAAGACCAGATCAGCATAGAGGACGACATATTACTATGGGAGCAAGAGTGATTGTCCTGAGTAAAGGTTGTCACAAGATGCTGGCTGAACTCCACCAAGGTTATCCAAGGGTTTCCCAAAAGAAGATCTTGGCAAGAAGTTATGTCTGGTGGCCAGGATTGGATGCCAGCATAGCTGCAGAGCCTGGGGTGCCAACAAGGAAAAATTTTACTGACAGCTGCACTCCCATATTCATGGGAATAACAAGTAAACCCTGGACTCAGTTACATGCTGGCTATGCCGTTCCTTTCATGAACTCAATGTTCCTGGTCATTGTGGATGCCCATTCAAAGTGGTTGGACATGCATAGAGTTCATTTGGCAAACTCAGGGATGACATTGCTCACGATACATGGACTCCCAGAAGTATTGGTCACAGATGTTTTTGTTTCATTTCTGGGCTGACAGCATCACTGGCTAGTCCAGCATTTATTGCCTATCCCTAGTTGCCCAGAGGGCAGTTGAGAGTCAACCACATTGCTGTGGATCTGGAGTCACATGTAGGCCAGACCAGGTAAGGATGGCAGTTTACTTCTCTAAAGGACATTAGTGAACCAGGTGAGTTTTTCCCCAATGATTTCACGGTCATCATCAGACTCTTAAGTCCAGAGTTTTATTGAATTCAAATTTCACGATCTGCCATGGTGGGATTTGATCCTGGGTCCCCAGGGTGTATCTAAGTCTCTGCATTAACAGTCTACCAGTAATGCCACTAAGCCATCATCTCTCCCCTGACTATAGGACATCATTTACTAGCAGGGAATTTGAGTATTTCCTAAAGTCGAATGGCATTCAACATAAAACCCAGGTGGGAAAGCACAAAAACGCTTCAACGGAGGCATTATTGAGGATGTTACGAAACGTCTGCGAAACAAGAAACCAGCTCGGCGAGCCAACCAACCTCAACACCCACAACCCGAGCTACAAATCTACTCCAAAACCTTGGCATTCAACATGTTTGGGCAAATCTATACCATCCATCATCCAATGATCTGGTGGAAAGAACAATCGGAATGTTGCAGGCAAGCTTAAAGAAACAGCTTACAACTTCACTCAATACCAAACTGTCCCAGTTCTTGTTTGATGATTGGACCACCCGTCATGCAATAACAGGGATAGCTCCAGCAGAGTTGCTGACGGGGAGGAGACTCCGCACCAGGTTAAATCTGATATTTCCCGGCCAGGGAGGGAGGGTGAAATGGCAGCAGAAATGACAATTTCAGGCAGATAAGAAATGAGCAGACGTTCATCTAGTTGTATTAGCAGTGGGTTATAGAAAGGAGGTGACAATATACCTCGTCTAAGCAGGAGATGCAGTTTACTTTGGGTGATGAAGTTTGGTGTTGAAACCAGGGAAATGGCCATGCATAGGTACAAGGCATAGTCAACATGAGATCAGGTCCCGTGACATACAAAGTTTGGGTAGGTGAGGTGGTCCTGGAGAAAGCATGTAGATCACCTGAAAACTGCTACCTCACAAACAGAGCAAGAGAAAAATATTCTGGCCCCTCAGAACAGTCACAAAGGTGATCAGAAACCGTTGATTCTCCTCCTTTGTCTAGCATTGAAGAAACCTCAGAGTCTGAGATGGATGCAGCCTCGATACTGTTACCGCCTGAAAAAGAGGAGGAAACCGTCCCAAGACACTCCAGTTGCAAGAGACAGCTTATGGTCCAATACACACCGTCCATCTGAGGAAGCAGACCAGGGGCAAAAACATCCCAGGAGAAGGTACAAGAAAAAGAATGGGCGTATGTCCTGATTGGGGTTGTCAAACTCCCAATCAGGGAGCCCTGGTTGACAAATATAAACGGGAGAATCACAGAGTTCATTCATTCTATGGACTGGATCTAGTGCACATGTGAATAAAGGGTAACTTGGTGATGGGATACCTGTCTCCTTGGAGCTATTTCCATAACTCAATAATTTATCCCAATTTTTGAGAACTTCCTCATTGTCCAATTTAATTTGAGGAATGTCCGATTCAGAATCACTTGAACTTGGTACTTCACTATGTGTTGTAACCAGTAACATGTTCTCCTTTTGCTTGCCTTCCCTATCAAAATGCCTTTTGAGCATATTCACATGACACATTCTGTGAGATTTCTATCTCTCTGGTGTTCTTTTCAAATAGTTTACCTCACTCAATTTCCTTTCAGTTTGATAAGGCCCAACAAACCTTACCTTTAAAAGTTCACCTATCACTGGAAGTAACACTAATACGGTATCTCCATGAGCAAAATTGGCAATTTTTGATATCTTGTCTGCTTCCTTTTTCGTCACATGTTGTGCTACTTGTAAATGCTGTTTAGCCAATTCACCCGCTCTATGGAATCTTTCCCTAAAATTTGACACATAGTCTATATGTGTAGTCTCTGAAGTCTGACTCACCAATTTCTCCTGAATTCACTTCAGTGGTCCTCTCACCTCATGCCCAAAAACTAATTAAAATGGACTGAATTTGATGGATTTATTTGCTGCATTCCTAACTGTAAAAAGTACAAATGGAATTCCTTTATCCCATTCCCTCTGAACAGTCTTAACTATAAGCCCTCAACTTGGTCTTGTTTGCTATCGCCATTCAAATGGTCTGTATGATTCTGGACAGTATGCAGAGAATTTGAATTGTTTTATTCCTAAGCCATCAATAACTTCCTCGAATAATTTTCACGTAAAATTTGACTCTTGATCTGTTGTATTCTCTGGGTGGTCCTTATCTAGTTAAAAAAAAGTACTTTTCTACAATCCTTTTAGCCTGCTACTGTCTAATACAATGGCCTCTGGAAATCAAGTAGACACATCTATAATAGTTAACAAATACTGATTTCAACTTTTTGTTTTAGGTAGGTGTCCTACGCAATCAATAAAGACCCTTGTCAAAGGTTCTTCAAATGCAGGAATGGGTATTAAGGGTACTTGTTTTATCAACCACATCATTGTGCAGTCTAGACCAATAATAATGTCTTCATAGGTTGGCTTGAGTTTCTTTATTACTCTAAAATGATCTCCTACTGGTAATTCATGTGTTACCCAAACATCTCCTTTCTTTGCCAGATCTTTGCCAAAACTTTAAACCTCCTTTCTATAACCTACTGGAAATACAACTAGATGAACTTCTGCTCATTTCTTACCTGCCTGAATGTGTGATGGTCTCCATTTCCTCATCAAGACTTCATATTTAAGATAGTAACATTCTGGGATTCTTCTTCTGCCTATGATTCTCTGATATAAGATTCAATTTTTCATCTTTCTGTTGTAATTCATTTAATTTCTCTGAACTAAAAAATCCACTTTGTCATCCACCTGATCTTGTTTTTTTTTTCTCAACCATTTGATCAAATTATCTCTGATAATTGAACTTAAACTTCCTTATCTTCACTCATTGATTTCTCCTCTTGCTTCAAACTGTGGCTTTCTGACCTTGCTACCACACAGTCAGGAAAAATTCCAGGCTATATTTCCTGTAGCATCTCAATCATGTCATTTCCTCTATCTACCTTAGAGGGCCATGGCAACTTAGCCTCCGAGTATGTTCAAGGTAGAAATGGATAGATTTCTCAACATTAATGACATCAAGTAATCTGGAGACAGTGTGAGAAAATCAAATTGAGGTAAATGATTAGCCATGATCTAGGATGGTGGAACAGGCTGAATAGCCTACTCTACTGCTATGTTCCTATAGGACTTTGGATCACATGAGTTTGTTGTGCTTCAGGTAAGGTGTTCTCTCTTACCACCCTCTGTAAATAACTGTGTTCAACAAAGACCATTACTGTGTAATCACATGAAATCACAGAGACCAGTTTTAAAGCCAAGAAAGTGATTAAATGAACAGCTAAAGAAGAGCTGAATTTTTGGACTGAGGAAGAGGAGAAATTGAAGGCTGAGGGAAAGGGAGAGAGATAGTGAAAGCTCAAAGAAGGAGATACTCAGTGCTGAGGAAGAAGAAAACCAAGGGCAAGTGGGAACCAAGAGATGGGATGTGGAGAAACTGAATGTGGAGAAGAGAGGAAACTGAGAGAACAGTAGTGGGAAAAGATTGAGTAAAGACAAAAAATAACCAAGATCAGGAAGGAGAAGAGCCTGATTTGGGGATCAATTTTCAGAGAGAAGCCCAGAGGTGAAAGAAACCAAAAATGAATGGAAACTGTCCACCATTTTATTGAAAGCAGATAGCAATTTGATTTGTCACATAACCACCAAGACCAAATTTATTTGGTAACAGGAGTAATGCACCGATTTCTTACTGTAGCTAGTAGTAATCTGAAAAGTCACTTATTCATACTGAAGTCATAGATGGATACCACTGATTTACTAAGAAGCTGTATAGAACATAGAACAGAGAACATAGTACAGGTCCTTCGGCCTTCGAAGTTGCACCGACCTGTGAAACCAATCTGAAGCCCATCTAACCTACACTATTCCCTTATCATCCATATGTTTATCCAATGACCATTTAAATGCCCTTAAATTTGGCGAGTCTACAATTGCTGCAGGCAAGACATTCCATGCCCTTACTACTCTCTGAGTAAAGAATCTACCTCTGACATCTGTCCTATATCTATCACCCCTCAATTTAAAGCTATGTCCCCTCGTGCTAGCCGTCACCATCTGAGGAAAAAGGCTCTCACAGTCCACCCTATCCAATCCACTGATCATCTTGTGTGTCTTTATTAAGTCACCTCTTAACCTTCTTCTCTCTAACGAAAACAGCCTCAAGTCCCTCAGCCTTTCCTCATAAGACCTTCCCTCCATACCAGGCAACATCCTGGTAAATCTTCTCTGCACCCTTTCCAATGCTTCCACATCCTTCCTATAATGTGGTGACCAGAACTGTGCGCAATACTCCAAGTGCAGCCGCACCAGAGTTTTGTACAGCTGCAGCATGACCTCACGGCTCCGAAACTCAATCCCTCTATCAATAAAATCTAACACACCATACACCTTCTTAACAACCCTATCAACCTGGGTGGCAATTTTCAGGGATCTATGCACATGGACTCTCTGCTTGTCCACACTACCAAGAATCTTACCATTAGCCCAGTACTCTGTATTCCTGTTACTCCTTCCAAAGAGAATCACCTCACACTTTTCCGCATTAAACTCCATTTGCCACCTCTCAGCCCAGCTCTGCAGCTTATCTATATCCCTCTGTAACCTGCAACATCCTTCCGCACTATGCACAACTCCACCGACTTTAGTGTCATCTGCAAATTTACTAACCCATCCTTCTACGCCCTCATCCAGGTCATTTATAAAAATGACAAACAGCAGTGGCCCCAAAACAGATCCTTGCGGTACACCACTAGTAACTGAACTGCAGGATGAACATTTCCCATCAACCACCACCCTCTGTCTTCTTCCAGCTAGCCAATTTCTGATCCAAACCGCTAAATCACCCTCAATCCCATGCCTCCAAATTTTCTGCAATAGCCTACCGTGGGGATCCTTATTAAATGCTTTACTGAAATCCATATACACCACATCAACTGCTTTACCCTCATCCACCAGTTTGGTCACCTTCTCAAAGAAATCAATAAGGTTTGTGAGGCACGACCTACCCTTCACAAATATGATTTATCAGATAGTTTGTTATTGACAGAATGGCTTTCCCTCATCGTATATTTGTGTGTGATATACAATACCTTCAACTCTAAATGTGAAAGTTTAGACAGATAATTGATATTTGTTTCTGTCTCAACAGAGCGGCTTTTGACAATAGCTGAGGAAGCGCAAAAAAGGCGTAAGTTCCAAAATGAGGAGAGGTGAATTACGCACTGATTGCAGTAGCTCCTTCAATTAAAGTTCACATTTTCACATGACCTATTCCAAAGATATGTAACAAAGATATGTCCATTTTCTCTGTCAACAGGTGAGAGACTTGAAGATAGAGACAGGAAGAGAAAGGAATATGCGAAACGGGCAGGTGACGTTATAGAAATTTATAAAATCATGAGGGGCATGGATAGGGTGAACAGCCAAGATCTTTTTCTCATGGTAGGGGAGTCCAAAACTAGAGGGCATAGTTTTAAGGTGAGAGGGAGAAGATTTAAAAAGAACATGAGGAGTAACTTTTTCATACAAAGAATAGTGTGTATATGGAGCTGCCAAGGAGGTGGTGGAGGCCGGTACAATTGCAACATTTAACAGGCATCTGGATGGGTATATGGATATGAGGAGTTTAAAGGGATATGGGCTAAATGTTGGCAAATGGGACCAGGTCAGTTTGAGATTTCAGGTTGGCATGGAAGAGTTGGATTGAGGGGTCTGTTTTCATGCTGTATGACACTATGTTTCTGTGAGTACGTTATGTAACTAAGTCAAAGTTGGGATACAACAGCAAAATGTTATACCAGCACATTTGATGAAAAGTGTTTTTATATATAATTTTGAATTTGGGTTTCCATTAAGGTGTTTTTCTTTTAAATGTCAGAAGGTTAGTTTGGAACAGTAACCTAAATAACATTCTTTCTAAGAAAGCATGCTTGCCTTCGTTGGCCGAGGCATCAAATATAAAAGTTGCAGTAGGGAAGATGGGGGTAAGAGCTGAAGTGCAGAAGATGGGTCGGACCCAGGTGAGGGCCTGTCAACTATGGTGCTGGAGAATCCTCAGTTGAGGAAGAAGGTGGACATTTTGGAGGCTCCTTTGTCAAAGTTGGCATCATAGGAACATATGCGACAGAGTCGAAGGAACTGGGAGAATGGAATAAAGTCTTTACAGGAAGCAAGGTGCGAGGAAGTGTAGACCAGGTAACTGTGGGAGTCAGTGGGTTTATAGTTGATATTGGTGGTCAGTCTATCCCCAGAAATGGAAACGGTCTTGTCGAGGAAGGGAAGGGAGGAGTCAGAGATGGACTTGGTGAAGGCAAAGGCAGGGTGGGAATTGGAAGCAAAATCGACAAACCTTCCTAATTCTGGATGAGACAAGGAAGCAGCACCGATGATATCACCGATATACTGGAGAAAGACTTGTGGGTGGGGAGTGGAATATGACTGCAACAAGGAAGGTTCCACGTACCCCACAATGAGACAGGCAATGCTAGGGCCCATGCAAATATCCATGGCCAACCCTCTGACCTTAAGAAAATGAGAGAAGTTAAAAGAGGCTTTTCAGGTTGAGGGCGAGCTTGGCGAGATGGAGGAGGTTAGTGGTGGGTGGTGATTGTTCAGGCGTTTATTCCAGGAAGAAGCAGATACCCTGAGACCATCCCGATGGGAGATGGATGTATAGAGGGATTGAACATCCTTGGTAAAGGGGAGGTGGCTGGAGCCCACAAACTGGAAATTCTGAAACTGGAATAAAGCATCAGAGGAATCATGGATGTAAGTGGGCAGGGATTGGATCAGGGGAGAAAAGATCGAGTCAAGGTAGGAAGAGAAAAGCGCATTCTTAAAGAAGTTTGCAAGCATAGACTCGGGATCATTTTGTAGAGCATCTGCACTCTGTACACGGCAAACGACAACATCTTCCAGTCACCAACCATTTTAACTCCCCCACACCCACCCTGGGAGACTTGTCCATCCTGGGCGTCCTCCAGTGCCACAATTATGCCACACGCAACCTGAAGGAGCAAAACCTCAAATTGCGCCTTGGAAGCCTACAGCCGATGGCCTAAACATAGAATTCACCAGTTTTAAAATCGTCCCACCCCAGGCCTCATCCCATGTCCAACCCTCCCTGTCATTCCCCCCTCCTTGACCCGACACAACCTGTCCCTCTTCTCTCCCACCTATCCACCCCTCCTACCTCACTGACCAATCCCCACCACTCCCTACCTGCATTCACTTATCACCATCCCACCTACCTTCTCCACCCCACCCCTCCTCTCTCTGTTTATTTGAATTCAAAAGTCTGATAATGGTGAGGAAGAGGTTGTTTTTGAATATATTCATGCACGTATTCAAACTTTTATGTCTTCTGACCGACGGAAGAAGGTGGAAGAGTATAACTCGGTTAGAGGGGTCTTTGATTTTGTTATTTGCTTGCCCAAAGCAATGGGAAGTATAGATAGAGTCAATAGATGGAAGGGTAGTTTGCATGAAGAACTGATCTATGTTCATGACTCTCTGTAGTTTTTCTGTAGTCTTGGGAAGAGCAGTTGCCAAACCACACTGCGATGCATCCAGATAGGATGCTTTCCATGATACATCTATAAAAATTGGTAAGAGCGCTTATGGACATGCCAAATTTCCTTAGCCTCCTGAGGAAGTAGAGATGTTGTTGTGCTTTCTTAAACTTCACGCTGAAGTGAGTGGCCCAGGATTGATTGTTGGTGATTATTACTCCCAGGAACTTGATGCTCTCAACCATCTGCATCTCAGTAGCATTGGTGCAGACAGGGGTGTGCCCTCCACTCGCTTCCTGAAGTCTTTTGTTTTGCTGACGTTGGTGGAGAGATTGTTGTCTTTACACCATACCGCTAAGCACTCTATCTCTTTCCTGTATTTTGACCCGTCATTGTTTGAGATCCGACCGACAGCTGTAGTGTCATCAGCAAACTTACAAATGGAGTTGGGGTGGAATTTTGCCACACAGTCGTGATTCAGCTCAGTATGTGGGTGAATGACATTGGGACAGATGAAAAGCAATGAGTAATTCTTCTGACAGCTTGTGGACCCCAGCTTTTTTTGGTTATTAGGAATGTAACCTTCCATGAGGCACCAGGTACTAAAACCTTTCAAGAGTTTACACATTTAGTTCAGGAATATTATGACCCAAGCCTCCACTAATTCTGAGATGCTATTGGTTTTACTCAGCCGTTTGACAACCAGGCAATCCGTATCGGGATTTTTGACTAGGTTAAGACAACTAGCAGAGGCACATGACTTTGGTTAATTCTTAATGAGATGCTGAGAGACCCCATTTGGTGTGAGGAATTATTGATGTAACCATGCAAAAGTGCCCTACTAGCTGAAGCCCAACTGGACTTCAAACAGACACTGCAACTGGCTTTACCATTGGAAAATACAGCAAGTGGCGCATATTAGTTGCAGGGTATTCTAACAGAAGTGGATGCCTTTGCCAGTCTGACGGAGCTTAGGGAATACTATTTAAGTGAAAGCAATTGCACAGCCTCATTCAGGACATATCCTGAACAAAGGAACTCTGGGTCAGCCCACAGCAAAACTCCAAAACAAAGCCAACCCTCGGCTAAACATTTAAAATTTTCTTCACGTTCTGGGCTGGCAAGTCATTGTAGTTGCTGCTGGTATACAACTTGAAACAGTAAGAATCCCACTAGACCTAAATTGAGTAAGAGAACTCACAGGCCAGTATCCAGGGGAGTTCACACCCCAGAAAGCCCATCTACATCTTGTTTTGAACAGTTAAAGCTGGATTTTAGCAACATCCAAATCAGAACCAATCAAAGTAAACGTATGGTTAAATGGTCATGCAGTTCTAATAGAGGTTCACACTGGCACGACCATTTCAGTGATAGCAGTCTTCAACAAAATTCTCTCTGGACACCAACCCTTAACTCTGTGCAAGACCTCAGCTAGATTCAGAACTTATAGTGGGGAACCTTTACAGATTAAGGGTACAACTTCGGTTCCAGTCTCCAATGAGAGGCAGCTAATTCAATTATCATTGGTTGTAGTAAAAGTCTTGGGCCCAAGCTTGATGGGCTGAAATTGGTTGAGAAGGATTCACCTAGATTGGCTCAACAATTTTTGATTAGAAAATGGCTGCCTGAGTGATGTCCTAATTAAATACCCAGATGTTTATAAGGAAGGTTTATAAGGAAGGACTATCAAAGGAGCCAAGGCCACCTTGTGTGTGACCAGGAAGCAATTCATGATTCTGCAAAGCCCACCCAGTGCCATTTGTCTTATGGGCAAAGGTTCAAGAAGAATTCAGAAGGCTGGAAAGTGAAGGAATCATCAAACGAGGCAATGGCCTAGTGATATTATCGCTGGACTGTTAATCCAGACACCTGGACAATGTTCTGGGGACCTGAGTTCGGATATCGCCATGGCACATGGTGAAATTTGAATTCAATAAATGTCTGGAATTAAGAATCTAGTGATGACCATGAATCCACCGTCGATTGTCGGGAAAAACCCGACAATCATTAATGTCCTCTAGGGAAGGAGACTGCCATCTTGCCTACATGTGATTCTAGACCCACAGCAATGTGATTGAATCTTAATTGCCCTCTGCATAATTAGAGATGGGCAATAAATACTGGCCTAGCCAGCAATGCCCCCATCCTGTGAATGAATGAAGGGACCAATCTAAATTGTGGCATGGGAAGCACCGGTTGCACCGATCGTGAAGCCTGACGTATTGGTTTGGCCTTGTGGGGATTTTAAACGAACAATAAACTGCTTTTCCCAGCTGGATGAAGACCCAATCCCTTGCAGAGAGGATTTATAGGCAAAGCTGGCAGAGGTGAGTTGTCCTTCACAAAGCTGGACATGAGCCATGTGTACTTGCAAATGCAGTTAAAGGAGGACTCTCAGAAGTATGATCCAATTAATACCCATAAGGGTTTTTACCAATATACAAGAGTGCCATTTGGGATATCGTCAGCCTGTGCAATTTTTCAGTGGTAGATGAAAAATATTTTACAGGATTTATCCTGGGTCGCCTAGTATGTAGATGATGCGCTAATAACAGGGAAGACCAACAAGGAGCACTTAGAGAACTTGGACATGGTTCTTAGCTGTTTCTCCCAGGTAGGCTTAAACCTTAGAAGTGAATAAAATGTGTTCCAGACCCCCCACATGACCTTCTTGGGCTACTGAATCGACAATACTGGGCTATACCATTGGAAGATAAAGTGAGGGTGATCAAAGATGCCCTGGCTCTCATGTCTATGCCGAAGCCTAGGCCTTTCCCTGGGCTGGTCAACTATTACAGAAAGTTCATACATAACCAGGCCTCCATCCTCGCACCCTTGCATCAACTCTTAAAAAAGGATCAGCCTTGGAAATGATCACGTAACTAAGCCATAGCCTTCAGGGAAGTGAAGAAACAGTTATCATTCTTTAAGGTGTTTGTACACAATGATCCCAACTGAGACCTAGTATTGACATGTGATGCCTTCTCGCAAGGCAACAGGGTAGTATTGCATCATAAGTGGCCTAATGGAGAGGAACACCCAATACTGTATGCATCCAGGAGTTTGGTTAATGCAGAGCATAAATATGGCCAGAGAAAAAAGGAAGGTTTGGCAGTCATATTTGAAGTCAGAAAGTCTTATCAATACTTTTACAGATGTAAATTTATAATAATAATAATGGACCACAAAATCCTGCTAGGTTTACTTAAAAATGACAAGGCAATGCCACCTATAGCTTCAGGCTCAATTCATCAGTGGGCTCCAATACTAAGTGCATATAATTAGAAGTTGGAACACCATCCGGGAGATCAAGCAGTGAATGCGGATGCACTGAGCTGCATCCCACTGGCAGATACACCAGTATGGCCACTGGCAGAGTCCGTATTCTTTTAAATTTTCTGGACACACTTCCAGTCACAACTGACAATATCAGATTTTGGACGCAGAGAGATCATTGCTGGCAAAACTGAAAGAGTTGATGGGAGAAACCAAAGGGCTGTCACAGCCAGAATTGAAATCTTTTTGGACCCAGAGAGACCAGGTCACTGTACAGGATGACATTTTATTATGGGGAGCATGCATGATTGTCCCAAGAAAAGGCCACCGCCATATACTGGTTGAACTCCACCAGTATCATCCAGGGTTTCTAAAATGAAGATGTTGGCGAGAAGTTATGTCTAGTGGCCAAGACTGGATGGTGATATAGCTGCATTGATGGGCCAGTGCCCAGAGTGCCAACAAGGATAAAAGTTACCACCAGCAGCTCCCCCATATTCATGGGAATGGCTGGGTAAACCTTGGACACTGTTACACATTGGCTATGCAGGTCCTTTTATGGGCTTAGTGTTCTTAGTCATAGTGGACACCCACTCAAAATGGCTGGACATGCATAGAGTGCATTCATCAAGCACGGGGACGATGATAGAAAAACTGCACACATTTTTACAATGCACACGCTCCTGAAAGTGTTGGTCACAAACCATCATTCACCAGCAAATAATTTGAGTATTTCGTAAAGTCGAATGGTTTTCATCATATATGGAGAGCTCCATACCATCCATCATCCAATGGTCTGGCAGAAAGACCAGTTCAATCTTTGAAGGCAGGCTTAAAGAAACTGTCTACAGCTTCATCAGATTCAATCTGATCATCCCGGACCTGGGAAGAGGGTGAAATGGCTTTAGGAATGCCACTGCTGGACACAAGACTCCTCTAAGCAAAAGAAACAGTTTACTTCACGGGACAAAGTTTGGGTAAGAGACATGGTCGATGTGAGGTCAGGTCCAGTGATGTATAAAGTTCAAGTAGGTATGATGGGACTGAACAAAAATGTGAACCATATGAAAACTGCAAACTTCAAACGGTGTGGGAGCAAATTACACCTGACTCCTCGACTGCCTTTCCAACAGTTCCAGAAGTCGTGGGTTCTCCCTCTCCATCAAGCATTTAAAATACCTCATAATCTGAGATGGATATAGTGGATGTTGTGATCTTGACACCTTTACTGCTTGAAGATGAGAATGAACTTCTTCCAAGACACAAAAGAAGGAAGCAAAAGACAAGCTACTGTGCATTACATGACTCCCATATAAGAGGCAGAGTTGGAGGGGTCAGAACTAAAAGTCACCAGGAGGAGCTACCAAAAAAGAAGTGGCCCATGTCCTAAGACCCTGGAGAGGGATGTAGTGATTGTAACTAGGTCAGCCATTTGGGCATCATAGAGTATGAGTTTCATGATTGGGGCTGTTAATCCTGGTCAAATCAGGGAGCCCTGGCTGACAGATATAAACAGGAGTGTCAGAGCGTTCTGTATACTCTGTGAGCTGGCTCTGAGAGAACTGGATCAGTGTCAAAGATTCCCTACGTGTAAATAAAGGGTGACTTTGTGATGGGATACTGGGATCTGTGGAGTTTTTTCAGTTTAGACAGCTAAAATAGTTAAGAGTTTCATGCCAGTGGACTGGAAAATTGGCTCCGTAGATAGAAAAAAAGGAACTGGAAAGTGTCAGTTAAGTAAAGATTTAAAAAGTTGATATGGGAGTGATATTTCATGGGGATTGAGACACTAACCCATGACGTTAAGATCTTTCTAACTGTCTGCTATATAAAAATAACATTTTGTTTATTTCTGTTTTAGTGCAGTAAATGTAGGATGTGTTGTTAAGACAGCCTCATGTGAATATGTTTCAATGACTAACCACTACTTTAATAAACTGTAAGAAAAAACCCATATAATCTGTCAAAGCAGCTTTCATTATGTGTTTGTCCTGTCCAGGATTTCCGTGAGCTGAGGTTATAACAAAGTGGAAGCTAGGATCAGAATTCATTGAATTTAGGTGTGATCTATTTCTCCTTGAAAGAAATGTGTACATTGATACAATCCTCACAGTGTGGAAACAGGCCATTCAGGGATGTCCTGGACATGAGAAAAAGTAGTGTTACGGAGAGGAGATGAGATCAACACCTCTGTGATAGTTAAAAACGAATCATCCAGAGAGGCTCGCTCTGTTTTGTAACCTGTTAAAGGAAATGTGAAAAGTAATATACCTGCCCTTCACCTTCTAATCTGTTATAAAGGAGAGGTGAAATAAAGAGAACTCCTAATAGTCACCCTACAATCAATAAGTAATAATTTTATTTATCTAACTCTAACAGTTAATAAATTAACAGGACTAGTAACAAACTGAACACTTCTCCCTTAACTATTAACTATTCCCGAATAAAACATAATTCTAACAGTATGCTGTTCCAGTATATACAAGTCAACACTTTATAAACCAAATTAATTTTAAAAAACTCTCAAATTTACAGAGATAACAAGGTGTAGAGCTGGATGAACACAGCAGGCCAAGCAGCATCAAAGGAGCAGGAAAGCTGACATTTAGGGCCTAGACCCTTTACAACCAGGATAAGTCTTCCGGAATGTTGTTTGCCTTCTCTGCTGTCCTCCATTCAGGAATGCCTTTCTCTGTCGAATTCTTGTGTCAGCAACATTAGCTAAGAGTGCCGTACTACCTTTATTTAGCTGGTGCTTATTCTGAGATGTTAGAGATTTCTGTGAGAGCCAGCGATTTTCTTTTTCTTTAGAGCTGACGGCTGTTAAGAGCTAACAAGCATGGGGCTGGATGAACACAGCAGGTCAAGCAGCATCATAGGAGCAGGAAAACTCGACGTTTCGGGCCTAAACCCTTCATCAGAAATGGGGGAGGGGAAGAGGGTTCTGAAATAAATAGGGAGAGAGGGGGAGGCGGATAGAAGATGGATAGAGGAGAGGATAGGTGGAGAGGAGGCAGACAAGTCGAAGAGGCGGGGATGGAGCCAGTAAAGGTGAGTGTAGGTAGGGGGGTAGGGAGGAGATAAGTCAGTCCAGGGAGGACGGACAGGTCAAGGGGGCGGGATGATGTTAGTAGATAGGAGATGGGGGTGTGGCTTAGGGTGAAATTAATTGGGCTTTGGAATCTAGGGCCTGGTTGAAATTAATTGACTAACTTCAAGAACCTGTTGTCTTAGTGAAAATGGTGCTTTGCCTGTTAAACCTATAGCTTTTTGATACGATGTTTCAATTTTGAGAACTTTCCGTGCATCTACTGCTGCCTGCAGACATTTTTTAATCTCCAACCCTAAAAAAAACCACATCTTTTAAAGGGACCACACACTCCTCCCCCTATCATTTTAAAAACAAATTCTTATATCATGCCTCCTAATCCACAATTACTATACCAACTTCACAATAATAGACTTGTGGAAATGTTCACACCATGAATTTGATTTTCAAATGGTCTTGAGTGTTGTCAAGATTTTTCCTGGTAGTACAAAATCAATAACAGTGGATTAGTTGAAATTTTTGGCACAAGCCAAACTGAGAGTGTTGGCAGATAAATTTGACATACAAATAAATGTGTATTTTTAATTAATGGGAGAAAACCTTAAACTTGATGTGTCACCTCTAGAATTTTTTAAAAAGACACCAGTTAGACCAAAGCCAGAATACTGTGAACATTTTTGGGCCCATTATCTAAAGGAAGAAGATATACTGGCATTGAAGGCAGTCCAGAAAAGGGTCACTAGGCTGATACCAAATATGACGGGACCATCTTAAGAGGAAAGGTTGAGTAGTTTAGGCCTGCACTTGGTGGAATTTGGATGAACGAATGACAACATAGGAACGTATATGATTCTTAGGGGACTTGAAAGGGTAAATGTGGAAAAGTTGCTTCTCCTATTGGGGGTGTCCAATACCAGAGGGTATAATATCAAAATAAGGGGTAACTTTACTAACCAGTATACCATGTGATACCTTGTTGAAGGCTTTGCTAAAGTCCACGTAAACAACAGCTACCACTCCAACTTTATTTATCTGCTCGATCACCTGCTCTAAAAACTCAATCAAGTTTGTGAGACACAATTTCCTATGCACAAAACCATGCTGACTATCCCAAATCAGTAGTTATCTTTACAAATTCACGTAAATCCTGTCCCTCAGAATCCCCTCCAAAAACTTAGGCACCACTGCCGTCAGACTCACTGGTCTATAGTTCTCTGGCTTTTCCTTGTAGACTTTCTTAAATAATGGCACAACTTCAGCCAGCTTCCAGTCTTTCAGCACCTGACATATTGCTGTCAATGATATAAATATCTCTCCTAAGGACTCCACAATTTCTTCCCTAGTTTCCCACAATGTCCCGAGATATACCTGATCAGGTCCCAGGGATTTATCTATCTTCTACTGTGGGGATTTATCTACTGTGCTTCTGTAATGTGGGCCCTTTTCAAGACATCACTATTTATTTTCTCAAGTTCCCTAGCTTTCATGTCTTTTTCCATAATAAATACTGAAGCAAAAAGAATTATTTAGGATCTCACCCATCTCCTGTGTTGTTCTTTATTCATTAACAGGATGAGGACATCACTAGCTATGCAGCATTTATTGTCCATCCCCAGTTGCCCAGAGGGCAGTTCAGAGTCAACCACATTGCTGTGGGTTTGGAGTCACATGTAGGCCAGACCAGGTAAGGATGGCAGTTTCCTTCCCTAAAGGACATTACTGAAGCAGGTGGGTTTTTCCAACAATGGATTCATGGTCATCATTAGATTCTTAATTCCAGATATTTTATTGAATTCAGATTCCACCATCTGCCATGGCAGGATTCAAACCCGGGTCCCCAGAAAGATATCCAGGTCTCTGAATTAACAGTCCAGTGACAATGCCACTAGGTCATTGCTTCCCCACACATAGGTGGCTTTGTTGATCTTTAAGAGGCCTTATTCTATCCCTCGTTACTCTTTTGCTTTCAATATACTTGTAGAATCTCTTTGGATTTTCCTTACCCTTATCTGCCAAAGCTATCTGATGTCTATTTTTTGTTCTCCTGATTTTCCTCAGTGGCTATACCACTTAGATTCCTCAAAGGATTCACTTGATCTGAGCTGTCTATACCTGATATGTGCCTCCTTTGTGTTGATTGGAGGCTCAATATCTCTGGTCACCTAGTGTTCCCTATTCCGGCCAGCCTTGCTCTCCACACCAGCAGGCATATGCTGTCCCTGAACCCTTGTCATCTCATTTTTGAAAGCCTTCCACTTGCCAGATATCCCTTTACCTGCGATCAGTGTCCCACAATCAACTTTTGAAGTCCCTGTTTAATACCATCAAAAATGGCATTATTACAATTTAGAACTTTAACTTGTAGGCGGAACTTACAGGTAGTGGCGTTCCCATGTATCTGCTGTAGTTGTCCTTCTAATGGTAATGGTTGTGGATTTGCAAAGGCTGCGTAAGAAACCTTAGGGAATTTCTACACACTGCTGCTCCTGAGGGCCAGTGGTGAAGCAAGTTAATGATTGTGGTAGTGGTGCCAATCAACAGGATACTGGATGGTATCAAATATTTTGAGTGTAGTTGGAAAAGATATTAGTTTTAGGGAACAAACAGAAAGATGCCAAGGTAATGAAGGAGAAAGGCTAAACCCTAAAAGTAATGCAAGGAAAATAATGTACTTCGTCCCTGTAAACGATTCCTATTCAGCATAAACTCCCCATTTTAAACTCCCTCCCTTGAGCAATGAATGACAATATTCCATTTGCCATCTTAATAACCTGCTGCACCTGCAAACTAACTCAGTACCCTTTGCACAACAGCATACTGCAACTTTCACCATTTAAATAATAGCCCATTTTGCTGTTATTCTGACCAAAATGGATGACCTCATATTCACCAACATTGTACTCCATCTACCAGACCCTTGCCCACTCACTTAACCCATCTATATTCCTCTGCAGACTTTCAGTGTCATCTGCACACTTTGCTCTACCACTCATCTTAGTGTCATCTGTGAACTTTGATACACTACACTTAGTCCCCAACTCTAAATCATCTATGTAAATTGTAAACAATTGCGATCCCAACACTGATCCCTGAGGCACACCACTAGCCACTGATCTCCAACCAGAAAATCACCCATTTAACTCCACTGTTTGTTTTCTGTTAGTTAACCAATCCTCTATCCGTGCTAATACATGACCCATAACACCTTGCACCTTTATGCAGCACCCTTTTGTGTGGCACCTTGTCAAATGCTTACTGGAAATCCAAATCCACTGTGCTTAAATATCCTCAAACAATTGCAGTAAGTTAATTAAAGATGACCTGCCTTTCATGAAACCCATGCTGTGTCTGCCCAATAGGACAATTTCCATCCAGATGTATCACTATTTCTTCCTTGACTATAGATCAAGCATTTTCCCCACTACAGGTATTAAGCTCATGGGGCTACAGTTACTGGCCTTTTGTCCACCTTTTACAAAACAGTGACATTGCATTTACTGTTTTCCAGTCTGCTGGAACTGCCACAGTCCAGTGCATTTTGATAAATTACCACGAGTGCATTTGCTATTTCCCCCGCCATCTCTTTTAGTACTCTGGGATGCATTCCATCAGGGCCAGGAGATTTGTGTGACTTTAGCTCCCATTAGCTTGCCCAACACTACTCTTTAGTGTTAATGATTGTTTCTACGTCCTTGCCTGCCATAGCCTCCTTGTCATCAATTATTGGCATGTTATTGTGCCTTCCACTGTGAAGACTGACAAAAATACCTGTTCAACACTTCGGCCATTTCCTCATTTCCCATTATTAAATCCCCTTCCTCATCTTCTAAAGGACCAATGTTTACTTTGGCCACTCACTTTCCTTTTATATATTCGTAGAAATATTTACTATCTGCTTTTAAATTCTGAGCTGGTTTACTCTCATAATCTAACTTATCTTTCTTTATAGCTTTTCTTATGGCTTTCTTTGACCTTCAAAGATTTCCCAATCCTCTAGTTTTCCTCTAATCTTTGCCACTTTTTATGCGTTTGCTTTCAATATGATACCTTCCTTTATTTCCTTAGTTATCCATGGTTGATTATTCTTTTTCCTGCAGTCCTTCCTTTTCACTGTTTGGGGTCAAGTAGCTCAGTTGACTGGGCAGCTGGTTTGCAATGCAGAATGACGCCCATAACTGGATTCAGCTGGCAACTGACATAGATCACCATGAAGGTCCTGCTTCCAATCAGATTGTCATTCCTTATACCAAAAGTTGCACAAAATCAATAAAAAACTCAGGAATTATGAGTCTAATGATGTTCTTGAATCCATTGTTGATTGTTGGAAAAACCCATTTGGCTCACTAATGTCCTTTAGGGAAGGAAACTGCCATCCCTACTTGTCGTCCTTACACATGACTCCAGAGCTATATGAATGAATAGCCTTTGTTCAAAGGAATGAAAAGTTTGTAATGTCGCCTCTCAGCACCATCTTCAGTACAGGGTACCTAGATACAGGATACTTTTATTTATGAGAGAATCATAAATAAAAGAATCAAAAATAAAAAATCATAAACAAAAGAACCAGATTGTTTGACTCTTAACTGCCCTCTAAGCTATTCGGGATGGACAATAAATGTCAGTGATGCCCTCATCCTGTAAATGAGCCAAGAAAAAATGAATTAAAACTACAAAATGACATTCCCATCAGCTATATATGTTACTTTTCTTATTCATTCACAAGATGTTTTGCTGTAATATCATGCAATATAAACAGAGATACAAGATGACACAGGAGAGTGGTGACTCTTCATGAATAGCATTCAAAGCAGTACTTTTCACTGTATTTCTGTCACGTGACAATATCTCTAATCTAATCTAATGTGGGTGATGCTGGATAATCTAACATTTATTGCCCATCCCTAAAATCATATGAAATATGACTAGAGATAGTAGGAACTGCCGATGCTGGAGTCTGAGATAACAAAGCGTAAAGCTGGATGAACACAGCAGGCCAGGCAGCATCAGAGGAGCAGGAAAGCTGACGTTTCGGGTCTGGACCCTTCTTCAGAAAATATGACTAATTGGCTTTTTCAAATATTGAACCAAGATTAAGCATTGAATCTTGAGTTGAAACAAGTGTTATGATCCTAGATGATAATCATTTTGGACAACTCAGATCCCAGAAAGTTGCCTGGCTTGATACAATTTTCTTATTCACTTATGGGATGTGGGTGCCACCAGTTGGTCAGCATCTATTGTCTATTCTGTTTGCCCTTGAGAAAGTGGTAGTGAGCTGCCTTCTTGAACCACTGCAGACCACCTGCTGTGGGTTGACCTACAATGCTATTAGGAAGGGAATTCCAGGATTTTAACCCAGCAACAGTGAAGGAATGATGATATATTTCCAAGTCATGATGTTGAACGGCTTCAAGTGGAACTTATAGCTAGTGGTGTTCCCATGTATCTGCTGCCCATGTCCTTCTAGAAGGCAGTGGTTGTGGGTTTGTACAATGCTGTATAAGGAGCCTGATGAATTTCTGCAGTATATCTTGTAGATAGTACACACAGGTGCTACTGAGCATCAGTGGCGGAGGGAGTGAATGCTTGTGGATGTGGTGCCAATCAAGCGGCTGCTTTGTCCTAGTTGAGCATGGGGAATACTTCATTACACTCCTGATGTGGACCTTGTAGGTGGTGGACAAGCCTTACAGTGTCAGAAACATGGTCATTGCCTGGCATTTATGTGGTGCAAATGTTACTTTCCGCTTGTCAGCTCAAGCCGGGATATTGACCAGATTTTGATGCATTTGAACATGGACAGCTTCAGTATCTGAGGACTCACAAATGGTATGGAACATTATACAATCATGGATGGTTTCATACTTCCTGAGTGTTATTGGAGCTGCACCCATCCAAAGCAAATGAGGAGTATTCCATTGCCTTTCTGACTTGAGCCTTATAGATGATGGACAGGCTTTGGAGAATCAGGATGTGAGTTATTCACCACCATATTCATAGGCTCTGGCCTGCTGTAGTAGGCATTATGTTTCTGTCGCAAGTCCAGTTGAGTTTCTGGTCAATGTTAATCATAAGGATGTTAATAGTGGGGGATTCAGTGATGGTAACACCATTGAATGTCAAGGGGCAGTGGTTAGATTGTCTCTTATTGGTGATGGTCATAGCCTGACATTTGTGTGGTGTGAATGTCACTCATGACTTGTCAGACCAAGCCTGAATGTTATCCAATAAAAACTGAAAGAACTGCCGATGCTGTAAATCAGGAACAAAAACAGAAGTTGCTGGAAAAACTCAGCAGCTCTGGCAGCATCTGTGAAGAAAAAAGTCAGAGTTAACATTTCGGGTCTAGTGTAAAGGCTCCATCCCATTCTCTCAGTTCCTCAGTCTCCGTCACATATGTTCAGATGAGGCTAACTTCAACAACGGATTCTCCAAAATGTCCACCTTCTTCCTCAACCGAGGATTCCCCAGTACTGTTGTTGACAGGGCCCTCAACCAGGTCCGACCCACCTCCCGCATTTCCGCCCTCACCCCCTCTCTTCCCTCCTGCAACAGCGATAGGGTTCCCCTTATCATCACCTACCATCCCACCAGCATCCACATCCAGAAGTTCATCAGATGCCATTTCCGCCACCTCCAGCAAGATGCCACCACCAGACACACATTCCCCTCCCGTCCCTTGTCCGCCTTCCACAGGGACTGTTCCCTCCGGGACACCCTGGTCCACTCTTCTTTCACCCCTAACACCTCCACACAGCCCTACGCCACCTTCCCCCATAACCGGCGAATGTGCAACACCTGCCCATTTGCCTCCTCCCTCCCCAGTATCCAAGGGCCAAAACATGCCTTCCAGGTGAAGCAACACTTCACCTGCACTTCCCAGAATCTAGTCTACTGCATTCGCTGCTCACAATGTAGTCTTCTCTACACTGGGGAAATGAAGTGTAGACTGGGTGACCACAATTTCACAGAACATCTATGTTCTGCTGACAAAAAGGACCCTGAGCTACCAGTTACCTGCCACTTTAACGCACCACCTGTTCCCTGGCCAACATCTCTGTGTCTGGCTTGCTGCATTGTTCCAGCGAAGCTCAACGCAAGCTGGAAGAACAACAGAGATAACAAGGTGTGGAGCTGGATGAATACAGCAGACCAAGCAGCATCATAGAAGCAGGAAAGCTTGACGTTTCGGGCCTAGACCCTTCATCAGAAATCATCTCTGGAAGAACAACATGTCATTTTTTGCTTGAGGACCCTGCACCCCTCTGGGCTCAGTATTGTGTTTAATAATTTTAGGGCCTAAACTCTCCCATGTTCTAGCTCCCTACCCGACACACCAGGCCTTGTTATCACATTACACAGAACATAGGATATAGAACAGTACAGGCCCTTCGGCCCACGATTTTGTGCCAAAATTTCACCCTAATCCTGAGGTCTATCTAACCTCCACCCCTACTTTATACTATCATCCATATGCCTATCATATGCCGCTTAAATGCCCCTAATGAGGCCGACTCCACTACCCTCTCTGGCAATGCATTCCATGCCCCTACCACTCTGAGTAAAGAACCTACCTCTGACGTCTCCCCTATATCTACTTCCACTCACTTTAAAACTATGCCCCTTCGTAATAGCTACCTCCACCCTAGGAAAAAGTATCTGGCTGTCTACTCTATCTATACCTCTGATCATTTTGTACACCTCTATCAAAGCCTGTCATTACACACTACCTATTGTTAGTCACTAACAGTCCCCGTTAACAGCTATTCACCCTCCTACCAAGATCATTATCAAAGATAATAGGAACTGCAGATGCTGGAGAATCCGAGATAACAAGGTGTGGAGCTGGATGAACATAGCAGGCCTCCCCCTCTCTCCCTATCTCTGATACAATGATCCAGATTAGATTGGTTGGACAGGGTTTGGATTTATCCTACTTTTAAAGTAAAGGGGATGCATGGTAAATTTTCCATAGTGTCAGGCAGATGCCAGTGTTGTAATTGCACTGGAAGAGCGTGGCTAGGACAGTGGAAAGTTCTGGAGCAGAAGTCTTCAGTATTATTGCTGGAATGTTATATGGGCGCATAGTCTTTGCAATATCCATAAACTGATATCAAACAGACTGAATCAAATTGGCTGAAGACTGGTCTTTGTGATACTGGGGACCATTGAAAGAAGCTGAGATGGATCATTTACTCAGCACTTCTGGCTGAAGATTGCTGCAAAAGCTTCACCCTTATCTTTTGCACTGATAAGTTTGGCTCATCCATCATTAGGAATGGGAATATTTATGGAACTTCCTCCTCCACATGAGTTGTCCATTCACGACTAGATATGGCAGAACTGCAGATCTTAGACCTGATCTGTTGGTTATGGGCTCACTTAGTTCTGCCTATCATTTGCTACTTATGCTATTTGGAGATGGGGGTGTCTCCTATCCACTAACATCATCCCGCCCCCTTGACCTGTCCGTCCTCCCTGGACTGACCTATCTCCTCCCTACCCCCCCTACCTACACTCACCTTTACTGGCTCCATCCCCGCCTCTTCGACTTGTCTGCCTCCTCTCCACCTATCCTCTCCTCTATCCATCCTCTATCCGCCTCCCCCTCTCTCCCTATTTATTTCAGAACCCTCTTCCCCTCCCCCATTTCTGATGAAGGGTTTAGGCCCGAAACGTCAAGTTTTCCTGCTCCTATGATGCTGCTTGACCTGCTGTGTTCATCCAGCCCCATGCTTGTTACAAGGTGTGGAGCTGCTGTGTGAACACAGCAGGCCAAGCAGCATCATAGAAGCAGGAAAGCTTGATGTTTTGGGCCTAGACCCTTCAACCTGTTTCCTGACATTATCTATTACAAAAACTCAAATCCAAAGATACCACCTGTCTCAACTATTTAGGGTCCTACTAACTGATTCCTGACAGTTTCCTTGTGTGCGCTGTGGGGACAATTCAGTGAGTCTTTTCGTATTCTGCCAACATAACTTTTCTACACATCTGAGAACCTAAACTTTCTCAGTTCTAATAACCTGCAGATTCTAAACAAACTCTCCTGATTTCACAGGTTTGCAAACTACCCTTCTGCTGAGGCTGAATTGAATACAAAACTAATGGCCTTGCATGACTACCTTGCTTGTTATAAGTCTCACAGTATATGTATTTAATTTTTCTAACAATCCAAGATTTTTTAAAATTCTAAACCACCAACAAATCACCTGTTTGACTAAAATTACAAGCTATGTTGTAAAAATTGATATTGCTCACTATGTACACTCTAGAGTCTTTGATTGCAATCTTCTGCTCTCTGACACATATTGGACCAGATCACTGTTGTGGAAGGAATCTCTGATCTTTGATTTTTTAAAAAATAAAACCCTTGTCAAAATTAACCAATACCCTTGTGCCACTGTTTGTAAATTCAGACTCCAAAAATGGTATTAAAAAGCACACCTTTCAATGTATAAGCAAATATGATGTCTTAAATGTCTCAGTCTATTGATTATGCATATATTATGAATAAGTTAGAAAAACTATTCTAACTAAAAGATATTTGTGTAATGTGTGTTGGAACCAACCATTATTATGATAGAGAGAAGTTCATGTAGAGAATTCTTAGGTCTAGAGAGTAACTTTAAGACAAAGACAAGCTAACTTCTTTCAGGAGGTAATTTATCTCAGTACTGACAACCTTGAGTTATTTTTAAGCCATCTCACAGCTGTAAATATTACCAGCCTGATCAATTTAACCACTTGATCACATCCCCCTCTTAGCAGAAAGGACTTAAGCTACTCTATTAAAACTGTGTGGTTTGAGATCAATCCAAGTAGTTTATTGAAAACTTTCAGATGTATGTAGGTGATCAATAGGCATTTGACAAAGTGCCATATAATGGACATATCATCAAATTTGGATCCCATGGAAGAAATGGGATGGTGTCACATGAGATAAGTTGGATAGCATAGATGTGATGTGGGCTTAGTGTCAGGAGATAGGAGCAAATATTTAAAACTATGCACTGGGGTTCCTGAGAGTCAGTTTTAGAACCACTGTATCTCTTGATTGACCACTCTGGGTTAAAAAAAAATCTAGGATCTCCTCTAAATCACTGACACCTAATGTTAAACTTATGCCTGCTGGTGTTAGACAAATCTTGCATGGGAAGAGATTTTCATGACCTAACCTATCTATCGACTATCATAAGTTTGTATACCTCAATCAGAACCTCCCTCAGGCTCCTCTGCTCCAAGGAAAGTAAACACAGTCCATCTGATGTCTCCTCATAACTGAGACTTCCCATCCCAGGTAACATCCTGGTGAATCTCCTTTGCACTTTCACCAGTGCAATCACATCCTTCTGATCGTGTGTTCACCAGAACTGGAAAAGTATTCTATCTGTGGCCCAATCAATGCCCTTAAGGTTTCAATGAGATTTCCTTGCTCCTTTATTCCATGCCCCATCTAATGAAAGCAAATATCCTGTATGCCCTTTTCATAACCCTATCTGTCTGTGCTGACACCTTCAGGCATCTTTGGACTTGTACACCAAGGTTCCTTTGATCCTCAGTACTCACCACTCCTTACCATTTATTGTGCACACCCTTCCCGTATTAGACTTCCCAAAATGCATTGCCTCACACTTGTCAGGATTAAACTCCATCTGCCATTGCTCTGCCAAATTTACAAGCTGTTCAACATCAGACTGTAGCCTAAGACTATCCTCCTCATCATCAATAACAGCATCAAATTTTGTGTCATCTGCAAACTTAATAATTAAACTTCCTACATTCACATCCATGACATTAATGTACATAACAAGCAGCAACAGTCCCAGCACCAGTCCCTGTGGTTCACTACTAGTTGTATAGGTTTCCAAACATAAAACGAAATCCTGCACCATCCCTCTTTGCCATTCATTTGTAGGCCAATTTTGGATCCACTTGGCCTACTTACCTTCGATCCCTTGGGCTTTTACCTTTTGGTCCAGCCTTCCATACACGGCCTTGTCAAAGGCTTTACTGATGTACATGTCAGCCACGTCATAGAACATAGAACATAGAACATTACAACGCGGTACAGGCCCTTCGGCCCTTGATGTTGCGCCAACCTGTGAAACCAATCTGAAGCCCAAGAAACCTACACTATTCCATTATCATCCATATCTTTATCCAATGACCATTTAAATTACACTTCCCTCAAATATATTTAGATGCCTTTTCAAAAAACCCAATTAAATTAGGCAGATCTCCCTCTAACAAATCCATGGTGACTATGCTGATTGATTCCTGATCAATCTCTGCCTTTGCAAGTGTTGATTAGTCCTCTCCCTCCAAAATCTTTTCCAATAATTTCTCTAACACTGACATTGGATGAACTGATCTGTAATTTCTTGCCCAATCCCTGCTGCCCTTCTTGAACAAAGGACCTATTTTAGCTATCCTGCAGTCATATGGCACTTCATATGTGGCCAGCAAAGTATTAAATATCACTGTCAGCATCCCAACAATCTCTTCCCTTGCCTTTTGTAGCAGCCAGGGATACATCGCAAGAGGCATCAAGAATTTATGCAATTTTATGCCCACTAGAATATCAGATGCCTCCCACCTATTAATCTTAACATGGTTTAGACTCTCATCATCCTAACTGAAATCTCCAGCTGCAACATCTTTCTCCTTTATGAATACAGATGAGAAATATTCATTAAGACCTTACCCACGTCCTCTGGCTCTATGCACAGATTGCCCTTTTGGTCTCTAATAGGCTCAATTCTTTCCATGGTGATCATCTTGCTGTTAATATACATAAAAGGGTCTTTTCCTTAATCCTATCTTTCAAATCCAATTTGTCCGAATCTGGTGCACCACACTTCAGGAAGGATGTGAAGGCACTGGCAAAGGCACTGAAAAGGTTTGTGAGAATGGTTTACAAGAAAGAGAGACTTCATTTATGGGAGAGATTGGCTAAACTGGTGTTCTGCCTACAGAAGAGAAAACTGAGAGGAACTTTGAAAGAGGTGTTCAAAATCATGAGGATGGACAAAGTAAAATAGAGAGGAACTGTTCCTCTTAGCAGATGTGTCAAGGACCAGCAGCCACTGCCTTTGTTGGGGAAAAATGCGAGAGTTGTTATGAAGAATAGTTTTTCTCTCTTTTATGTTGACTCTCTGCCAATGTGAAGAAAATTGTACAAATAAGATGAAGGGAAAATATTTTGCAGGGCTACGGAAAAACACTAGGGGAGTAAGACTAGCTGAATTGCCCTTGTTTGAACATGACAGACTGAATAGCCTCAATCGATGTTGCCAGCATTTTATGAAGTTATTTAACCATCCTCTGGAATGGCATTCACCATCAATATTAAGTTCTTTAAAACATTCATTTTGTTCCATATTAACTTTAATTAATGATACGCAGTGTCCCCAGATATTAATTTTATTTTCTGTCATGTGTTAACAGAGATGCTGTATGCGAGCACTCGACCACGTAAGTATGGTGAAATTGTGAGGATACTTCCGCCCAGAATTGAGAACATAATTTGAGACTGAGATTTGGTGGAATTGGTAACAAACTCTCTTTCTAATTTTGCAGACACAGAAGTATCCGAGCCAAAACGAAAGTCAAGACGTAAGACATCAATTAGTAACAATAACAGTTTTAAGATGATTAAACTTTAATCTCCATAATAATGTTGTGTATGGGTTAAGAATAACATTGAACATAATTGGGGCAGGACACACTCGATTTGATCTCCCCTCCCTTTAGGTATCAAAAGAATACTCTCCAGGATACTACTGCGAGCTACATGGGAGAGAGAAATGATGGCACACATTAAAATGCCAGTGTGATTTTTAAAAAATTCAATGCTGAAATATTGGAAAAATATTTTTAAAAAATGACTGCTTAACTGTGTGAGAGTTGTAAGATCTTGCAATGGAACCTCCAGATATGCATCCATCTAAAATTGGCAATCTTATTCCTGACCAAGATCCAATAACTTTGCTTGCTTTTAGCATAGAACTTGAGTGTTGCTGGAAAACGTCACATTTTGTCAAATATTTCAATTAATATTCAGTACAATTCACAAGAAATACCAATGTAAATAAAAAGAAAATTACAGCACAGGAACAGGCCCTTCGGCCCTCCAAGCCTGCGCCGATCCAGATCCTCTCTCTAAACCTGTCGCCTATTTTCCAAGGATCAGTATCCCTATGCTCCCTGCCCATTCATGTATCTGTCGAGATACATCTTAAATGATGCTATTGTGCCTGCCTCTACCACCTCCACTGGCAATGCGTTCCAGTCACCCACCACCCTCTGTGTAAAGAACTTTCCATGCATATCTCCCTTAAACATTTCCCCTCTCACCTTGAAATCGTGACCCCTAGTAATTGAATCCCCCATTCTGGAAAAAAGCTTCTTGCTATCCACCTTGCCGATACCTCTCATGATTTTGTAGACCTCAATCAGGTCCCCCCTCAACCTCTATCTTTCTAATGTAAATAATCCTAATCTACTCAACCTCTCTTCATAGCTAGCGCCCTCCATACCAGGCAACATCCTGGTGAACCTCCTCTGCACCCTCTCTGAAGCATCCGCATCCTTTTGGTAATGTGGCGACCAGAACTGTACACAGTATTCGAAATGTGGTCGATCCAAAGTCCTATACAACTATAATGTGACCTGCCAACTCTTGTACTCAATACCCCGTCCGATGAATGAAAGCATGCCGTATGCCTTCTTGACAACTCTATCAACCTGCGTTGACACCTTCAGGGTACAATGGACCTGAACACCCAGATCTCTCTGTGCATCAATTTTCCCCAGGGCTTTTCCATTTAACATATAGTTCGCTCTTGAATTGGATCTTCCAATATGCATCACCTCGCATTTGCCTGGATTGAACTCCATCTGCCATTTCTCCGCCCAACTCTCCAATCTATCTATATTCTGCTGCATCCTCCAACAGTCCCCTTCACGATCTGCTACTCCACCAATCTTAGTGTCATCTGCAAACTTGCTAATCAGACCATCTATACCTTCCTCCAGATCATTCATGTATATCACAAACAACAGTGGTCCCAACACGGATCCCTGTCGAACACCACTGGTCACAATTCTCCATTTTGAGAAACTCCCTTCCACTACAAGTCTCTGTTTCCTGTTGCCCAGCCAGTTCTCCATCCATCTAGCTAGTACACCCTGGACCCCATGCAACTTCACTTTCTCCATCAGCCTACCATGGGGAACCTTATCAAATGCCTTACTGAAGTCCATGTATATGACATCTACAGCCCTTCCCTCATCAATCAACTTAGTCACTTCCTCAAAGAATTCTATCAAGTTGGTACGACATGGCCTTCCCTGCACAAAACCATGCTGCCTATCACTAATAATCCCATTTTCTTCCAAATGTAAATAGATCCTATCCCTCAGTATCTTCTCCAGTAGCTTCCCCACCACTGACGTCAGGCTCACCAGTCTGTAATTACCTGGATTATCCTGGCTACCCTTCTTAAACAAGGGGACAACATTAGCAATTCTCCAGTCCTCCAGGACCTCACACATGCTCAAGGATGTCGCAAAGATATCTGTTAAGGCCCCAGCTATTTCCTCTCTTGCTTCCCTCCATAACCTGACATAGATCCCATCTGGACCTGGGGACTTGTCCATCCTAATGCCTTTTAGAAGACCCAACACTTCCTCCCTCCTTATCCCGATTTGACCTAGAGTAATCAAACATCTATCCCTAACCTCAACATCCGTCATGTCCCTCTCCTCAGTGAATACAGACACAAAGTACTCATTAAGAATCTCACTCATTTTCTCTGACTCCTCGCATAACTTTCCTCCTTTGTCCTTGAGTAGGCCAACCCTTTCTCTAGTTACCCTCTTGCTCCTTATGTACGAATAAAAGGCTTTGGGATTTTCCTTAAACCTGTTTGCTAAAGATATTTCATGACCCCCTTTAACCTTCTTAATTCCTCGTTTCAGATTGGTCCTACTTTCCCAATATTGTTCCAAAGCTTCATCTGTTTTCAGTCGCCTAGACCTTGCATATGCTTCCTTTTTCCTCTTTGCTAGTCTCACAATTTCACCTGTCATCCTTGGTTCCCTAATCCTGTCCTTTCTATCCCTCATTTTCACGGGGACATGTCTGTTCTGCACTCGAATAGACCTCTCTTCAAAGCCTCCCACATATCAAATGTGGATTTACCCTCAAACAGCTGCTCCCAATCAACATTCCCCAGCTCCTGTCGAATTTTGCTATAGTTGGCCTTCCCCTAATTTAGCACTCTTCCTTTCAGACCACTCTCATCTTTGTCCATATTTATTCTAAAACTTATGGAATTGTGATCACTATTCCCAAAGTAATCCCCTACTGAAACTTCAACCACCTGGCCGGGCTCATTCCCCAACACCAGGTCCTGTATGGCCCCTTCCCGAGTTGGACTATTTACATACTGCTCTAGAAAACCCTCCTGGATGCTCCTTACAAATTCTGCTCCATCTAAACCCCTAACACTAAGTGAATCCCAGTCAATGTTGGGAAAATTAAAATCCCCCATCACCACCACCCTATTGCTCCTTCATCTTCCATGAGCTGTCTACATATTTGTGCCTCTATCTCACGCTCACTGCTGGGAGGTCTGTACTGCAGTCCCAACGTTGTTACCGCACCCTTCCTATTTCTGAGCTCTGCCCATATTGCCTCACTGCTGAAGTCCTCCATAGTGCCCTCCTTCAGCACAGCTGTGATATCCTCTTTGACCAGTAATGCAACTCCTCCACCCCTTTTACCTCCCTCTCTATCCTGCCTGAAACAATTATATCCTGGGATATTTAGTTGCCAATCTTGCCCTTCCCTTAACCAAGTCTCAGTAATAGCAATAACATCATATTCCCAGGTGCTAATCCAAGCCCTAAGTTCATCTGCCTCACCTACTACACTTCTCGCATTGAAACAAATGCACCTCAGACCACCTGTCCCTTTGTGTTCATCATCTGCTCTCTGCCTCCTCTTCCCCTCAGTCACACTGACTTCATTATCTAGTTCCTTACAGGCTTTAGTTACTACCTCCTTACCGTCCACTAACGTCCTCATTTGGTTCCCATCTCCCTGCCACATTAGTTTAAACCCTCCCCAACAGCGTTAGCAAAAGCACCCCCTAGGACATTGGTTCCAGTCCTGCCCAGGTGTAGGCCGTCCGATTTGTAATAGTCCCACCTCCCACAGAACTGGTCCCAATGTCCCAAAAATCTGAACCCCTCCCTCCTGCACCATCTCTCAAGCCACTCATTTATCCTGCCTATTCTTTCATTTCTACTCTGACTAGCACGTGGCACTGATAGCAATCCTGAGATTACGACCTCTGAGGTCCTACTTTTTAACTTGGCTCCTAAATCCCTAAATTTCTGTTTGTAGGACCTCATCCATTTATTACCTCTCTCATTGGTGCTTATATGCACCACAACAACTGGCTGTTCACCCTCCCCCTTCAGAATGTCCTGCAGTCGATCTGAGACATCCCTGACCCGTGCACCTGGGAGGCAACATACCCTTTGGGAGTCTCGTTTACGACCACAGAACTGCCTATCTACTCCCCTTACAATCGAATCCCCTATGACTATAGCCCTTCCACACTTTTTCCCGCCCATCTGTACAGCAAAACCAGCCATGGTGCCATGAACCTGGCTACTGCTGCCTTCCCCTGGTGAGCCTTCTCCCCCAACAGTATCCAAAATGGTATACCTGTTTTGGAGGGAGATGACCACAGGGGACACCTGCACTGCCTTCCTGCTTTTTCTCTGCCTTTTGGTCACCCATTCCCTTTCTCCTTCAGCAATCCTAATCTGTGGTGTGACCAATTTGCTAAACGTGCTATCCATGACCTTCCTGGCAGCCCCCTGGTCCTCGCTGTCACCACTCCCACTGCTGCTGCGAAAATGGGGGCCACTGATTCCATGAGGTAACTAGTTAGATGGGAAACTTACCTTCCCGGCAGCCCCCTGGTCCTCGCTCTCACTGCTCCCGCTGCTGCTGCAAAAATCATCTCACTGGTGAATTCTCTGTAGAATTGACTGTACCAATCAAAGTGCATTTCTAACTAATCAGCAGTCTCCTCTCATTCAGTATGAATTCTATTTCTCTTTACATTAATATTTCTTGTGAATTGTTTTGATGAGTGCAAGACAAGAAACTTCAACGAAATGAGTCTTTTTCAGCAAATTTATTTTGCTTTCTTCTTGTGATGCAGGCAACACTAGCAAAGCCCTATTTAATAGATTAATGCATGGTTGCTCTGAGAAGGTAATTGTGAACCTTCCTGTTGAACCACCATAATCCTTTTGGTGAGAGTGCACAGTTGTA
>JAHRHZ010000033.1:2795450-2823889 GCA_024137785.1 Ginglymostoma cirratum
TATGATGCTGCTTGACCTGCTGTGTTCATCCAGCCCCATGCTTGTTATCTCGGATTCTCCAGCATCTGCAGTACCTTTTATCTCAGTTTCACTGTCTGACCCAGTTTGGCCTTATCATCAAATTTGACCACATTAGATTTGTTACTGAGTCTATTTACTTGCAAACTGACAGATTGATTGAAAGTGATGCAAATATTAAGAGTGGAAATTCATGCTTAAATGTGAACATAACTCACCACATGATGATAATCAGTAGCTCTGAAATAATAGCCATAAAGTGTCAAAGGGTAAAATGGTTAATAATTGAATATTTTGACTTAAAAGTTTTTGTTTGGCTACCAAATATAAGGAGTAAACTAGCCTGCTATTAAGTATTCTAAAACCTAGCTCTTGCTGGAATTGTTTAGTGGTTTGTATTATCTGATTAATTGTTAATCTTTGTTTCCTTTCACAGCAACAGTTTGTAGAAATTTAACAGATGAGCAGATGACAAAATATTTTCAACGTTCTGGTTGTCCTCTGAGAGATAGACTTCCACCTCCACAACCATCACCAGAGAAAAGTAAGTTTGAGACACTTTATCGAATCCCAGCAGCGTGGAAGCAGTGCACTCAGCCCATTAAGTCCACGCCACACACACTGACCCTATCCCTGTAACCCTGCATTCCCCATGGCCAGTCCACCCTAACCTGCACATCTTTGGGCTGTGGGAGGAAACCCATGCAGAGACAGGGAGAATGTGCAAACTCCATAGAATGGGGTGAAGCTCACTTTGGCAGTCACGTGCTGAGTGTATCATCTATCGCTCCTCATGTCCTCAGGGAAGGTCTGAGCCAAGATCCAATCACTACCCTTGCAGGGTATCTCCTGTTTCAGGTGAGGAAGTCACCAGGCATCAGGTCTGAACAGTAACAGAAAGCAGGAGAAGCAGTTCCAAGACAAACATGAATGTGGATGCAGCTTCTACTCAGAATCGGAAGGGTTTCTGGCTGGTCATATGAGTTCAATGTGTGAGATGAGTCAAACAAGACTCTCAACCCAATTCAGCCTAGTCTCACCCTGTGCAATCTTTAAGGGTTTGGTGGCTGAGTAGTTAGCATTGCTAGCTCACAGCACGAGGGATGTGAGTTCAATTCCAGCCTCAGGTGACTGTGTTGAGTTTACATGACTTGAAAGAAACCCTTAGGACTTGTTTAATTATCTCTTGTGTCCTTATGCACCATACCATGCTTGCTCAAGTGAGAATGTTGACCAGTTCCCAGGATGATCAGACATGCTGAGTTTCTCCAGCCATTTCTGGTTTTGTCCCATGGTGATTAGTATGTGTTGTACTTGCAGAATTGTGCTATTGTCCTGTGACAAAGTCAATCTCAGCAGAAGTGATGAATTTAATTCATGATGTAACTAGTACCAGATGTATGACAGGAATAGTTGCGCATGACCACTTGACGCTTGCCATGGTGTTCAGTGCTTGCATGATTGCTCCTGATACCAATGGCAGCGAGTAATATTTCATGAGCTGCAAGCATTCTCCCTAGTGTTATGGTACAAATAAAAATGGCTTCTGATGAGTTGTATTCCAGAAGCTGTGAAAGAAAAAGAAAACCTATAAAGCTAGTTTGTTGTTAAGAAAAATCAAATTGCTTCACCAATGTC
The DNA here is from genome assembly GCA_024137785.1 of Ginglymostoma cirratum. Lineage (NCBI taxonomy): Eukaryota > Metazoa > Chordata > Chondrichthyes > Orectolobiformes > Ginglymostomatidae > Ginglymostoma > Ginglymostoma cirratum. Next base: position 2,797,107 of record JAHRHZ010000033.1, read on the forward strand.
CTCTGGGTAGGAAATTTTTTTGTATCATTTAGTCTGACCTAAGTTTGAGTGACTCCATTCCCTACGAGTTTGATTCCTAATTGTCAAATAGGTATCACACAGCTTTTCAGTCCCTCCAAAAATGTCAAGCAAACACTGTTTGTCTGCCTACACCCAGCTCCTTGAAAGGTTCCTTGTTCCTTGGCACATTTGAAGACACTGACATTGGGTGAAGATAGAACTAAGTGAAAGCCAAATTCTGATCTTGCATCTCATCTCCTCGGACTGCACTCCCATGACTACATCACTTAACTTTCACTTTATTGTCCATGAGAGAAAACTCAACTCAGAAATTCATTGCATTTTCTTTTATTCATCACTGACTGAGCCAGCATTTATTGCTGATCCCTAATTAAGAGTTAACCACATTGCTATAGACCTGGATTCACATGTAGGCCAGATCAGGTAAGAATGGCAGATTTCTTTCCCTGAAGTACATTAATGAACCTGATGGGCATTTGCAACAACGGTTACATTAGGCTTGCCTTCAATTCCAGATTTTTATTGAATGCAGATTTCACTACCTGCTATGTCCTAAGAACATTAGCCTCAGGCTGCTGGATTACTAATTTGTTGACATTACCATTGCCTCTCTTCTGGTGCAAAAATTTATTTGTTAAAAAATTATACATAAGTAAATGATAAAAAAAATCTATTACAAATATCTACCTTAAATTTAATTGAATTTCATTAAAACAAGTCTTATAACTATTCCAATGAAAGTAGAATCCAAACCAACTGCATTTTGTTGACCGTATATCAGCTCCTATTAAAAATTCTTGACAAAAAGGATAAGTGATTCTAGTTGCCAATTTGCCCTACATTGGAGAGACTCACAGAATTGTTACGATGCAGAAAGTAACCATTCAGTCCTTCATGTCTACACAGGCCCTCTGAGCATTTTGACTCAGCCTTCTTGAATGCCTCAATTGAACCTGCTTCCACCACCCTCGCAGGCAGTGCATTCCATCCCCAGTTACTGGCTGTGTGAGAAAAGAAGATTTCTCAGCTTGCATTTGTTTCTACTGCAAATCACTTAAATATTGCCCTCTGTTTCTCAATTCTTTTACAAGCGGGAACAATTTCTTCCTATCTCTTTCCAGACTCCTCATGATTTTCAACTTTCTCCTTTCCAAGGAAAATGGCCCCAACTTCTCCTCTTGACTGAAGTTTCTCTCCCTTGATCATTCTCATAAACCAATTCTGCACTCTCTCTCTGTCACGCATTCACATCTTTTGTAAATTCTGACATTTGCTTGTAATAGTTTTGGTCCACATATTGAGCAGAGGTTCAAAATTCCAAGCACACATTGAACCTGGTGCCCAAAAGGGGTCAGCAATTAGATCTAGAATAGGTAATTAATAGGACACTAAATAAGGACTTGAGGCCAAAAGTATAGCAGGGCATTCTATTATAGCTAGACATTACTTGACTCATTGATGTGACTGCCTTGGCATGGCAAGTATAAATCTAAATACTAATTAAATGTTGTGAGGATTTCTGCCTCTACCACCCTCATAGGTAGTGAGTTCCCATCAGCTGTTTTAAAAAAAATCCTCCAATCCCCTCTAAACCTCCTGCCAGGACAGGAATCAGCATCTTTCCAATCACCTGGATATGTCAGATCCAAGATGGTTGTGGAGTAGGACTCCACAGCCAGAGCTTGTCCACTTCATCCGTTACTTTTCTTTTTCTTCTTGGCAACGTCCTGAATGCCTGCCTTAATGTGGAATTGAGTGCTTGGTCTCGACGTGGACCTGGAGTGGCAGTCTCTTGATGGCCTGGCACAGCGGTCTCTTGGTGGGCCGGAGTGGCTTTCTATCAGCAGGCTAGAGTGGTAGTCTCCTGGCCCAGCATGGTGGTCTCTCAGCAGGCCAGTGTGTCTTTCCCTCGGCAGACTGGAGTGGCAGTCTCTTGGCAGGCTGTGTGGCCTTGATGTGGACTTCCAGTTTTGAGATGATTCCAGAGCAGTCTCCCAGCATCAAGAGCCTTGAGGTGAAGCATGGTGCAGACTGGAGGCTAGGTGCTGGCATGGAGTTGTTTGGAAGGACTGTTGTTCTGAAATTTTTATTTCTTTATTTTTCTAATTTATTCCTATGATCTGTAATGTTGGACATTATTTTCTCTATTTTTCTAAACTTTTGTTTCCTAAGAGTTTGTATTTAAGAATACCTTTGTCGATACCTTTGTACTTACCATGGCACCGGAAGTGGCAAGTTGTAAAATTTTCCCTGTATATTTGAGTAGATGTGACAATAAAGCTAATCATAATCCTGATTCTAATTCTGGAGCCTGAGGAGGTTCACATGAAATTTAAACACCACTATAGATCAATTGAGTTGAAAAGTCTACTTGAAAGCTGTAAATTCTAAATGACATCACTGTACTTTTATTCATGACTTGTTAATCAACAATTATTGTGGTAGACTCTCTTATTTACTGTTTCATTTTTATCTAAGCATGTCTCACTTCTTTTGTTAACAGAAGAAGAAGAAGAAGAGGAGCTCTATGATCCCTTTCCCCCAGCACGGTCACCTCCGACACCCGAACCCTGGCCAAGTGTATGGTCATACAGGGATACTCCACTGCCAATCGTATTGCCAATACCAGAGGGTCTGCCAAAACCCCTGCAGCCCAAGAGTAAGCTCCAAAATTGCAACATTTATTTATAGGCAGGATATTTCAACTTTTAATTAGAGAGTTGACCTCGTGAGCAACTGACTTTTTACACCTGATACTAAGGAGAGTAGGGCATTCCCCATCATACCCCTACCCCTTACTCAAGGACACAGATGGTAGCAGCTGGAATGGACAATATGGCACATCAGTCCTGCTGAGCTATTGAACATGATCATGGATGAAAGCTCCACTTTCCCACATGTTGGACCTACAGTGAGATCCATCTCTATGAAGCAAAACCACCAGTAACGGTGTTCACATTCATGGTGGAAGTAGCAGCACAACAGATGCAAATTTTCAAATACAGGGAAGGACAATGGATGTTGTCTATGTTGACTTTACTAAAGAATTTGGCAAGGTCCCTCACAGGCTGGTCTGGAAGAGTACCCATGTTGAGTTGGTAAGTTGAATACGAATTGGATTGGTCATGGAAGTCAGAGGGTAGTTGTAGAGGTGTGTTTTTTCTGACTGGAGGTCTGTGACTGGTGGTGTTTTGCAAGGATAATTGCTGTGACCTCTGTTGTTTGATTTGGATTAAAAATGTAGGTGGTGTGCTTAGTATTTTTGCAGAAGAAGCAAAAATTGGTGGAGTTGTGAATAAGAAGTTTGTCAAAGGACACAGCAAGATATGGGTCGGTTAGAAGGTTGGGTGGAGAAATGACAGATGGAGCTTAATCTGGACAAGTTGAGGTGATGCATTTTGGGAGGTCAAATGCAACAGAAAAGTATACAGTAAATGGTAGGACCCTTAGAAGCAATAATAGACAAAGGGATCTCAGGGTGCAAGTCCACAGCTCCTTGAAAGTGGCAGCGCAAGTGGATAAGGTGGTAAAGAAGGTGTTCAGCTATGATCATCCTTGCCTTCATCAGTTGGGGCTTTGGGAATAAAAGTTGGCAAGTCATGTTGCAGCTGTATAAAATCTTAATTAGGCCGCATTTGGAGTATTGTGTGCATTCTGATCACTACACTGTTCGTCATCTTTAAGTCCTTGTACGTTATGATCTGCCTGTACTGCTCAACAAAACTTTTCATTGTACTTAGGTACATGTGACAGCAATAAATCAATATTCCAAACCAAATCAAAGGATGTGGGGGTGCAAAAGAGGTTTACCAGGACGTTGCCTGGATTGGAATATATTAGCTACATGGAGAGATTGGACAAAGTTTTACTGTTTTCCCTAAAGTGCTAGAGACTGAGGGAGGCATGGATAGGGTGGATAATTGGAGTCTTCTTTCCAAATGGAAATTTCAGATACTACGGGACAAATATTTAATGTGTGGTGGAAAAGTATAAAGGAGATGTACAAAACAGGCCTTTTACATAGAGTGATAGGTGCCTGGAATGTACTGCCAGGGGTTGTGGTGGAAGTAGAAATGATAGCAATGTTTAAGATGCAATAATACAGGCACATGAACAGGCAGGGAATAAAGGGATTTTGGCCATGTGCAGGCAGATGGGATTAGTTTAGAATGACATCATTGTCAGCACAGACATGGCAGGCCGAAGGGCTGTGAAAATTTTACTGTGCATCCAGAGATGAAATAAAAGAATAGGACAGGTTTTCTAAGAACTTCATAAATGAGGTTTAGACACTTTTTTTAACTGAGTAGGCATGAGGTTAACTGTTTTGAAAAAAATTCATTTAAAACTCATCCACTTGACACAAAATATACACTACATTGGATCAGCTATATGTTTCAAAATGTAATAACGATTCGATCATGTCAGTTTCCTTCTAGAAAGTTAGAATGATCTAAATCCACATTGTAAATTTCCTTTACCAAGTTCCATCAGTGTAGTAGTTTTTGTGTAACATTAAAATATCTGTGGGTTATCCTACTGTAAATAGATTCTTTATGATGTTCTAGTGAATTAAGCTTTTCTGTTCTATTATACAGAATACAGAAGGCCAGTAAAAAGGGCAGTGCCAAGACCAGTGAGAAGTAAGTTTGAAACTGCATTCTTTAAAGGCAGGACACAGGAACAGCCTTTCTGAAGTGTAGTGTTTAAAGGTGTTGTGAGTAGCTATTTGATCTACACATACCACAGATGGGAGAAAGCAGAAGACACTCCCTCCCCCATCTGTGCCCACCTCCATCATTTTGGAGGGTGTAGGGTGGTGGTGTTTGCATAACGATACAAATTTTCAAGAACACTTTTCTGTAGTGGCCACTTAGAATTGACATGACCTTATCCTGATATTTCTACTTGCTCTTTTATTCCCCCTCTCAATGGGTGGCACAGTGGCTCAGTGGCTAGCTCTGCTGTCTCACAGCACCAAGGACCCAGGTTTGATTCTAGCCTTGGGTGACTGTTTGTGTGAAGTTTTTACATTCCTCCCCTTGTGCGCATGGGTTTCCTCTGGGTTCTCTGGTTTCCTCCCACAGTCCAAAGATGTGAAGGTTAAGTGGATTACCATGCTAAATTGCCCATAGTGCCTAGGGATGTGCAGGTTTGGTGGATTCGCCTTGGGCAATGTAGGATTTCAGGGATAGGGCTGGGCCTGGGTCTGGGTAGGATATTCTTCGGACGGTTGGTGTGGAGTCGATGGGCCGAATGCCCGTTTCTGCACTGTAGGAATTCTACAAAAGAAATGACCATATTTATTTAGAAATGCATTGTTTGACCCGAAGGTCACCACACCTGACATGGGGAGAGAGATTGAGAAAGAGAATCCTTCATCAGAACCTCAGCCAGTGCAAGAATTGAAACCATACTTTTGGCATAACTCTGTATTGCAAACCTGCCTTTCAGCCAGCTGTACTATAGCATACCTCCATTGTGTCCCGCATTATGGCAAATATATCCTGACTTAGATAGGGAGAACAAACATACACATACATACAAGATGATCAGAGGATTGGATAAGGTGGACTGTGAGAGCCTTTTTCCTTGGATGGTGACGGCTAGCACGAGGGGACATAGCTTTAAATTGAGGGGTGATAGATATAGGACAGATGTCAGAGGGAGGTTCTTTACTCCGAGAGTAGGAAGGTCATGGAATGCCTTGCTTGCAGCAGTTGTAGACTCGCCAACTTTAAGGGCATTTAAATGGTCGTTGGATAAACATATGGATGATAATGGAATAGTGTAGGTTAGATGGGCTTCTGATTGGTTTCACAGGTCGGCGCAACATCGAGGGGCGAAGGGCCCATACTGCGCTGTAATGTTCTATGTTCTATGTTCTATGTTCTATTGGCCCTACTGTACAATTATGTTGCAATATTTGCCCTCTACAACTGCAGTAAGATATCCATGGTTGTTTGTTTTTGAATTTTTTTTACTGAGTTAGCAACTTAAATAGTGAACGAAAAAGGCATTTAATATAACATGGCCCCCACCTGGCGCAATACTGCTGGGATTGGATCGAATGCCTGTTTCAAAGTATGGCAGAATCTGATCACGGCAGTTTCCTGCAAAAAAGATTGGGGTGATCTAACTTCATATTGTAAAGTTCCTTGCCAGGCTCAAGTGTCAAGTTCAAAGAAGGGTCACTGGACTCAAAATGTTAACACTGCTTTATCTCCACATTGATTATACCTGTTGAGTTTCTTCAACAATTTCTGTTTTTCTTTCAGATCTTCAGCAACCACTGTTCTTTGTTTCATTTTATTTTCATGTGTAAGTTACTGTATCTGTGCTTTCAGTGGGGCTTGGCAGCTAGTGTTACTGGAGTAATTTCTTTTGATGTTCTGGTTTAGGCCTAAATGTATTCCTCTTAAATTAACAGCACCAAAAAGACCACCAGGACCATTGTCACAACCATTGCCAGAAGGTCTATCATGCCCAATGAAGCCCAAACGTAAGTACTCCGATAGTAGACATATTTAGTCGCTACAATAGTAGAAGGATAATTTGAAACAAAGAAACTAAGAGCAGTGGTAGGCCATTCAGCCCTTTGAGCCTGCTCCATCATTCAATACAATCATAGCTCATTTTCTGTATAAATGCTGTGTTCCTGCTTTCGCTCCTTACTCTTTGATGCCTTTAGAATCTAATATTTATCTATTTCTTCATTCAATATATTCAGTGATTGGCATCCACAAACTTATGTGGTACGGAATTCCACAAGTTCATTACCCTTTGAATGAATAAACTTTTCCTCATCTCAGCCCTAAATGGTCTACCCCATTCTGAGACTGTCCCCTTCCTCTAGACTCCCTAACTAGCAGAAAACATGCTCCATGCATCTAATCTGTCCAGCCCTGTTAAGAGTTTATACATTTCAATCAAATCCCCTCTCTGGTGAATGCAGGCTAAATGGAACCAAACTCTCCGCATTGTCCTGTTCTTCCATTAGAGAGAATTTCCATTAAGAATCACCACATCTCAGGTTGAGAAAGAGAATCTTGCGTGGTAAACCCAGCCAGTGCTAGAATTGAACCCACATTGTTAGCCTTACTTTGTATTACAAACCAGCCATCCAGCCAACTGAGTTATAGCACCCACTTTGTGTAGCCTCTATGAGAAGTTTATCCTTACCTAGGTAGGGAGAACAAAACAAGAACATAACATGTACCCTATTTTGTTATTATATTGTAGTAATGATTGTGTTTCCTGTCTATTAACCAATGCTCAATCCATGCCATGCCATTTTGTGCAATAATCTCATTTCAGGGGCATTATCAAAAACCTTCTGAAAATCCAAATACATCACAGCTACTAATTCTCCTTTATCTATTCTACTGGTTACATATTCCAAAAGAATTCATGTAGATTTATCAAGCATGATGTGCGTTTCATAAATCCATGCTGACTATGTGCAATTCTATTAATGCTTTCAAAATATTCTGTTGTCACATTTCTTAATAATAAATTCTCACATTATCTGCCCTACTGATATTAGGCTAACAGGGATGTAATTTTCTGCTTTTCCTATCCCTCCATTTTAAATAGTGGTGTTATATGTTTTACTGATCAATCTGCAGGAACTGCTCCACAATCTGTAGAATTTTGCAGGATGGCCACCAATGCATCCAATATTTTCACAACCACTATCATCAGTGTGTTAGTTTAGATTAACAGGCCCTGCGGATTTGTCAGGGCATTTTCATGCTCATAATTATACCTATCAATCTTACCCTCTTTTTCTCTGGACCCTGGGTTCCCTAACATTTGTGCAAGTTATTTGTGCCCTCTTTTGTGAAGATAGAACCAAAGTATGTGTTTAATTCTTCTGCCATTTATTTGTTCCTCATTATAACTTCCCGTTTTCTGATTGAAAAGAACCTCCATTTGTCTTCACTAATCTTTTTCTCTTCACATACCTACAGAAGCTATTACAAACCATTTGATTGATTTATTATCATGTGTACCGAAGTACAGTGAAAAGCTTTGTTGATGAGCGGAGCAGGCACATCATAGTAAGCAGGGATGTACAGATCAAAATGGCTTAGAGAGAGGCACAGGTTACATTGGACAGAGCATGCACTAGGCGAGATCAATGTTAGCAGGATCATTCATTATTTGAGGCTAAAGTGTCCATTCATCAGCCTAATAATGGCCAGGAAGAAGCTGTTCCTGAACCTGCTCCTGTGTGTGTTCAGGCTTCTGTATCTTCTGCCTAACGGAAGATGTTGCAGGAGATCAGTGCAGGGGTGCGATGGGTCTTTGATGATGTTAGAAATCACACAATGCCAGGTTATAGTCCAACAGGTTAATTGGAAAACACAAGCTTTCTTCAGGTGTTAGTAAGAGAGGTAGTAATAGATGCAGAATTTATAAGTAAAGGATCGAAGGATCACACCACTGATCAGGATGTATTAAACGGACCTGAGATGCTGTTAAATCTTTAATCAGTTAGAACATTTTTAATTGATTAACATGTATGTGTAAATGCCCAAATTCCTTTTAAATCACTGTCCTGAGAAAACTAAAGGTTTTATCAGTGTAAAGAAGAGGTGATATTTTAGGTCAGACAAGGCATGTTAGGTGTGAGGCCTTGTTTAGAGTCTGTTTCTGTTTTGGTTTGGAGTCAGACTGGTTTTGCTTCTGAAGTAGGAATTTATAAAATACCACATTGACTGATTGTCTATAAATTTTGTGCTTTTTGAACAAAATAGACTGTATCTGAAAATATAAATTCACTCCATAGATTCATGTGTGTGTGTGTGTGTTTGAGACACCCTGTGTGATGATGTTGGCAGCCTTTCTGCCGCAGCGAGCCATGTAAATAGAGCCCATGGACGGAAGGTTGGCTTCCGTGATGGTCTGGACTGCGCACACCACATTCTGTAGTTTCTTTCCTTCCTGGGCAGAACAGTTGCCGTACCAGGCCATTATGCACCTGGACAGTATGTTTTCAATGGTACATCTGTAGAAGTTGGTGAGGGGCCTTGTGGACATGCCAAATTTCCTGAACCACCTGAAGAAGAAGAGGCGTTGTTGTGCCTTCTTGACTGTTGCATCTACATGGGTAGTCCGGGCCTTGTTCACAGTTATCATCAATCTGAAGGAACTTGATGCTTTTCACCCTCTCATCATCAGTTCCATTGATGTAGATGGGGACGTGTTCTCCTCCTTACTTTCTGAAGTCAATGATCAGTTCTTTAGTTTTTCTGACATTGAGAGAAAGGTTGTTTTCCTTGCACCACGCCACCAAGCCCACTATCTCCCTTCTGTGTTTTGACTCATCACTGTTAGATATCTGTCCCACTCTGGTGGTGTCATCAGTGAACTTGTAGATGGTGTTCATTCGAAATTTGGCAACACAGTTGTGGTTGTACAGGGAGTACAGTAGGGGGCTGAGGACACATCCTTGGGGGGCTCCAGTGTTGAGTGTTATTGAGGAGAAGGTGCAGTTGCCTATCTTCACTGATTGCGGTCTATAGGTCAGAAAGTTGAGGATCCAGTTGCAGGGGGTAGAGCTGAGACCAAGATAAGTCTGGAGGAAAAAATGGTGTTGATGGTGTAGTCTGAAGTAGGTGTCTTTGTTGTCCACATGTTCCAGGGATGAGTACAGGGCTAAGGATATGGCATCCTCTGTGGACCTGTTATGTCAGTAGGCAAATTGTAGGAGATTGAGGCAGGTTGGGAGACTGGAGTTGATGTGGGCCATTACCAGCTTCTCGAAGCACTTCGTGATTATTGAGGTCAGAGCTACTGGATGGTAGTCATTAAGGCACATTACATTACATTCCCTGTAAGCTTACTCTCATACTTTACTTTTCCCTCTTAATCAACCCCCTTGACCTCCCTCACTGAAATCTAACCTATTCCCAATCATCAGGTCTGCTGCTATTTTTTGCCAATTTATTTTTCCCTTCTTGAATCTAATAGTATCCTTAATTTACCTGTTAGCCATGGTCAGGCCATCTTTCTTGTTTATTTTTTGTGCCAGAATCTCTTTCCGTCTTTTTCCTCATAAGAAATTCCCTTAAAGTCTTTGACCAAGTTTTTGCTATGACTTGATCTATTATTTCCTTATGTGGCTTAGTGGTAAGTTTTGTTCAATAATGCTCTTGTGAAGTTCCTGGGAATGTTTCATTATGCTTAATGTGCTTCAGAAATGCAATTTGTTTCTTATCTTTGTCTACCAATGTTCAATGTATACTGTACGTATATTTTACAATGCTTTTTTGTTCATTAACAGAGGTACCAGCTCCCTTTGCTATCCCACCTGAATATCTAAAGAAGCCATATTTGTCACGTAAGTTCTGAAAGAAGAGAAGTTGTTTAACTGAAAAATATTTAACAACTCTTTTGTAAAATACATCTCAGGATCCATCTCCGTCCCCTTCTCGAAAGCTATTATTTTTATTAATAAATGGTTGAGCTAACATACACGTATAAAACCTTTTTGTACAATGTCCTGTGATTCTAATTTGTAACATTGTTTCTTTCTTAATTCATTCATGCCAGCTAGGCCAGTGTTTATTATCCATCCCTAATCGTCCCTGATTTATGGTGAGCAATTCAGAATAAGAATAATTGACTGGGGGAGAGCCAACTTCAATTGGGGCAAGAATGGAGCTGGGCCAGATTCATTGAAACTGAAGGCTGGCAGGAAGAACTGTAGCTGAACAATGGGCTTCCTTCAAAAAGAAGATGTTTGGGCACCATTGAGATGTATTCCTTTAAATGGGAAAGGTAGGGTAAATAAACCTAGAACTCTCCGAATGAATAGGAGATGAAGATAAAGAAGAAAAGGTGGGCTTATGACAGGTACCAGGTAGAAATGCATTTGAGAAGCGAGTTTCAGAAGGTTTGCAAGGGAAGTGAAAAGAAAATAAGAGTAGCAAAGACACATGGGGTGGCACGGCAGCTCAGTAGCTTGCACTTCTGCCTCACAGTATCAGGGCCCTGGGTTCGATTCCACTCTCAGATGACTGTCTGTGTGGCGTGTTCATGTTCTCTCTTTGTCTGTGTGGGTTTCCTCCAGATACGGTTGTTTCCTCCCACAATCCAAAGATATGCAGGTTAGGTGGATTGGCCATGTTAAATTGCCCATAGCATCCAGGGATATGCAAACTTGGTGGATTAGCTGTGGAAAATGCATGGTTACAAGGGTATGGGTCTGGGTGGGATGCTCTTTGAATGGTTGATGTGGGCTCAGTTGGCCAAATGGCCTGCTTCCACACTGTAAGGATTCTATGATTATGAGAAAAAAGACTCACAACTAACATAAAGGGGAAGCTCAATGCTGCCTTTAGGCACATAGCATGGTAAAGCCCATAGACCTAAGGCAAAGTTGGATACAAAATTGGCTGAAAGGAAAGGAAGTGGGTAATGGTAGGGGGATGTTTCTGTGACTAAAATTCTGTTTCCTGTGAGTGTTGGAAAGACTATGATTAATTATTGTTGTAAAACACAGGCTGCGATGCATTTAAGGACATTAAGGGAAGTGAGAGTGGAAATTGCAGTGCCACAAGTAACAATTTTTAAGACTTCTCAGGGAACTTCAGGGAGGCACCAGAAGACTACAACATGACAAATGTAATAACCTTGTTCAAAACAGTTTGTAAGGTTAATTCCTAACCAGTCACTTTAACTTTGTGGCGGGGAAAATTCTTGAAACCATTATTTGGTATAGAGTTAAAAACCACTCAGAAAAATACATGTTAATTAGGAAGAACAAGCACACATTTCTTAAAGGAAAATCATGTTTAACTTACCAACTAGAGTGCTTTTGAAGATGTAACAGAGAGTTGATGACGATAATGCTGTTGATGTGGTGTATATTGATCTTCAGAAGGGGTTTGACACGGTGCAATGCAACAGCCTTGTGAGAAAAAATTATAGCTGATGGAATAAAAAAGGACAGTAGCGACATAAATACAAGATTGACAGCAAGATAGGAAATGAAGATTAATGGTCAGTGAATGTTTTGTGCATGATGGGAAGGTTTGTAATGGAGTTCCCCGGTGTCAGTATTGGGCACTTGATTTTCTTGAAATGTACTAGATTTTGGTATTTGAAATGAATCTGTTGCTGTAGCTTCACCAGCATGGTTTGTTATTATTAGATATTCCTGGTGCTCTTCTTGGAATACCCTCTTACTTTCTTCATTGAATCAACTTACAGGTAATGACAGTGTGGGGGATATTCCAGGTCAGGAAATTACAAATTCTGGTTGAATACAATTTTGCCCATGATGGTAACTCACAGCATCTCATGATTGCCCAGTTTTGAGTTGCTAAATCTGTTCTGAAATGGTGGTAGTGCCACAAAACACAATAGAAAATATCATTAATGTAACGTATGACTTCATCGTCATAAGAATTTTGCAATGGTTACTCCTACCAATATCATTATGGACAGTTGCAGCTGAAACAGGTTGATTGGTGAATTCAACTTTGTCCCTCTTGTCACTTCTGTTTTCACCTACCACAGACCAAGTCTAGAAGCTATGTCTTTAAGGACTTGGGTAACTAAGTTAGTAGTGGTGCTATCAAGCCATTCTTGGTGATTGACATTCAAGTTCCTCCACCCAGAATACTCATTGAAGTTTAGAAGAATAAAACGACACCTTATCGAACAGCTAGTATCCTAGAGGCTTTGACAGGGTGAATGCAAACAGCTTGATTCCCCTTATGGAAAAATCCAGGATCTGAAGGCATTACATCAGAATAAGGTGTCACACAGCAAAAATGGAAATGAGAAGGATATTTTTTCACTTAGTGGCTAATGAATCTATTGAATTCTTTACTGCAAAGAGCTGTCGAGCAGGACCATTAAATATATTCATGGCTGAGATAGACAAATTTTGTTCAGTAAGGAAATTAGGGATTATGGAGATAAGGCAGGAAAGTGAATTATTATTCATGAATGATGAAGCACACCGGGTGGGCTGACAGGCCTAGGTGTGCTCCAATGTCTTAAGGTCTTTTGGTCAGTTACCCTAGATTATCCGGAAGAAAACAATATATATGTTAAAAAAAGTTGCTTTTCCCGATTGTATTGTGTGGGACAATGTTCAGTTTAGTAATGTGCCTCTTATGACTTCTAAGGCCCTTTAAAGCACTATAACCATTATGCACACACATCATTGAGTAAATTAAATGAGTAGATACAGATTTTAATTAATTATGGGTTGGACAGTTATAGAGAGGAGGCAAGAAAGTAGAGGTGAGGCCAAGATGAGATCAGCCATGAACATATCAAGTTGCAGGAGCAGAACCAGAGGGGCTGAATTGCCTACTCCTGCTCCTAGTTCCTAGTACACCACAACCTTCAAGTTCCCCTCCAAATCATTCACCATCCTGACTTGGGAATGTATTGCTATTCCTTTGGTGTCACTGGGTCAAAATCCAGGAAATCCCTCCCTAATGGCATTGTGGGTCAACCCACAGCAGGTAGACTACAGCGGTTCAAGAAGACAGCACATCACCACCTTCTCAAGGGCACCTAGGGACGGGCAATAAATGCTGGCCCAGCCAGCGGTGCCCACGTCCCATAAAAGAATAATAAGAAAAAATTATTTTGATATGAACTCCATTGGATGCCATCTTCATAAATTGGTTGATATATCTACTCTAAACCTGGTACGGTGCAAGGAGATTTGATGAATTTCTGCAGGGCATCTTATGGATAGTACACACTTTTGCTACTGAGGTTTGGAGGTGGAAGGAGTCAGTGTTTGAGGATGTGATGCCAACAAAGCGCACTACTATGCTCTGAATGGTGATGACTCTGGACCACGTGAAATCTCATGGCTTCAAGTGAAACATTGACAAGGAAGCCTCCTGCTGGTTACCACATAACTGTCCTCCGTCAGCTAATGAATCAGTACTCCTCAATGTTGAGCAACGCTTAGAGGAAGCACTGAGGATGGCAGGGGCACAAAATGTACTCTTGGGTGGAGGATTTCAATGTCCACCACCAAGAATGTCTCGGCAGCAGTATTACTGATCGAGCTGGTCGGGTCATAAAGGACATAGCTGCTAGACTGGGTCTGCAGCAGGTGGTGAGGGAACCAACAAGAGGGAAAAACATACTTGACTTCATCCTTACTAATCTGCTAGCTGCAGTTGCATCTGTCCATGACAGTATCGGTAAGAGTGACCATCACACAGTCCTTGTGGAGTCGAAGTCCTGCCTTCTCATTGAGAATAACTTCCGTTGTGTTGTGTGGCACTATCACTGTGCTAAATGAGACAGGCTTCACACAGATCTAGCAATTCAAGACTGGGCATCCATGAGGCACTGTGGGCCATCAACAGCAGCAGAATTGTACTCCAGCACAATCTGTAACCTCATCGTCCGGCATATCCCTCACTCAACCATTACCATCAAGCCAGGGGATCAACCCTGGTTCAATGGAGAGTGCAAGAGGGCATGCCAGGAGCAGCACCAGGCATACCTGAAGATGAGGTATCAGCCTGGTGGAGCCACCAAACAGGAATACTGATTTTTCTGATGAAGGGTTTAGGCCTGAAACGTCGAGTTTTCCTGCTCCTATGATGCTGCTTGACCTGCTGTGTTCATCCAGCCCCATGCTTGTTATCTCTTAAACAGGAATACTTGCATGCCAAACAGCAAAAGCTGTAAGCAATAGACAGAGCTAAGCGATCTCACAACCAACAGATCAGATCTAAGCTCTGCAGTCTTGCCACATTCAGTCGTGAATGGTGGTGGACAATTAAACAACTCACTGGAGGAGGAGGCTCCACAAATATCCCCATCCTCAATGATGGAAGAGCTGAGCACATCAGTGCAAAAGATAAGGCTGAAGCTTTCGCAGTAATCTTCAGCCAGAAAATTCCAAGTGGATAATCCATCTCAGCCTCCTCCAGTGGTCCCCAGCATCATAGATACCAGTCTTCAGCCAATTCGATTCACTCCACGTGATATCAAGAAACAGTTGGCAACACTGGATACTGCAAAGGCTACGGGCCCTGACAACATTCCGGCAGTAGTACTGAAGACTTGTGCTCCAGACCTTGCCGCTCCCCTAGCCAAGCTGTTCCAGTACAGTTACAACACTGGTATCTACCTGACAATGTGGAAAATTGCCCAAGTATGTCCTGTAGACAAAAAACAGGACAAATCCCACCCGGCCAATTACTGCCCCATCAGTCTGCTCTCAATCATCAGTAAAGTGATGGAAGGTGTCACTAACAGAGCTATCAAGCAGCACCTGCTCAGCAATAACCTGCTCAGTGATGCCCAGTTTGGGTTCTGCCAGAGCCATTCAGCTCCTGACCTCATTACACCTTGGTTCAAACATGGACAAAAGAACTGAATTCCAAAGGTGAAGTGAGAATGGCAGCCCTTGATATCAAGGCTGCATTCGACCGAGTGTGGCATCAAGGAGCCCTAGCAAAACTGGAATTAATGGGTATCAGGGGGCAAACGCTCCGGTGGTTGGAGTCATACCTGACACATAGGAAGATGGTCATGTTTGTGGGAGGTCAATCATCTCAGTTCCAGGGCATCTCTGCAGGAGTTCCTCAGGGTAGTGTCCTAGGCCCAACCATCTTCAGCTACTTCATCAATGACCTTCCCTCCACCATAAAGTCAGAAGTGGGGATGTTTGCCGATGATTGCACAATGTTCAGTACCATTCATGACTTCTTAGATACTGAAGCAGTCCATGTTCACATGCATCAAGATCTGGACAATATTCAGGCTTGGGCTGACAAGTAGCAAGTGATATTCGCGCCACACAAATGCCAGACTATGACCATCACCAATAAGAGACAATTTAACCACCGCCTCTTGACATTCCATGGTGTTACCTGGGGGTTACTATGGACCAGAAACTCAACTGGACTCACCACATAAACAGTCACCACAAGAGCAGGCCAGAAGCTAGGAATACTGCTGCAAGCAACTCACCTCCTGACTCCTCAAAGACTGACTGCCATCTACAAGGCACAAGTCAGGAGTGTGATGGAATATTCCCCATTTGCCTGGATGGGTGCAGCCCCAACAACACTCAAGAAGCTTGACACCATCCAGGACAAAGCAGCCCGCTTGATTGGCACCACATCCACAAGCATTCACTCCCTCCACCACTGACGCTCAGTAGCAGCAGTGTGTACCAGCTACAAAATGCACTGCAGAAATTCACCAAAGATCCTCGGACAGCACCTTCCAAACCCACGGCCACTTCCATCTAGAAGGATAAGGGCATCAGATATATGGGAACACCACCACCTCCAAGTTCCCCTCCAAGTCACTCACCATCCTGACTTGGAAATATATCAGCATTCCTTCACTGTCGCTAGGTCAAAATCCTGGAATTCCCTCCCAAATAGCCTGTGGGTGAACCCACAGCAGGAGGACAGCAGCGATTCAAGAAGGCAGCTCGCCACCACCTTCTCAAGGGCAACTAGGGACGGGCAAGAAATGCTGGCCAGCCAGTAATGCCCACATCCCACAAATGAACAAAAAAAGACATTTGACTTGTTTTCTCAAGAATTTAGAAAGTTAATGGGTGATCTTATCTAAGGCATTAAGGTATTATTGGGAAAAGACATGGTAGATAAAGATAAATTATTTCTGTTGGTTGGAGATTCTAGAACTTTTTAAAAATTCATTCAAGGGATGAGAGTATCACTGGCTAGGCAGCATTTCTTGCCCATCCCTAATTGCCCAGAGGGCAGTCAAGAGTCAACCATATTGCTGAGGATCTGGAGTCACATGTAGGGCAGATCAGGTAAGGATGGCAGGTTCCTTCCCCAAAGGGCATTAATGAACCAGATGGGTTTTTCCAACAATCTTAATTCCATTTTTTTTTATTGAATTCAAATTCCACCATCTACCATGGCGGGATTTGAACCTGGGTCCCCAGAACATTGTCTGGGTCTCTGTATTACTGGTCCAGCGATAATGCCTCTAAACCATCACCTTCCCCTCCTCCATTCACATCATCCTCTTCCTCGTCCACCAAAATCTTAAACAGTGCGTGAAAACCTGTGGGTACTGTCTGTCTATTTTCCAGTGTTTCCTAAGTCAAAATAAACTGCAGAACACCTCCTAGGAGCTGCTTTAGCCCAGAGTGCACCTCACCTTTAAAGAAGTGCGGCTTGGTTTTAGTTGTGAGGTTAGCTTTAAGTAGTACATCTTATGAATGATATTGGGCCCTCTGCTAGTATGCACAACCATTAAACAACATGAACAGCTCTGGCTGCAGGAGAAATCATTACAATAAACATGCTGTGCAAAGTTGGGATGCATTACGCTGGATAGGCTTGAGTTGATCTCACATTGTGACCCCTGTGGCTGTTTTCTGGAGATGGGTGGGTGGAGGGTAATCCAGTTGAACTCCACCAAGCTCCATTCCTCTGCGGCTATTACAAAATATTTTACATAGTCTGATTACACTTTTTGTTAAGTTTTATCATTGAGAATGTAATAATTAAGAAAAAATAACTTGCACGTGATTGGAGATGAAGTAATGTCCATGAATCTGAAACCATGAAAATTGAGGAAGTATGCTGAAAACTAAAGAGTAAGAAAACATGCAGCTTGTTCTTGACAATTTTTTTTTCTATTTGCAGAGGCAGAAAGGGATAGATATAATAAATTGATAGGTAAGTTCCACAATAAGGTACAGTTATAAAATAGGGAAATGTACCATGTACAAGCACAGTGAGAAAAAAACAATGGTAACTTCTTTCAAGGACTATATCGGAGAAAGGTTTAAAGTCATATTATTGCCAACATATACCACCTAATGTGTCTTCGTTCTTCCTCAGCTAATGAATTTTCTCAGCGCAGTTGAGAGGACCTCCATTGAGTCTGGTTTACTTCATGCACTTGGACTTTCATCTATTTCCCTCTCTTCCAGAACCAGGATCATATTTCCCTTGTCCTCAGCTTCCACCCACAAGCCTCTGCATTGAACAGATTTGCCTCTGCCATTTCTGTTACCTCTAATATGATGCCAACACCCTACACATCTTCTCTTGACCTCCCTTTTCAGCATTTAAAAGTGACAATTCCTACTGTAATACCTTGGTCCACTCCTCCATCACTCTCAACACATTTCTCTTTTCTAAGGCACTTTTCTATATCAGTGTATTACATGCACCACCTGCCTGTTACCTCCTCCCTTTTTACCATTGAATATCTCAAGCACTTCTTCCAAGGAAAACAGCAATTTACTCGCACTTTTCAATTTAGTATATTGTTTTCACAACTCATAATATAGCCTCCTATCTACTGGGGAGACTGAACACAGACTTGGTGACAGCTTTGCAGTATACTCCATTCAATCGGCAAGGATAAACCTGAGTTTCTAGTTGTTTGTCATTTTAATTCTTCACCTTGCTCTCAATTTTAACCTTTTTATCCTTGTCCTTTCACAGTGTTCCATTGAACCCCAATGCAAACTCAAGCAACAGCATCTCATCTGTCAACTTGGCTCTCTACAATTTTCTGGACTAAATATTGGAGTCAACAATTTTGTATCATAACCTCTGCTTCCATTTTGTTTCCTCTCTTTGTTTAGCTGGTTTGATTTCTCTTGTTAATTTCTTTAATCCTTCACTTTGCATTTAGTCAACTACTATCTAGACATTCATACCTCATCTTTGAAACAGTTTTGATTCTTTATCCATTACTATCAAGTATTTTATCATTTCATCCTTCCTGCCCTTCACTCTTTTGTTCTTCATCCTGACACATTCCCAAAATTTCCCACCTTTCACTCGCTAAAAATTTATTACATTTATAGCTTTGCTCAGTGCTGATAAAAGATCATCATCACCCTAAAAGCATTGGCCAACTTTTAACTTTCCGCAAATGCTACCTGACATATTGAGTATGTCCAGCATTTTCCGTTTATATACCTAACTGCTTGGTTCAACTGACATTCTTGATTCAGAACCAGAAGGTTGTAATTTCAGTGGACAATTCTAGCCTGACATCTGAGATATGTCTCAACAGATAGTGCTTACTCAAAGTTGCCACTTTTGTTGAACCAAAGCTGCAAACTGTCTATTTAGATGGGTGTACATTGAAGAAATGTCTGGACTTCTCCCCAGTGTCTGGGACAGTATTTGTCCCTGAACCAACATCATGGAAATAGATCATCTGCCTCACAGTTGTTTATGGTGCTTTGCTGTGCATGAGCTGGTTTCCACATCTGCTATCAAAACAGTGACTGCACTTCAAGAGCACTGAATTGACTGTGACCCAGGCCCTCAAGCTTGCTGATCATTGGATCATACCAAGCTATGCATTGGGACTCCTCAGAAGTTCTGATGTATTGAGTCTATTGAAATAATCCAGGAAGTTTAAACTTCTGATTTGCAAAATTTGCATCTGTAAAAGATAATATCAAGAATCACTGAAATCTTTATTAGGTACTTTCGATTTACACACTTCTCCAGGATAAACAGATAAGTTGGAAGTATTTAAAAAGATGCCAAGACACAAAAGTGAAAATTTATCCACATAAAGTCTATTATCCATTTATCCATATTTATCCATATAAACTATCCGGTCCTTATAGGAATGTATCTTATGTTACTGAGAGAAGTAAGGGTGGAAAATGGGGAAAGGGATCCCGCTGAGAGTCAAATATTCCTAGCTCCTTGCAGGTAGGTTTGGAAGTTGGGGTGTGATCATGTGGACTATGTGGGAAAATCCTGAAAATCTGTATTCAAACAACTCCAGTAGCTTTTTGCAGAATTTTCAAAGGCCACTGGCATTTTGCCAGAAGTGCAGCAGCACTCCCTCGTTATGTCTGCAGTCCATCTCCTCATAGGGTAGTCATACAAAAGCACTTTTAAGTAAAATAAAAGCTACACTCAGCACATGTGCAGGCAAGTGGGGTCACAGAGCCATGCAGCACAGAAATAGTATCTTCTACCCAACTCATCCATGCCAATTAGGTTACCTAAACTGAACTAATCCTGCATTTGGACCATACCCTTCTAAACCTTTCCTATCCATGTACCTGTCCAAATGTCTTTTAATTGTTGTACGCTCTGGCAGCTTATTCCCTATACACATCACCCTCTGTGTGAAAAAGTTGCTTCTCAGGTCATTTTTAAATCTTCCCCCTCTCACCTTAAAACTATGTCTTTTAGCTTTACCCTTGGAAAAAGACCTCGGCTATTCACTCTATCTTGCCCCTCATGATTTTATATACCACTGTAAGGTCACTCCTCAACATCTTACACACCAGGGAAAATAGCCTAGTCTATCCAACCTCTCCTTATAGCTCAAACCCTCCAGTCTTGGGTAACATCATGGTAAATCTTTTTTGCACCCTTTCCAGTTTACTAATTTCCTTCCCATACCAGGGTGATCAGAATTGTATGCAGTATACGAAATATGGCCTTACCAGTGGCTTGTACCACCGTAGCGTGCGTCCCAACAACTGTACTCAAAGCTCTGACCAATAAAAGCAAGTATGCCAAATGCCTTCTTTACATTCTGTATACCTCTGACGCCACTTTCAAGGAGCTATGTGTCTGGGTTCCTCGGTCTCTCTGTTCAACAACACTCCCTAATGTTGCAGTAGCCCTACAACACCTACCATTAACTGTGT
This sequence comes from Ginglymostoma cirratum, assembly GCA_024137785.1. Classification (NCBI taxonomy): domain Eukaryota; kingdom Metazoa; phylum Chordata; class Chondrichthyes; order Orectolobiformes; family Ginglymostomatidae; genus Ginglymostoma; species Ginglymostoma cirratum. Next base: position 2,817,775 of record JAHRHZ010000033.1, read on the forward strand.
AATTCCTGCCCAACTGGCCCAATTGATCAAGATTCCATCGTACTCTTAGATAACCTTCTTCACTGTCCTCTTTACCACCAATTCTGATGTCATCTGCAAACTTACTAACCATGCCTTCTATTTCTATAATAGCTATGATATGTCAGTCCCAAGTTCCCATCATGTCCTGAATTCATCTGCCTTACCGGTCAGGCCTCTGGCATTGAAATAGTGGCAACTTAATTCATCATCTTCCCATGTTCCCTGCCATGGTCTTGCCTACTTTGTCTATTTATCTTCCTCTCTAACTTCCAGAGCAGCCTCAACCTCCTCTATGATCTCAGTATTGTTTAGGGTCTTATTTCCCTTCCAGACTAGTTTAAACACAGGTCCAGCAAATCTCCCCAGCAGGGCAATTGTCACCCTCTAGTTCAGGTGCAACCTATCCCTCTTGTAAAGGTCACTTCAGCCCCTGAAGAGATCCTAATGATCCAAAAATCTGAATCCGTGCCTCCTGCACCAGCCCCTCAGCCACACATTCATCTGTCATGTCCTTATATTAGTACTCTCACTAGCAGCTTGCACTGGGAGTAATCCAGAGATTAATATCCTTGAGGGCCTGCTTTTTAGTCTTCTGCCTAACTCCATGTATTCACACTGCAGGACCTCATCTCTTTTTCTACCTATGTCATTGGTGCACAATGACTTCTGGCTGCTCACAATGCCATTTGAGAATTTACCACAACCGCTGTAAGATGTCCTTGACCCTGGCACCAGGGAGACAGCACATCATCCTGGCATCACGCTCATGGCTGCAGAACCACCTGTCTGTGCCCCTGACTTGAGAGACCCCATCACAATTTCTTGCTTGGCTCTTGCCGTTCCCTGCTTTACATCAGAGCCATTTGTGGTGCCAAAGACCTGGCTGCTGTTGTGATTTTCATGCTGCTGCTTTCATGTTGAAGGATTTCCTTTGTTGATAGATCCTCTTGTAGATCTGGACTTTGGCATTCATCTGTCACTTAGAGCATGTTTCCATCTTGAGGTGTTCATTCTTTCTCAGCCTGATAGTCGGGTTTCCGTTGACTGCACTTCTTGGTACCCTAATTGTTCATCATAAACTATTCATTTGTTACAGGTATTATACCCACTCTTCAGCAGTGCATCAATGTAAAAACATACATTCAAAAGCAACATCTTCCTTTTGTATATTTAGGGCTGAAATAGATAGATTTTTGATCAGTAGGGGAATTGGGTTTCAGGGAAAAGGCAGGAGAGTGCATATGAGGAATGTCAGAGCACCTGTGATCCCATTAAGTGATGCAGCAGACTCAAGAAGCTGAACGGCCTACTCCTATTCCCATTTCTTATGAGCTGATGGTTATGGTCATGTCTTCTCAAACTACTGTTTCATCTCTAATGTGTACCTTCTAAGGTGCTATTGTGATGCTATTGCTGCCCCACATATGCCTTGTCCTTCCAAGACTCCTTCAAATTCCTTCAGTCTTGTTTTCACCCTCCCACAGGTACTAAGTTTTGATAGGATGTCTCATTTTTCTCCCCTTTTCATCCCAACTATAGTTTCCTGTTCACTTCCTTGCCCATTGGTGCCAGGGTCTTGACTGTACTCTTCAAGGCATGATGGCTATCAGCTGTCTCCAATTCTGAGCACCATTTTGAGATTGCCACAAAGCCCAGGTTTTCCTGCTTTTCCCACCTCTCCCTCCTTCTGGATAGTTACCAAACAACTATTCTCAACTCTTCCTGTCCTGTGGGGATACCTATGTCACAGAGCCTAGGATCCAGGAATCTTTCAGTCTCCCTGATGCTCTGTAATGATCCCAAATGCAAAAATCACAAGACACCAGGTTATAATCCAAAAGGTTTATTTGAAAACACAAGCTTTCAAAGCCTCACTCCTTCTTCAGGTATTAGTGAGAGAGGTAGTATCAGACCATAACTTATAAGTAAAAGATCAAAGGGTCACATCACTGATCAGGATGTATTAAACAAACATGGGATGCTGTTAAATCTCCAATCAGTTAGAAGGTTTTAATTGATTAATATGTATATGTAAATCCCTAAATTCCTTTCAAGTCACCGTCCTGAGAGAACTAAAATTTTTACCAGAGTAAAGAAGAGGTGACATTTTAGTTAGACAAGGCATGTTAGGTGTGAGGCTTTGTTTGGAATCTGTTTGTGTTTTGGTTTGGCGTCAGATAGTTTTATTTATGAAGTAGGAATTTATAAAACACCACATTGACTGACTGTCTATAACTTGCGTGCTTTTTGAACGAAATAAAATGTACCTTCAAATACAAATTCACCCCATAGATTCAGGTGTATGTGTGTATTTGTGTGTGTGTGTGGTGTGGGTGTGTGTTTGGTGTGTGTGTGTACTGTGTGAGTGTGTGTGTGAGAGCGTATAATGTGGTGGGGTCACCTGAAGCACAATATGAACCCAAGATCCTGGTTGAGGCCGCCCTCATAGGTACTGAACTTGGCTGTCAGCCTCTGCTCGGAGACTCTGCGTTGTTGTGTATCCTGAAGTCTGCCTTGGAGGACATTTATCCGAAGATCTGAGGCTGAGTGACCTCTGAAGTGTTCCCCCACTAGGTGGGAACATCCGTGTCTGGCGATTGTTGCTCAGTGTCCATTCATCCGTTGTCGTAGCATCTGCACAGTTTCACCGATATATCATGAGCCAGGGCACCCTTGCCTGCAGCGTATGGGATAGACAGCGTTGGCTGAGTCAAATGAGTACACAAGGTGGGTGGTATTCCCATGTGTGATGATAATATCTATGTCAATGATCTGACAGACATTGCCATGACAGGGTTGTATAGTGTTGTGGGTGATGTTGTCCTGAAGGCTGGGTAGTTTGCTGTGAACAAAGGTCTGTTTAAGGTTTGGCGGTTGTTTGAAGACAAGAAGTGGAGGCGTAGGGAAGACCTTGACAAGGTGCTCATCATCATCGATAATGTGTTGAAGGCTGTGAAGAACATGGCGTAGTTTCTCCGCTCCCAGGAAGTACTGAACGATGAAGGGCACCCTATCGGACGTATCTTGTGTCTGTCTTTTGAGGAGGTCATTACAGATTTTCACTGTGGCACATCGGAATTGGTGATCAATGATTTGAGCATTGTATTCTGTTCCTATAAGAGTGCCCTTCAGCACCTTCAGGTGTCCATCTCATTCTTCCTCATCCAAACAGATCTTGTGTATGCATAGGGCTTGTCCATAGGGGATGGCTGTTTTAATATGTTTAGGGCGGAAGCTGGAGAAATGCAGCATCGTGAGATTGTCTCTCTCCCACACACACACACACACAAACACACACACGCACACGTTGTCTCTCTCGCCCTCACACACACACTATCTCTCCCCCCTCATATGCATACACACACACGCACTCTTTCTCCCTCACACACACTCTCTCCCACAGTAGCACACACTCTCCCACACACGCTCATACACACACACACACGCACACACACAAATACACACACACACACACACACACATACACAGACACACACAAAACTCGCACAAAACAGACACACATGCCTGAATCTATGGGGTGAATTTGTATTCACAGATACATTCTATTTTGTTCAAAAAGTACACAATTTATAGACAGTCTCCCAATGTGGCATTTTATCAATCCCTACATCAGAAACAAAACCAGTCTGACTCCAAACCAAAACACAAACAGATTCTATACAAGGCCTCACAGCTAACATGTATTGTCTGACCTAAAATGTCACCTCTTCTTTACTCTGATAAAAACCTTTCATTCTCTCAGGACAGTGACTTGAAAGGAATTTGAGGATTTACACATTGATCAACTAAAGTCTTCTAAATAAAAACCAAAAAACTGCAGATGCTGTAAATCATAAACAGAAACAGAAGTTGCTGGAAAAGCTCAGCAGGTCTGGCAGCATCTGTGGAGAAAAGAGATTTTTTCTTCACAATTAAAACCTTCTAACTGATTAAAGACTGAAGAGCATCTCACATTTCTTTAATACATCCTGATCAGTGATGTTACCCTTTGACCTTTTACTTATAAGTTCTGTGTATGATACTACCTCTCTCAATAACATCTGAAGAAGGAGGGAGGCTTCAAAAGCTTGTGTTTTCAAATAAACCTGTTGGTGTATAACCTGGTGTTGTGTGATTTCTGACCTTATCCACCCCAGTTCAGCACCAGCACCTCCACATCAATACTCCAACTGCAAATTAAATGCTGAGATCCTGAACTCAAAATTAAGCAGATGCAGAGATCCTTCTTGCATATGAGACCCCCACTGACCTCCCAGACCCCACCCCCACAAGATGTGCAAGATACCCTTAAGTTCCTACATACTGCACAATCCGCAAGAAACAGGTCTTAGCTGACCATTCATGATGTAGAAAAATCCATTTCATTATTTCAAATCCAGTTTGAACTATTGTTTGAGTTAGATGTAAAACTATTTGTTTTAGTTAATATCCCTAGATGTGCTTATGCACAATGCTGATTGTTAATTCACTTACTACTGTTTTTATCCCAAATGAACTTTTTTTAAATTCTTGTCTCCTAGTTTGCTGCTGTTTTAAAGAGAAATGTTCACCAACCAATCACTGAATTGTTTTCCTGTGACTTAAAATGTTGAATTTTTCCTCTTTTAGATTTTCAATCTGCTCTGAATCTAGCTCTTTAAAAGTAAAGTGATCATAGTCTCAGAAGATGACTGGGCTAGTCTCTCATTAGAGATGACTGATGGTTGCTTTACTTGAGAGTTATCGTGCCTCAGGAAAGGGATGAGAATGAGAAGGCAAGACTTTCATGGTAGCCTCAGCTGGTCCAGGATTGGACCCAAGCTATTGGCATCACTCTGCATTACAACCCAGCCATCCAGCCAAATGAGCTAACTGACTCTCTGAGCTTTTTATCTTCCACTGACAAGCTTGCTCTCACTTTGCTATCGCTGCTACTGTACCGTGTTGTGCTATACTGCACTGTATCGAGTTGCTTCTGATATTGTTTGAATGTGATCACTCTTCTTGTGTCTTTATCAATAGGGAGTCAACGCTTGAATTTCGATTTTACCCCTTTTCAAACACCAGAGCAAGTGCAAACCTTGTGGACGAGGTTGGACGAACAAACACAGGCAGTGGAAAAGCAACGGAATGAGATAATTGAACTGAGAACACTTCGAAACCACCATGAGGTATTGCTTGTCCAACAACAAATGAAAATTCAAGAACTACTAGAGGCTATGAAATGCCCAACAAAAACTCCAGAAGAGAAAGAACAGATATCACAGGAGCTAAAATTGGTAGAACAGCAACATCTTGAAGCAAAGCACCAACTCAGGGAGATCCTTGCAATTCTGTTGGAAATTGCAGAAAAGCAGCAAAAAAAACGGCTTGCACAGAAACAGCAAGAGGAGCAATGTGGTAAGTTGCCAAAATTAATTTATTTACAATTATCTGAGTCCATTCTTGGCATTTCAAATAATTTTCTTAACACTGCTGCCAGTGAATCGCTGAACCATATAGATTTGAGAAGCTCTAAAATTGATGTGTGCTCTTGACTCTGTCAACTACATTGTACTGCTTAGAATTTGACAATATATGTCTATTAACTGTACTCTGTGTGTTGTCAGTCAAGCTTGGATATGGCTAATGAAAAAGGGAAGCTAAAAGTAAACTATTAGTTTGTGGCTATTACGGATAGTTAAATAGCATCATAATAAATTGTGCAGTTGTGGACACTGGTGTCATCTTGGCATAACTCTGAGGTATAAAATCATTGTTGGCAATCACTTGCTAACTAGTACAATTGTACATCTAGGAAATATTTATGGAGATAATGTATTGATTTGCATCCTTGGACATGTTTAACGTACAGCATGAGGGCTGCAGCGGTTCAAGAAGACAGCTCACCACCACTTTCTCAAGGGTAACTATTAGAGGGCAACTTGTTGCATAGATCCCAGAGAACACCAATGTACCTATGTTTACATGACAAAGCATATGAAGCTCCTGCATAAAGATCTTCAAAGATAGTAAGAACTGCCAATGCTGGAGTTTGAGATAACACCGTGTGGGGATGGAGGAACACTGCAGGTCAGGCAGCATCAGAGGAGCA
>JAHRHZ010000033.1:2824289-2839935 GCA_024137785.1 Ginglymostoma cirratum
CTTGTTATCTCGGATTCTCCAGCATCTGCAGTACCTTTTATCTCTGTTGCAAAATTAGAATGGGTTCAGAAAAGATATACCAGCATGTTGCCAGGGTTGGAGGGATTGTGCTATATGGAGAGACTGAATAGGTTGGGGCTATTTTCCCTGGAGTGTTAGAGGCTGAGGGGTGAATTTATAGAGGTTTATAAAATTATGAGGGGCATGAATAGGGTAAATAGGCAAGATGTTTTCCCTGGGGTGGGTGAGTCCAAAACTTGAGGGCATAGGTTTAATGTGATAGGGGAAAGATATAAAAGGGACCGAAGGGGCAATTTTTTCACATGGAGGGTGGTGCATGTGTGGAATGAGCTGCCAGAGGAAGTGGTGGAGGCTGGTACAATTACAACATTTAAAAGACATCTGTATGGGGATATGAATAGGAAAGGTTTAAAAGAATATGGGCCAAATGCTGGCAAATGGGACTAGATTTATATAGGACATCTGGTCGGCATGGACGAGTGGGACCAAAGGGTCTGTTTCCATGCTGCATATCTCTGTGACTCTATGTCTTGTTTGTACTGGAAACTACATATATTAAGATTTCCTCCCCAAAGAACATTAGTGAATTACAAGAGACTTTACAACACTGGTTGTAAAACTAACTTTCTATTCCAGATTCATTAATTGAATTAATATTTCACCAGTTACCGTAGTGAAATTTGAAACCACGTCCTCAGAAGATTAACCTGAGCCTCTGGCTAGCTCATTGACATTACCAGCAAATCACCAGCTCTGGCATACAACCAATGCCACACAGATATAAATAGCATGGTGGCTCAGTGGTTAGCACTGCTATCTCAGAGTGCCAGAGACCCGGGTTCAATTCCACCTTTGGGCATCTGTCTGTGTGGAGTTTGCACATTCTCCCTGTGTCTGTGTGGGTTTCCTCTGGGTGCTCTGGTTTCCTCCCACAGTCCAAAGGTGTGCAGGCTAGTTGGGTTGGCCATGCTAAACTGCCTGTATTGTGCAGGGATGTGTAGATTAGGTGGGTTATAGGGGAATTGGTCAGGGTGGGATGCTCCTAAATTTTGGTGTGGACTTGTTGGGCTGAAGAGCCTGTTCCCACACTGTAGGGATTCTATGAACTGTGGAGACTATAAATCAGGAACAAAACAGAAGTTGCTGGAAAAGCTCAGCTGGTCTGGCAACATCTACAAAGGAAAAAATCGGAGTTAACGTTTCAGGTCTGGTGATCCTTCCTCTAAACGTTGTGGTTTTGAAAGTAATTGACATGTGGTACAATATTTGGATTTTATAAACTTCAAAATTGCAAGGTGGCTCAGTGGTTAGCACTTCTGCCTCACAGCGCCAGGGACCCAGGTTCAATTCCAGCCTCAGCTTACGGTGTGGAATTTGCACGTTCTCCATGTGTCGGCCTGGGTTTCCTCCCACAGTCCAAAGATGTGCACGTTAGGTGGCTTGGCTATGCTAAATTGCTCATGGTGTGTAGGTTAGGTAGATTAGCTGTGGAAATGCAGGGTTACAGGGATAGGATAGAGGGTCAAGTCTGGGTGGTATGCTCTTCAGAGAGTTGGTGTGATCTTGGGCCAAATGGCCTGTTTCCACACTGTACGGATTCTATTCTGTTCCCAAGAAGGTTGAATTAGTGAACTAAACACTTCTTACAGTCCCACCATTCAGGGAAAGAGGGAGCCACAATGACGATGGCGCATTGAGGATGCAGGAAGATGAATAGGCTCTAGAATTGCACAATACGTTCAACAATTAATCAATCTAACACAGAAATTGTGAATGTTCAGATGTATTGCCATCATACTGGCTATCAAAAGGAATTTAATTTTTGTCTGCAAGGACAATGTTAATAATTATATCACCAGACAAAGACCAGGCTCAAGCATATTGTACATGTGTTGTTACAATCGCTTTGTTAACCCGACAACTTCTACTTTCTTTTTATTGACAGCTATTAAACCTGACACTCGGCGGCCTGGGGATGATAACCTTTCTCGTAAATTTGTCCTTCAGCCTCCTCCAAAGAAACGAACTGCAGGTAAATTAACAATTGGTTGGTGAAAAGGTGTGCGGTCAAATATCAGTCAGCTTGGTTCAGATTGTACCACTCTTGAGTCAGGACATTACAGGCTCTAAACATTTTGGCTGAAATTTACAGCTATGATGGCTAATGTTGAAACTGAGTGAGTGGCTGCATTGTTTTGATTTGCTAATTCATTATATCAAATATTTACTTGATGTCTTGCTTGTCCACCCCAGTAGTTCAACAGATTCCTGTATATTTATTTCTTCTAAGGATGTGGGCGATATCAAAGCTGCCTTTCAAATGCCCACTCCTGGTTGCCTGAAGACGTGATGATAAGCCTTACTCTTAATGAATTTGCGACATTGGACCGAATTTAATACCCTCCAATCTTTGTGCAAGATTGTAGTTCGGACAGCCATGAGAACGAGTAGAAGTGTGTCAAATTATAATTTTGCTGCCCTTCTGGTTGTTGTTGATCAAATCCAGAGCTGAGATGATGCCTTAAAGTGATTGCTAAATAACGATTGTCTGGGTTTGCCAGGTCAGGTATAGTTCAGAGTATGAAAGAAGCAATGGTAGAGATAATGGTTGTATTTGTCAACACTTCTCAAAATTCTATATATTCTGGAATGTTTCTTGCAAATTAGGAGATTACAACTGTAAACCCAGTGTTTAAGGAAGGAGACAGAAACAAATAGCCATTTGATAGAAAAGAGCTTGAGCATTATTGAGAAAACACACATTGTGTGCAACTTCCCATCTTGCATCCATGATGACATTCACACAAATGTAAACTCAGGTTGCAAACTAAGATGGAGCTGCTTGAACTTCAAACATTTACTACAAATATGTTTGCCCTGAATCTTACTAACATCCAGGAGATCCGACGTGTTGCAGCTGTGACACCTGTCCTACTGTTTTAATTTGCTCTAAGGAACTACTTAATTATTTTCTTCAATTATATATTTACTTACGTTTTTAAATAGTTTATTAACCTTACCACCCCAGCATCTATTTTGTGTTGAAGTTTAGGAATAAGATAAAAATTAGTCACTTACTGATTTTCAATCCTAAACTGCGGTTTAAATAGTAATTCTTAGGTAATTCAACATTTAGGTTTTCATTTTATTCTAAACAGGCAGAAGATTTATTATCCATATCCACTGCATTCATTGGCAAGCAGCTCCATGGAACATAACTGACTCCATCACCCTTCCTGAATAAATGTAAATCTTCTTTTTCTTTCAAAGATATCCTGTTGTGCTATTGTTTTTGATAAAGATGCCGACTATTTCATTTTCTGTTGGCCTCCCATTTCTTCTATAGTCAGCATTCCCAAACTTCATTTTGCCCTTCAGAATTTTTTTAAAATTTCGCTTAGTTTTACTTCTTGTGTTCTGATCACAACATTTATTGAAGCCCACTTCCTGCAAGCAAATTAGTCTCCTGTCCCTAGTCCTGCCCAAGTTAAAAGCATAAATGAGATGACATGTGATGATTCCTGATACACATACTTTGTATTTTAACATTTGACATGGCAAAACTAGAAGTAAGTGGGAACAAATATTCATCTTGTTGTTTTCCTTCTTCATTTTTTGGCAGCAGCAGAAGCAGGTGGTCAAGGATCATCAGAGGAAGTCTGTCCATTGCCATATGATAGTCCGTGTAAGTTCTAGAATACATAATGGAATCAATGATAAATTTGTTTATAAAACTATACTGGAAATAGCAAAAAATAATTAATGCTTGTGAACAAAACAAAATTGTGCATCTTGGATTTGAAAATGGTACAGAGAAATGTAATCTGAGGCAAATGAGAAATCCAAGCGTTCCTGACAAGCCAACATTTGTCGTCGTCAACATTAAAACTGGAAGAACTATGGATGCTGTGAATCAGAAACAAAAACAGAAATTGCTGCAAAATCTCAGCAGGTCTGGAAACAGGTCGGGTATCAGCTCTGAGGAAGGTTCACTGGAAACAAAATGTTAGTTCTGATTTCTCTCCACAGATGGTGCCTGACCTGCTGAGCTTTTCCAGCAATTTCTGTTTTTGTTTGTTCTTTGTTGCTTGGTCCTAGTTGCTCTTGATTTGAATAGTTTGCACAGCCATTTTAGACTTTAAGAGTCATTTAAGATGACATTTAAGAGTCATCTACTTTGCCATGGGTCTGGAGTTACACATAGGTTAAAATGGGTAAGGATGGTTGATTTCCCTCGCTAAATGGCAAAAGTGAACCAGATTGTGTTTTTTCCAGTCAAAGATATTTGCTAAATTCACAATCACCAAGAATGGCTTCCATTTGTAGATTACTTTTTATGAATTAATCAAATTTTCTACCAACTGTCATGGTGGGTTTTGAATCCAGATCCTCCAGAATGTCAGTATGGCCTATTGAGTTACTGCAGAGTATACTGTATGCTACCCTATTGCAACCATCCCATTTTTCACTTAAAAGCACAAATTCAATCAATAATAATTATTCATGCTATCAGAGTAATCTTTCAGGCATATTGAAATGTACACAATACAGATGATCCGAGCCTAAACTCCATTAATGGAATCTATAAATAACTTTAAAGGAATCCCAATCCACCTTTCTCATTGAAAAACAGCATGATTCATGTTATAGTTTAGGTAAACAATCTGCATGAGAATATAAGGAGCATGGTTAAGAATTTTGTGGATGATGCCAACATTGGTGGTACCAGTGCACAGTGAAGAGAGGATTTTGATCAATTGGCCCAATGAGCCGTGGAGTGGCAGATGGAGTTTAATTTAGATCAATGTAAGATGATGCATTTTGGTAAGGCAAATCAGGGTAGGATCTATACACTTAATGGTACGGCCCTGGAGAGTGTTGTCAAACAGAGGGACCGAGGGTTCAGGTGCATTGTGTTACAGAGAAAGTGAGGTTAAATGAAAGAAAATCCCTGATATTCACTTCATAAGTAACAAATAACTATTTATTTAAACTTAACGGTGAATAAATTAACAGAACTACTGAAAAACTGAACAATTCCCCCCTAACTCTTAACTATTCCCTAACTGAACAAAATTCTACTGGTATGCTATTCCAATAAACATAAGTCCCATTTATATAACCCAAGTAGTAATGAAAAACAATTCAAACTTAGCTTCTCAAAGTCCACATAGAATGTGTCTTCCAGAATGCTTCACCTTCTCCATTGTCTCTCCAAACATAAACAAGTTTCTTCTGCTGTTCTCAAGTCATAAATGCCTTTCTTCCACTGGTTCTGATGTTAGGGATGTTTTCTCTGTGAAGACTCTTAGCTAGAAATGCCATGGTACATTTTATGAATAAGATGGTGCTTTCTTAGAGAGCTTAGTGATCTCTTGTGAGTGCTAGGTGCTTATTTCTCAGATGGCGGTTCACTGTCACCCGATTTTCAAAAACCCTCACCTTATATACCTTAGATGATATAACAATTTTTTTTACCATAGATTTAAATTCAATTTGCTTTCAATCACGAAGTGCTTGGTTTAAATTAATTAACTGATCCCAACTAGTTGCCGTAACATCAAAACAAGCCTAAGATTTCCAATCACACAGGGAATTGATACAGAGATAGTCGGAACTGCTGATGCTGGAGAATCTGAGATAACAAGGTGTAGTGCTGGATGAACACAGTAGGCCAAGTAGCATCAGAGGAGCAGGAAAGCTGATGTTTCGGGTCTAGACCCTTCTTCAGAAATGGAGGAGGGGCAGGGGATTCTGAAATAAATAGGGAAAAGGGGGGAGGCGGATAGAAGATGAATAAAGGAGAAGATAGGCGGAGAGGAGACAGATAGGTCAAGGAGGTGGATTTGGAGCCAGTAAAGGTGAGTTAAGGAGGGGATAAGTTGGTCCAGGGGGGATGGACAGGTCAAGGAAACGGGATGAGGCTAGTAGGGAGGAGATGGGGGTGGGGCTTGAGGTGGGAGGAGTGGATAGGTGGGAGGACAGGTTAGGGAGGCAGGTACGAGCTGGTCTGGTTTTGGGATGCGGTCGGGGGAGGAGAAATTTTGAAGCTTGTGAAGTCCACATTGATACCGTTGGGCTGCAGGGTTCCCAAGTGAAATGTGAGATGCTGTTCCTGCAACCTTCGGGTGGCATCTTTGTGGCACTGCAGGAGGCCCAGGATGGACATGTCGTCCAAGGAGTGGGAGGGGGAGTTGTTTGTTGCGAACCAAGACCTGGGAATTGATACATGTTTCCATTTTAGAATTGGCTGTACCTCTTCAGCTACATAAAGATACTTTTTTCATTATGAATCTCTAAGCTTAGAAAAGTACTTTATCTTTTAAAAGACCCACACACTGTTCTCCCTTATCATTTTTACAAACAAATTCTAGCTTCCTGCCTTCCAATTCATAATTACTTTGCACAACTCCTTAACACTTGCCCCCCTTGAGAAAAAAAAATCACTATGCAAAGATGGCTTTATTTTTTTAAAAAATCTTAACACCATTATCACAAGTTATCTAAAGTTATACCGTTTGTTCTAGCTCTATGTATATACATACCATTGGACCGTACCGGTTCTATCTTATCTACACATTTTCTTTTAAAACCCACAATAACGCATCTGCAATAACATTTTTACAACCCGCAACATGTACAATCTGTAAATTAAAAGCCTGTAACTTAAGGATCCAATGAAATAGTCTCATATTCTTGTCCTTAAATATTTCCAGAAAGGTTAGACGATTGAGTTCTGTATACACAACTGTCTCTGAAACATTGCTTGTAACATAAACATTAAAATGTTTTAAGGCCAGTACCAAACTCAATAACTCTTTTTCAATGGTGGAGTATTTTCTCTGGTGGATATTGAGTTTCTTTGAAAAATAGTCAATTGGCCTTTTAATTCCATCATCATCCTCCTGCATCAACACAGCTCCAACTTCGACATGGCTGGCATCGAGGATGACTTTAAAGGGTTTCAATAAATTGGTGTGGCTAAAATCGGTCCAGTCATTAACATGCTTTTAAATTCTCAAATACCTCCTGGTATTGTTCTGTCCACTGAAATTTCATATTCTTCTTTAGCAAATCCATCAGCGGTGCCACCACACTACTAACGTTTGGCACAAATGTCTGGTAGAATCTGCTTAGTCCCAAAAATCGAAGTACCTCTTTCTTTGAGGATGGTCTTGGAAATTCTTTGTTGGCCTTCGTCTTCACGTTCCTTGGGGTCATTCTTCCATGTCCAATGTTATGTCCCAAGAACGTCACTTCTGCCTTCACAAATAAAGTTTTTGCTAAGTTTATAGCCAGTTTTGCCTCCTGTAGTCTTTCAAAGAGCTCAGCCAAATGCACCATGTGATATTTCCACAAATGGCTAAAGATCACTAAGTCATCTATGTAGATGGCACAATTAGTCAATGCTGCCATAGCTCTGTTCATAAGTCTTTGAAATGTGGCTACTGCATTCTTCATTCCAAAAGGCATTATATTAAATTGATACAGCCCATTTGGGATTACAAATGCAGAAACTTCTTTCGCTCCCTCCGACAAAGGTACTTGCCAGTAAACACAAAGTAAGTCCAACTTTGTGATGTAAGTGGCTTGTCCAATTTTTTCCATGAAGACCTCCAGCCTTGGAATTGGGTATGAGTCCGATTTAGTTATGCCATTGACCTTCCGATAATCTACGCAGAATCGTTGAGTACCAACAGGTTTGGGAACCAACACGATTGGCAAATTCCACTCGCTTTTACTCCACACAATGATGTCTTCTTGGAGCATTAATTCCACTTCCTTCTGTACCTATGCTGCTTAGAGAGAATTGAGGGTGTTGTTTTATTGGAACATCATTCCCTACTTCAACCTCATGTACTATAATATTATTCCTCTCCATTCTATTCCTATGTATGTCCTCATATTGCAGCAACAAGTCTTTCAATTCAGTTCTCTATTCCTGAGATAGATAGCTCACTATCGTATCCCATTCCCCAAGGACTTCCTCATAGTTTAATTTATTTTGAGGCACATCAAAATCCAAATCATCTGGATTTGATTCCTCACTCTGAGGGGCAGTGACTAATGCCTGTTTCTCTGGTTCCCTGTGCTTGACATGGTAAGGTTTCAGCATATTTATATGACATACCCGATAAAGTTTTTTCCTGCCTGGCATCTTTACCAGATAATTCACTTGACTCAACTTCTTCTCAATCTGATAAGGACCACTAAACCTTGCTTTGAAGGGATCACCTACCACTGGTAACAGCACCAATACTTTATTCCCATGGGCAAACGTATGAATTTTCGATTTCTTATCTGCTTCTTGCTTCGTTAGGTGCTGTGTCACCTTCAGATATTTTCTAGCTAAATCATCTACTCTGTTTAATCTTTCTCTCACCTCAGATACGTAATCCAACTATGAGATCTGTATCAACTTTTCCTTAATTAACTTTTAAGGGGCCTCTTAATTCATGTTTGAATTAACAACTCAAATGAAGCTAGCTGAGTTGATTCATTTGGGGCATCTCTAATGCTAAACAATATAAGTGGGATACCTTTATCCTAATTATTTGGGTAATCCTGGCAATAAGCCCTCAGCATGGTCTTTAGGGTCTGGTGCCACCTTTCCAGTGCTCCCTGGGATTCAGGATGGTACATGCTTGATTTAAGGTATTGGATGCTTAAACTATCCACGACCTCCTTAAATAGTTTGGCACTAAAATTGAGCCTTTGTTCTGACTGAATCTACCTGGATTGTCCATAAGGGGGAAAAAAATCAACCAACTCCTCCATCACCTTTTTTGCCTTGACATTCCGTAATGGAATTGCCTCCAGAAACCTGGTAGACACATCCATTATGGTTAGCAGATACTGGTTCCCACTTTTGGTTTTTAGGGAGGGCACCTACACAATCAATCATAACCCACGTGAAAGGCTATTCAAACGTGGGAATTGGCATCATAGGCATTGGTTTTATTGCTACCTTTGGTTCTCCTACCATTTGACACGTATGACAGGTATGGCAAAATTCAATCACATTCATATGTAATCCAGGCCAATAGAAATGCTTTTGGATCTTAGCCTGAGTCTTACTCACTCCTGGATAACATCCTACAGGTAATTCATGTTCTGCCTGCAATACCTCCTGTCTATATACCACTGGCAACGCAATCTGCACTTCCACCCATTTCTCCTCAGCACTAACCTGCCACAGTCCCCATTTTCACCTTTGTTAATACCATAAGGTAGAATCCTTTCAGGAATACATTCTGATTTCTCTTCTGTGTAGGCTTTAGGATATAAACCTTTTATTGTTTCATCTTTTTTGTTGTAAATCCATTAAATCTTTCAGAACCAAACAGCTCTACGTGTTCCTCTACCTGTTCAGGTTATTCCTTTACAATTGCATCAAACAGGGTGTCAACTAACTTTGTCTCTCTCTTTGGTTTTTCCTTCCTGCTGTAACTTATGACTGTGGGATCTTGGTACCACAGTCTCAAAAACTTCCAGGGTATTTTTCTTTCAACTCCACAGTTCCCTGGCTTTCCTTTGGCTTCACTACTACAAGTGGCATCACTCCTACCTTTGATCCTGCCAGGTCGTTTCCAAGAACAAACTGTATTCCTGGAATAGACAGTCTTTCAATCACTCCCACTGTCACTTCCCAGTCTTGATTGGACTTTGCATCTGGTCTTACATGGGGGAACACTAAATATCTCTCCATTTATTCCACAGATTATCACCCTCTCAGGTAATATTTCAGAAGGAGAGCAAATACTGGTGAGCTCCTGTATCTCTCAATATTTTAAATTCTTTACCGTCTCCTCCTGTTCTTCTTGAGTAAACCGTATCCACTGTGGTGAAGTCTTTGTAGAGATTGGGCACCGTCTCACTATCCAGCCCATGACTGGGCTGTGCACTCTCCTGCAGCTCCTCACTTCTCTTGGGATTTCCTTCACTACCTCAACTAATCCCACTGGTTTAGCATCTTGTACCACATCCTTTCTCCTAGTACCTTTCTTGAACTACCGGCGCTGTGACTTTGTGTGTCCCACTCCATTACAATGAAAACACCTGAGGTTTCTCACCTCCTTTTCACCTTTTTGGTTTTTTTTTCACCTATGGTAAACTGTTCCCAGGGTGATCTATTTTTGTATTTCATTGAAGGATCTTTCTTTTTCCCAGTTTCTATCCTTCATGGTCTGAAATTGCTGCTGGAAGCTAAATTTTGACTTATGCACAGATGCGTATTCATTCGCTATCTCTATAGCTCTTCTGTTCCTTTGAACTTGAACTTTCTGTTCCTCAGCATGAGTTCTTAACATTTCTGGAAGTGAGTTTTTAAACTCCTCCAGTAGAATAATGTTTCTAAGATCCTCATACGTCTTTTCTATCTTTAATGCTCTCACCCATCTATCAAAGTTGCTATGTTTAATTCTTCCAACCTTGACATAAATCTGACTTGGTTCCTTCCTTATATTCCTGAACTGTTGTCTATATGCTTCTGGTAAAAATTTGTAGGGTCTCAAAATAGTCTGTTTCAATCCTTCATAGTCTCCTGACAGCTCTGCAAACATCTCACCTCACTAGCCCAGCCTACCAACTTGGTCTGAATTAACATTAACGACGCTTCTCTGGCCAATTTGTCTGCCTAACCAATTTCTCAAAGGAAATAAAAAAATACCTTCTACATCTTTTTCATCGCATTTTGGTAATGTTTGGACATATTTGTATATATCCCCACCAGGCTGTTGGCTACGATGAGTTGCTCATCCTCACTTCTATCTTATACATTTCCTCCTGTCACTTGAATTTTTTTGCTTCAAGTTCCAACTTCATCTTTTCCAACTTTAACATTCTTTCCCTTTCTTCTGTCCTGGCTCTTCTTTCCCTTCCTTTACCTTCTAACTCCAATTGTCTAATTTTCAATATAATTTTTTCTAAGTCTACTGCACTTGACACTGTTTCTGGTATACTTAAATGCCTGACTAACTCCTTTACAATTTCAGCTTTCCTTTTCTTCCTAGTTAAACTAGAATCTAGCCTGTTTAATAAGTCTAAAAGCATATCCTTCCTCTGTCTTTCTAAACTTTCTTGGCAAATTTGGGAAACATCATCCAATCCCAGAACCTCTTTAGCAATATTAGGAGCCACTTCCTTCACCTTTGATTTAACTAACCAAAAATAATCAAAATTATATGGATTTTTTCTCACCTATGTTTTATTTAAACATCTAGAACAATAACTCCCAAGTCTGTTAAAATATGTCCAAATCCATTCAAATGCGTTCAGATCCCAAACATGAACCAACCAGACCCTTTACTTGAGCCCCCAAACTGTTACAGAGAAGGGGGGTTAAATGAAAGAAAATCCCTGATATTCACTTTATAAGTAACAAGTGATAAGTTGTTTATTTAATCCTAACAGTGAACAAATTTACAGAACTACTGACAAACCGATCCATTCCCCCCTAACTCCGAGCTATTCCCTAACTGAACAAAATTCTACTGGTATGCTATTCCAATAAACATAAGTCCCACTTATATAACCCAAGTAGTAAGGAAAAACAATTCAAACTTAGCCTCACAAAGTCCACATAGAATGTGTCTTCCAGAAAGCTCCACCTTCTCCACTGTCTCTCCAATCATAAACACATTTCTTCTGCTGTTCTCAAGTCATAAATGCCTTTCTTCCTCTGGTCCTGCTGTCAGGGATGTTTTCTTTGTGAAGACTCTTAGCTAGACATGCTGTGGTATCTTGTATGGATAAGATGGTGCTTTCTTAGAGAGCTTAGTGATTTCTTGTGAGAGCTAGGTGCTTATTTCTCAGATGGCAGTTTGCTCTCAACCCAATTTTCCAAAACCCTCTCCTTATATACCTTGGATGACATATCAATTTTCTTATGATAGCATTGGTCCAAGGTTGTCAAAACCATCAGATTTAAATTCAATTGGCTTTCAATTGCTAAGTGATTGGTTCAAATTAATTGGTTGATTCTAGCTGCTTGCCAAAACATCAAAATAAGGCTAAGGTTTCGAATCGCACAGCCAATTGATACATGTTTCCATTTTAGAACTGGCTATACATCCTTAGCTTCATAAAGATACTTTTTTTTGGTATAAATCTCACTTTATCTCTTAAAGAGACCACATGCTGTCCTCCTTATCATTTTTACAAACAAATTCTACCTTCCTGCCTTCCAATTCGTGATTACTCTGCACAACTTCATAACACAGTTTCTTGAAAGTTGCATCATAGGTAGACAGGGTGGTGAGGAAGGTGTTTAGCACGCTTGCCTTCATTGCTCAGACTATTGAGTATAGGAGTTGGGGCATCATGTTGTGGTTGTACAGGATGTTGGTTAGGCCACTTTTGGAGTGCTGTGTGCAATCCTGGTCACCTTGCTATTGGAAAGATTTTATTAAACTGGAGATGATGCAGAAGAGATTTGCCAGGATGTGACAAAAACTGTAATAAGATTATAAGGAGAGGCTGGATGGGTGGGACTTCCTTCATTGCAATTCAGGTGGTTGAGGGGTGACCTAATAGAGGTTTATAAAAACATAAGGGGCAGAGATAGGATGAATAGCAAAGGTTTTTTTACCCTGAGGAGAGGCAAGTTCAAAACGCGAGTTCGTAATTTTAAGGTGGGGGGAGAAAGATTTAAAAGCAACCTGAAGAACAATTTTTCACTCAGAAGGTGAACTGCCAGAGGAACTGGTAGATGCAGGTACAATTACGATACTTAAGAACAGGTACATGAATAGAAAAGGTTTAGAGGGACATGGGCCAAACACTGACAACTGGGTCTAGTTTAGTTTGGGAAGCTGGTCGGCCTGAACGGGTTGGACCAAAAGGACTGTTTCCATGCTGTATGACTGTATGACTATGTAATAGCCTGATTACTTTCCTTGATACCAGGCTTCACTTTGTTTTCTTTTTCATGGCAGCACCATCTCCAAAACCTATCCGGCCTCCTATCGCTTTCACTGTGCCATGGAGGGATGAGGCTCCTTAGACTTTGATGTAAGTCATGGAAAAAAAAATTTTGTCATTCAAATTAATTCAATTATGTAATAATGTTTTAAAATTTTCTTAAGGGTATGAATATTCTTCATCCAGGGCTTGGAATATCTTTTCTAATATCTGCAAGTAACATCGGCGATCAGAGCTCCTCCACTTGTGTACCATCAAAAGAAAAGTCATATTAACTTTGTTTTTGTCACCATAGTTCTGCCAAACCTCTTGAGTATTTCCAGCAATCTCTGTTTTATATTTCATAATAATAGAAATTTCCATTAATACTTCTGGCATTGTAAATTTTTCCAGGATGCTTCAAAAAAGTATTCCAAACGAACTTGATATTTCCTCGCAGCTGAAGAATAGCTTGGATTGGGAGGAGATGATGCAGTAATTATGGTCCACGCAGAAACCAGTGATATGGGTAAAATCTGCAATGAGGTCCTGCTGAAAGCTGAGCAGTCAGAATTTAAAATGTGAATGCTCGCAGGTAATAATCTCTTGATTATTGCCTGAGCCACTTAGAAGTTGCCATTGGAACCCACAGGTTCAAGGTTTAATGGTATGGCTGAAAGAGTGGTGTGAAAGACAGTGGATTTGGAGGATGGGTAACCAGCGTAGTACTGGAGAAAGAGAGAGCTGCTCCTTCAGATTTCACTCATACTTATCACATTGGCGAACTTGAGTAGTATCTCAGGTTTTAAATTAAAGAAAGGGTAATGTAGAAGGAAAGATTAAATTTGAAAGCAACAAAAGAAATGTTGGGGGTGTACAGTCAGCATGGATTTGTTACTACCAGCTTATGTTTAATAAATTCATGCAGCATAGAGGCCCTTCAGCCCACCATGTCTATACTGACCAATAAACGCTAAATTACACTAATTCCATTTACCTGCACTTGGTCCATAGCCCACTATGCGTTGGCATTTTAACTACTCATCCAGATGTTTCTTAAATATTGCAAGGGTACTTGCCTCCACCACTATATCAGACAGCACATTCCATATTTTTAGAACCCTCTGGGTGAAAAAACCTTTTGTCAGATCTCCTCTAAAACACTTGCTCCTCACCTTAAACTTATGTTCTCAGATCTTAGACATGTCTGCCATGGGGAAGAAATTCTTATGATTGATTGTTTCTGATGGCTCTCATATTTTTGTACGCCTAAATCAGTTCCCTCCTCAGCTTCCACTGCTCCAAGGAAAACAAACCCAGTCTGTCCAGTCTCTCGTCAAAACTGAGACTTTCCGTCCCAGGTAACATCCTAGTGAATCTCCTCTGCACCCTTACCAGTGGAATCACATCCTTCTGGCAGTGTGGCAACCAAAACTGCCCACAGTATTCCATTGATGGCCTAACCAATGTTTTGTAAGTAGTAACTAGACTTTGTTGTTCCTATATTCTATGCCCCAGCAAATGAAGGCAAGCATCCCCTATGCCTTCTTCACCACTCTGTCTACCAGAGCTGATATCTTTAGGCATCTATGGACTTGTACACAAAGGTCCCTTAGTTCTTCATTACTGCTTAGGAACCTACCATTCATTGTGTATATCCTTCCTATATTAGACGTCCCAAAATGCATTACCTTGCACTTTTTGGGATTAAATTCCATCTGCCACTGCTCTGCCCAATTTACCAACTTAACAATTTCAGACTGTAGCCCGAGACCATCTGCCTCACTATCAACAACTCTACCAAATTTTGTGTCCCCTTCAGACTTACTAATTATATCTTCTATATTCACATCCAAATTGTTAATGTACATAACAAGTAGCACCTATCTTTGTCGTGCACTGTGGGTCACAGCTATCCAATTACAAAAAGAAACCTCCACCATCTCTCTTTGCCTCCAATTTGCAAGTCAATTTTGGATCTAGTTTGCCAATTTGCCTGGATCCCATGGGCTCCTACCTTTGGTATCAGCCTTCCATGGGACTTTGTCATTTCCGGTATGATGGCAGTGGAGTAGGACTTCTGAGCCCAAGGCTCGTCTGCTCTAGCTGCTTTTCATTTCTTTTCTTTGTTCTCTCTCCTTTCTTCTTTTTCTCTTTTATTTTATGTTACTTACTTCTTAGTGAGAAGCTTGGTTGTGGTGATGACAAGTGGGCCCAGCAGCATGGACTCGAGTGGGCCCAGCAACATGGACTGGAGTGGGCCAGCAGTGCAGACTCACGTAGGTCCAGCAGTGCAGACTTGAGTGTGCTCAGCAGCGCAGCCTGGAGTGGTCCCAGCAGCGCAGACATGAGTGGTCCCAGCAACGCAGACACGAGTGGTCCCAGCAACGCAGACACGAGTGGTCCCAGCAGTGCAGATGCAAGTGGGTCTAGCAGCGCAGACTCATGGCAGCAATGCCGGAGGCACGCTCAGGTTCCCTGCGTCTTCTGCATTGTCAAGGCGGTCCAGGAGAGCCAACCCATGGCTTCTGTAACAGAGGCAAGTTTGGGTTCTCAGTAGCGTCTGTGTGTGGTGCAGATTCAAAGAGGCTGCAGCAGAGACAGGTTTGGGTCTAGTATGAGACCCAATGGTATCAGCAGTGACTGCATTGGTGAGTTGGGCCCGAAACAGACTCTTGGTTATGGCAGAGATAAAAGGTACTGCAGATGCTGGAGAATCCGAGAT
>JAHRHZ010000033.1:2844935-2867910 GCA_024137785.1 Ginglymostoma cirratum
CAGGAAAACTTGACGTTTCGGGCCTAAACCCTTCATCAGAAATGGGGTTTAGGCCCGAAACGTCAAGTTTTCCTGCTCCTATGATGCTGCTTGACCTGCTGTGTTCATCCAGCCCCATGCTTGTTATCTCGGATTCTCCAGCATCTGCAGTACCTTTTATCTCTCATGAAAAAATGGGTACTGTTTAAAAGCAGGTATAGGATAAGAGGATGCTGGAAATATAGTGATTAAGTCATTGAAGATGGCAAGACAGGATGGAAAAGTGATTAATAAAACATACGACATTATGAAATTTATAAACAAAGACATAATGTACAAAGACAAGGAATTTTTGATAAACCTGTCTAAAACATTAGTTTGACATCATGGGCCAATGGACCAAGGGATGGCAAATGGAACTTAATTTGGATAAATGTGAGGTGCTGCGTTTTGGAAAGGCAAATCATGGCAGGACTTATACAACGGTAAAGTCCTGGAGAGTTTTACTGAACAAAGAGACCGTGGAGTGCATGCTCATAGTTACTTGAAAATGGAATCCCAGGTAGATAAGATAGTGAAGAAGGTGTTTGGTACGCTTGCCTTTATTGGCCAGTGCACTGAGTATAGGAGCTGGGAGGTCATGTTGTGGCTGTACAGGACATTGGTTTGGCCACTTTTGGAATACTGCATTCAGTTCTGATCTCCCTGCTATAGGAAGGATGTTGTGAAACTTGAAAAGGTTCAGAAAAGATTTACAAGATGTTTCCAGGTTTGGAGGGTTTGAGCTACAAGGAGAGGCTGAATAGGCTGAGGCTATTTCCCCTGGAACGTCAGACGCTGAGGGGTGACCTTATTGAAGTTTATAAAATCATGAGGGGCATGGACAGGGTGAATAGTCAAGGTCTTTCCCCTGGCATGAGGGAGTCTAAGACTAGAGGGCATAAGTTTAAGGTGAGATGAAAAAGACTTAAAAGGGATCTAAGGGCAACATTTCATGTAGAGGGTGGTGCGTGTATGGAACGATCTGCCGAAGGAAATGGTGGAGGCTTGTACAATAACAACATTGAAAAGGCATCTGGATGGGTCCATGAATAGGAGGGCTTGAGAGGGATATGGCCCAAATGCTGGCAAATGGATTTGATTAATGTACGGTAGCTGGTCGGCATGGACGAGTTGTACTGAAGGGTCTGTTTCTGTGCTGTACAACTCTGACTGTAACTGGCATACTGCGTCCAGTTCTGGGCATCATTTCTTAAGAAAGTGATGAACCCTCAGTTCTTAATCTTACAACCAGTGGAAACATGTTCTTCCAACACCGTCAACCGTGCACCGTCCTTTTTGGGTTATGACATGTGTACCTATGATATCCTGATGTAACAGACTACCTGCATGACTCTCAATGGTTTGTAGCTGTTTCTCTGAACAAATTTCATGCTGGTATTCCAGGTCTGGTGCAGTTCTCAGAATTTTGAGTGTTGTTTTGTCTCATGGAAGCATTTCCCTTATTTTTCCAGGATGACAAAAAGAATGACATCAGCATCTTAATCATTCGACTCATCTGTCCATCCAATCAGCATTTGTAAAGGAACAATTGAAGTGGTCATGAAAAAATGGTAGCAACTCCAACCTGCCCAACTAAATCTGTCATCTCAGGACAGGTGTTCATTTCTCAATGAGATTCAATGAAGAATTAATGAGGAAACCAACATTTAGACACCATCACTCAGAAGAACTACTGTCAGATCACTGAATAAAGCAACAGCAAACACCAAATTGGCGCTGTGTTTATGTCCTTTCTAATTTATTGTAAATGGTTGCTATCCTCAGCAAGCTAATGGTCCAGTTAATTTGATTGAATCTTTATAGTGTGTGTTAGATATCCTTATGTTGAGATATCTTGTGGGAGGTCTGATTATTAAAATGTAAGGTTAGCTTTTCCTTTTGAAGTCCAAACATACTTTGTTGGTTTAACCTGAAAGCTTCTGTATGTGAGTATTTTGAGAGATTTTTTTTCTTAGCTTGTTTATGGCATGTATCATTGGCAAGGCAAGGTTTTGCTCGCAGCCCTTCTTGAACCACTGCAGTTCATGTAATGCTACATCTACAGAGCTGTTACACAACAAGTCCATCGATACATAATATGAGGCCATTTGGTCTGCCATATCCGTGCTAGCTTTCAGGAAGAGCAATTCACATGGAGCCTTTCCTCTACTTTTCCATGTAGCCCTACACACTTTTCCTTTTCAGATTAGCTCTCGATTTTAACCCAGTGACCATGAAGAAATGGTGATATTTCTCCAAAAATCATGACTTGAAGGTGAACTTACAGGTAGTAATGTTTCTGTGTACTCTCTGCCCTTTTTTTCAGCAGCTAAGTTGCAGGTTGGAAGATGCAATTAGAGCAACTTTGGTAAGTTTCTGCAGTGTGTCTTTTGAATAGTATACATGGACAGGGTGTCAATCAGTGTAGCGCTTTGTCCTGGAGCATTCACCATTAACCACCAAATTCTGGATCTGGCTGGGTCACTGCTGTCATCTGCTAACACTGCTCACTATTTCAGGATCATCATGGAATGAAAAGATAATGCCCAGCTTTTTCTTAACACTGGAAATAGCTTTCCAGCTCACCTCCGCAATTCTGTCCAACCAGATGTACATGGAACCTTTATCATGAAGATTCAGACCATACAGTCAGCTTCCTTGCCCATGTTCTTCCTTTCGAACTAACCCACTTGATCAAACCTCTCAAATCTTCGGTTTTCATTTGCATTGAATTTATGATTTTCTCTAACTTCTCTCCTATCTCTTCTCATTCTCTCTCCAATCTTTTTTGTCCATGACATCAACTGACTACTCTTTGAATCTTATTACCACTTAACTATGGACCACCAAACTCCCCTTCATGATTCCCTAGTCTTCAATTTTGTTAAAGGAATTTGCTTAGGTATTGTCGCTCTCTTCAACTCGGCTGACATCATTCTGCAACCCAAAAACCTGACCCTAACTTCATCACAAACAATTGTTTCATCTCCAGTTTTCCTTTTCCTTCCTATACATTGTCATATCACAAATCTGTGCCTATCTTTCCCAACTTGCTCTAAATATTTTTTTTTTCTCTACTAGAGTGCTAAAACAGCTCTTATCAAAGAACAAAGAGCAAACAAAGAACAAAGAACAATACAGCACAGGAACAGGCCCATTGGCCGTCCAAGCCTGCACCGACACATTTTGCCCTTCCATGCTAAAACTGACTTCACTTTCAGGATCCGTATCCCTCTATTCCCTTCCTATTCATGTATTTGTCCAGGTGCTTCTTGAATGATGCTATTGTGTCTGCTTCCACCACCTCCTCTGGTAGAGTGCGTTCCAGGTACTCACCGCCCTTTGAGTGAAAAACCTCCCTCGCACATCTCTTTTAAACTTCCCCCATTGCACTTTGAATCTGTGTCCTCTAGTAATTAACCCCACCATCCTGGGAAAAAGCTTCATACTTCCCACTCTATCCACCATCCACAATCTTATAAACTTCTATCGGGTCGCCCCTGAACCTTCTGTGTTCTAGTGAAAACAAACCCAGTATATCAAACCTTACTTCATATCTAAAATCCCCATACCAGTCAACTTCATAGTAAACCTTTTCTGTACCCTCTCTGAAGCTTTCACATCCTCCTGGTAGTGTGGTGACCAGAACTGTACGCAATATTCCAAGTGGGGCCTAACTATGTTCTATAAAGGTGCAGCATAACTTGCCTAACCTTATACTCAATGCCCCTTTCAATGAAGACAAGCAGACCATAAGCCTTTTTTACTACATTATCTACCTGGGCTGCCACCTTCAGTGACCTGTGGACCGCATTCACAAGTGATCTACAGGCAGTCCCTAGTTTATGATGTCCAATTTATAAATTCTCATACTGACAAATGAGATTCCATATTAATACTGATTTTAAAGGTGAAATATGAACATTTATTCATTGTTGCAAAAAGCTACTTTATATTGTACTGTACTGCGTTCCAACTTGAGTACCAGTCAATTTGCATACATACTCAGGAATGAAACCTATTTGTAACCTCGGGCCTGCCTGTGTAGGAGACCGAGAAGGTAAACTATCCTTCTCCAAAACTGTCCATTGTCAGCCAGCTGTCAACTCTACATTTTTATCCAATCCTATTTAGAATATCAGTGTCAATAAATGTGGAGCTGGAAAAGCACAGCAGATCAGGCAGCATCCGAGAAGCAGGACAGTCAATGTTTCGGGTTGAAACCCTTCCTGCTTTCCTGCTCCTCAGATACTATCTGATCTGCTGTGCTTTTCTAGCCCCACATTTATTGACTCTGGCTTCCAGCATCTGCAGTCCTTACTGTCTCCTATTAGAATATCACTGGAAATAATTTTGCTTCCCAGCTCCTCCACTATATCTGGTGCTCTCCTGAAGATCAATCCCATTGCTCAGCTTCTTGCAGTCCGTCAGTAATTCCACCATCTCCTCTGGCAATTAATTTTCACATGAATGCTGAAAACGTTATGATGAAGTTTTGTAATATATTACCATTATTTTGGAACTTGAGTGAGAAAGTAACGGTAAATGGGTTTTTCGTTTTCAGAAAAATGAAGGTGGCTTGTTTTTCTACAAGTCAGAAATTCATTTTTTGGTGAGTGGGTCAAAGTAGCGTTTCAAAGGAATCATGTGACCTAAGTCAAATGACTAGATAAGCTACCTGCTGAGGGTAAAGGATAATTGCTGAAGCATTTGTTAAGATTTTATGACACAGAGGAAGACAGATGGAGATGTCAATGGCTAGAAGCAAGTTCAGTTCAGAAGGAAAGCTCCATATAAGATGTGCTATTTATCAGCCTCAAAACAGTCAAGGTAACTGGAAAAACACCCTGAGTTCTTTTCTTAGCATTCAGTGAGAATTTAGTTAGCCTTTGTTCTAAGGGGCATTCAGAGAATTGCATGTGGCGATTGTACAAAAATATACTGAATGGAAAAGCTTGTAATGTCACCAGTTCATTAAGAAATTAAAGAGTGAAGATAGCTGGAATCCTTCACTGGGTTGAGTTTCTGTAAAGGATATTGCCGGGAAAATGGGTTGAATCTTTATTTTTCTATAATTTACAAATTATCTAAAATATGCAGCTTTTTTCTTCTCTTTTATGTTATAAACATTTATCTTTTGTTAGTAGTACATTGGTAGCCTCATGAAATATGTTCAGTGACTGGTCACCGCTTTAGCCAAATTGCAAAAGTAAACTGCATGATTTATCAAGCCAGGTAGCACACTGGAATCAGACTTGTCTAGTACTACCATTAGTGGGGTTATCACAACATCCAGCTCACCCTTGCCATTACCTTCTCTGAGTCCTCCACTGTTGCCAAATTATCAGACTGCTTATATGATATACAATGCTGGCTGAGCAGAATTTCCATCTGGTTAAACATTGTGAAGATTGAAGCCATTATTGTGGTTCTGCTTCAAACTCTACTCCCTTGCAACATTCCATCCCTCTCCTAGCAGTAGCCTGTGATCAAAGCAGCCAGTTTGAAACCTTAGTGTCACATTTGATGCAGGATAAGATAGGTAAAGTCATTCAATTCAAAGAAGGTCATTCAGCTTACTGGCTGGCTCTTTGTAGAACAATCCAGGCAGTACCACTCACTCCCTCTATCTCCAAATTTATTTATCTCAAGTGGCCAATCAATTTTCTTTTTGAATTGATTCATTTTTTTCATTTCTTCCATATCTGTACATCAAAGGTTTTAGGTCATTACCACTCACTGAATAAAATTATTGTTCCTTACATTCCTCTTGCATCACAGGAATGTAACATTTAGGAGCCAGAATAGGCCATTCAGCCCTCTGAACGTTCTCGACCGTTTAATAAGATCATAACTGATCTGACTGTGGTCTCATTTCCACTTTACTGGCTGTAGCCCATAACCCTTGACCTCATTGTCTATCAAAGATCTAATTCAACCTCAAATCCCTCGAATGACTCATTCTCCTGAGTTTTGGGGAAGACAATTCCATAGATTAATAGTGCTTCTGCACTGAAATCTACATTCTCCAAGCTCCTTTCAATCAGTTAATTGAATCAATGCTTCTTTGTCTAACTTATTTAAACTTGGCATAATTATGTGCACTGTTTTCAGATTTCCCTTCAACCTACTTTGCTCCAAAAAGAACAACCCCAGCTTCTCACAACTTTGGAAATTACCTCATATCTTGAAGCATTCTGGGAAATCTATTCAAAATCTATTCTCAAGAACAGTTGGATGCTTTCTGAAATGTGGCAACCATAACTATTTGCAATACACTATTTGTGTCCTAACAAAAGTTTTACAACTGATAAACAAAGCTTTTCTGGATTTGTACTAAGTAGCTAAATTTATGATTCCTCAGAGCCCATATGTGGTCCATCTGGTGAAATTACACCGACAGTGCTATTGGAGCATGCAAATATATAGGTGGGAATAGGAGTCTGCCATTCACCCCCTCACACCTACTCTCCCATTCGATAAGATCATGATTGATCTGATTCTGGCTTCATTCCCACTTGCCTGCTCACAACCAATACTTGTCGACTCTATTGTTAGTCAAGTATAGACCCATCCCTGCCTTGAAAATATTCAATAATCACCACTTTCTGAATCAGTTCCAAAATTGCACAGCCCTCTGAGAAAAAAAAATCCACTCTATCCTAAAAGGAAGACACCTAATTTTTAAAAAATGTCTTCTAGTTTTGAACTCATAAAATGAAACATCCCTTCCATATCCACCTTGTCAAAACCATTCAAGATTTTATATATTACAAATGACCTCCTGCCCTTTCCTTATAAGGCAACACACTCATTTTCAGGTATCATTCTCGTTCCGAAGAAAAGTCATTGGGCTCAAAATTTTAATTCCACAGATGTTGCCAGACCTGCTGTTTCTCCAGCACTTTTTGTTTTCACTTCAGATCTCCAGAAACTGCAGTTGTATCTAGTACACCTTCTATGAACTGCCTCCAATGTATTTACATCTTTCCTTAAATAAGAACAAAACTGCATACAGCATTTGAGATGTGGTCTCACAAATGCACTGTGTAACTTTATTCAAATCCTTTCCTGATGAAGGATAGCATTATACTATACAATGGATGGGAGCATTATACTAGCCTTTTTTTCATTACTGCTGTATATAACCTTGTGTGAATCATGCACTTTAAACACCTAGGTCTCCCTATTCCTCAGAATTCTGCAGGCAAACTCTAAGTCCTTTTTATTTTTCCTGCCAATCTGAACAACTTCATCACAGATGGTAAGAACTGCCGATGCTGGAGTCAGAGGTAACACCGTGTGGAGCTAGATGAACACAGCAGGCCAGGCAGCATCAGAGGAGCAGGAAAGTTGACGTTTCGGATTGGGACCCTTCTTCAGAAATGCAGGGAGGAAGGGAGCTCAGATATAGAGAAAGGAGGGGTGGGGCTGGGGAAGGTAGGTGGAATGGTGATAGGTGAGTGCAGGTAGGGAGTGGTGGGGATTGGTCAGTGAGGTAAGAAGAGCAGATAGGTGGGAGAGAAGATAGACAGATTGTGCCAGGTCAAGGAGGCAGGGATGAGAGGGAGGGTTGGTTATGGTCGTTCATGGGATGAGGCCGGGGGTGGGGAGATTTTGAAACTGGTACATTGGTGTGCCATTGATCTGTTTGTATACTTGATGATTAAGGATGAAGTGTGTGGTGAGGCAGAGGTCTAGTAGTTTAAGTATGTTTTCGTTGCTAAGGGAGCTGCTGGTCTGCATTGCTGGTTCCTCTGGTAATGTGGCTATTGTTTCTTTGGCTAGTGGGATGTCGATTGATGTGAATAATGCCGTAACGTCAAAGGATACCATAATCTTGTCGTCGCTGATTTTTTATGTTCTTGAGAGTATTCAGAAATTCTTGGGTTGAGTGGATGGAATGGGGTCGACTAGGTGTTTCAGTCTCTGTTGTAGGTCCTTGGCCAGTTTGTGTGACAGTGTGCCTGGTAGGGAAACAATGGGTCTGAGGGGGATGTCTGGTTTGTGTACTTTAGGAGTCATCTTGTCAGTTCCAATATGCTGTTGATGTAGGGCGGTGTGGCCAGTGTGTTAGGGCATATTGTGTCCTCCTGTTGTTGTCTGTTTAGTAGGCATCTGCAGATGAAGTTGCGGGAATATCCGTTTATAACAAGGATTTTGTATAGGTGCTCTTCCTCATTCCTGTGTAGTTCTGGGGTGTTCAGTGTGTCCTAGCCCGTTTTAAATATTGTCCTAATGCAGCTTTGTTTGTGGACATTGGGGTGGTTGCAGTGGAAGTTGAGGATTTGATCAGTGTGGGTTGCTTTTCTGTATACTGAGGGTTGGAACACCGCTTTGGTCATGCGCTCAACTTTAACGTCCAGAAACAGAAGTCGATTGTTGTTTTCTTCTTCCCTTGTGAATTTAATCCTTGCAAATATCCGTTGATGAAATGGTGGGTGTCTTCTAATTTGTTGCATTTAATAATGACAAATGTCTCATCTACGCACCGGATCCACAGTTTAGGTTGAATGCAGGGGAGGTTAGTGTGTTCTAGTCTTTGCATGACTGCTTTTGCAATGAGTCCTGAGGTGGGTGACCCCATTGATTTTTTTTGGCTAATGGGATGTCGATTGAGAAGACGGACAGGTCAAGGAGGCAGGGATGAAGCTAGTAAAGGTGAGTGTAGGTAGGAAGTGGGGGTGGGTCAGTCAGGTGGGAGGGCCAGGTAGGTGGGAGAGAAGATGGACAAGTCAAGGAGGCAGGGATGAGGGGGAGGGGGTGTGACGTCAAAGGATACCATAATCTGGTCGCTGCTGACTTTTTTTTCCCGACAAACTATAATCCCCACACTACACAGAAGGAGTGAAGGCGACAACCTTAACACAGAGAAAAACACTAGATAAACTCAAGACAGACAAGAACATTATAATCCTTCAAAATCTCCCCACCCCCGACCTCACCTCAAGACCAGCACCACCCTCCCCATCCCTGCACCCTTGACTTGTCAGTCTTTTCTCCCACCTACCTGGCCCTCCCACCTGACTGACAACCCCCCCCACTTCCTACCTACACTCACCTTTACTAGCTTCATCCCTGCCTCCTTGACCTGTCCGTCTTCTCTCCCACCTATCCGCTCCACTATCCACCTTCTATCACCACACCCCTGCCTCTATTTATTTCAGAGCCCCCTTCCCCTCCCCCATTTCCAAAGAAAGGTCCAGACTCAAAACATCAGCTTTCCTGCTCCTCTGATGCTGCCTGGCCTGCTCCGTTCATCCAGCTCCACACCGTGTTATCACCAACTACCCTTCCTGGACATAATGGTAGAATGCAAAAACAACGGGGAACTCCAGACTAGAATATATAGGAAGACCACACATACGGACCAGATACTCAATTACACCAGCAACACCCCAATGCCCACAAACAGTGCTGTATCAGGACACTATTTAAATAAGCTACAACACATTGCAGCAACCCGGAACTACACAGAGCAGAACAGGAGCAGTATCAGGCTGAAAGGCTGATAGATGTGTTACTCAATTTTTATTAATTAGATACAGACTACCCACAGAGATAATATCAGATCAAGGGTCATATTTTACATCAAAGTTAATCAAGGAAGTTATGGATAGCTTAGGAATAAAACAATTCAAAATCCGATACGTACCGTCCAGAGAAGCAGCGAGCATCAGAATACTGGCATCAAACTTTAAAGGGCATGTTGAGGGCTATCAGTCAAGACTATCCAGATGATTAGGATAAAGGAATTCAATTTGTACCTTTTGCAATTAGGGATGCACCTAATGAATCAACTAAATTCAGTCCATTTGAATTAGTTTTGGGGCATGAGGCGAGAGGAGCACTGAAATTAATTAAGGAGGAATTGGTGAGTCAGAGTTCAGAAAGCACATATTTGGATTAAGTGTCATTTTTATGGGCAA
Source organism: Ginglymostoma cirratum (assembly GCA_024137785.1). Taxonomy (NCBI): domain Eukaryota; kingdom Metazoa; phylum Chordata; class Chondrichthyes; order Orectolobiformes; family Ginglymostomatidae; genus Ginglymostoma; species Ginglymostoma cirratum. The sequence goes on from JAHRHZ010000033.1 coordinate 2,854,886, forward strand.
GATTAAACAGTGGATGAGTTGGCTACAAAAACAGAAATTGCTGGAAAAGGTCAGCAAATGTGGCAGCATCTCTGGACAGAAATCAGAGTTAATTTTTTGGGTCATGTGTCCCTTCCTCAGAACTGAATTTGCTGGACAGCATTTGAAAGTAGCACAACATGTGATGAAATGGGAAGCAGACAAGATATCAAAAAAAATCACAATTTTGCTAGAGGAGATAAAGTATTAGTATTACTTCCAGTGGTCGGTAAAACTTTAAAGGTGAGGTTTAGTGGGCCTTATCAAATTGAAAAGAAATTAAGTGAGGTGAATTATGTAATAAGAATGCCAGATAGAAAGAAATCTCACAAGCAAATTGTGATACTGGTTACAATAGTCAGAATTAAGTTTAGATGATTCTGAACTGGATGTTCTTCAAATTAAATTGAACAATGGGGAAGTTCTTAAAAATTGGGATAAATTACTGGTATACTTCCAGGGGAAAATTGAAATGACTGCAAGAGTTATTGCAATCACATCAGGAAATATATGGGAACACACTGGGAAGTTCAGAGCTGATTATGCATGATGTAGATAAAGGAAATGCTGTTCCAATGAAGCAATATCCTTATAGACTTAACCCTTTAATGGGATGCATTGCAAGATTCCCAAAGCCTGGTGATTACAATCATGAATAAAAACAAAGTTGCTGGAAAAGCTCAGTGGGTCTGGTAGCATCTGGGAAGGAAAAAACAGAGTTAATGTTTTGGATCTGTTGACCCTCCCTCCGAACTGATGGTGGCTGGGAAAACAGCAGTTTATATGCACAAAAAAGGGAGGTGCGTGGGGTACGGAGTAAACGATAGGACAGAGCCTAAAGAGAGAGAAGTGCAGTCGGACAGACAAAGAGTTGCTAATGATCAGGCTGGGAGGGTGAATAGCTGTTAATGGGGACTATTAGTGACTAACAACAGAGGGTATGTAATGGCAGGCTATGCAATATTAAGGTCTGGTGTGGGGGGTAGGGGGCTGGGACATGGGAGTGTTTAGGCCTTAAAATTATTGAACTCGATATTGAGTCTGGAGGGCTGCAGGGTGCCCAAGCGGAAAATGAGGTGTTGTTGCTTCAGCTTGCATTGGGCTTCACTGGAACACTGCAGCAAGCCAGAGACAGACATGTTGGCCAGGGAGCAGGGTGGTGCATTGAAGTGGCAGGCAACGGGTAGTTCAGGGTCTTTTTTTTGTGAGCAGAACATAGATGTTCTATGAAGCGGTCGCCCAGTCTATGCTTCGTTTCCCCAATGTAGAGGAGACTGCATTGCGAGAAGCGAATGCAGTAGACTAGATTCTGGGAAATGCAGGTAAACTGTTGCTTCACCTGGAAGGTATGTTTGGGCCCTTGGATTCTGGGGAGGGAGGCGGTAAATGGGCAGGTGTTGCCCCTTCGCTGGTTACAGGGGAAGGTACCATAGGGCTGTGGAGGAGTGTTGTGGGGGCGGAGGGGGTAAGGAAGAGTGGACCAGGGTGTCCTGGAGGGAACGGTCCCTATGGAAGGCGGACAGGGAGGAGAGGGGAATATGTATCTGGTGGTGGCATCTTGTTGGAGGTGGTGGAAATGGTGTCTAAGGGTCTTCTGGATGCGGATGCTGTTGGGATGGTAGGTGAGGATAAGGGGAACCCTATCACTGTTGCGGGAGGGAAGAGAGGGGGGTGAGGGCAGAAGTGCGGGAGATGGTTCAGACCTGGTTGAGGACTCTGTCGACAGCAGAGCTGGGGAAACCTCAGTCGAGGAAGAAGGTGGGCATTTCGGAGGCTCCTTTGTTGAAGTTGGCCTCATCTGAACATATGTGATGGAGACGGGACAACTGAGAGAATGGGATCAGAGATAAAAGGTACTGCAGATGCTGGAGAATCCGAGATAACAAGCATGGGGATGGATGAACACAGCAGGTCAAGCAGCATCATAGGAGCAGGATGCTGCTTGACCTGCTGTGTTCATCCAGCCCCATGCTTGTTATCTGAGAGAATGGGATGGAGTCTTTACAGGAAGCAGGGTGTGAGGATGTATAGTCCAGGCAGTTGTGGGAGTCAGTGGGTTTGTAATGGATATTAGTGGGCAGTATATCCCCAGAAATGGAAACAGATATGTCGTGGAAGGGCAGGGAGGAGTCAGAGATAGACCAGATGAAAGTGAGGGCCGGGAGGAAATTGGAAGTGAAATTGATGAAGTTTTTCAATTCCAGATGAGAAAGGGAAGCAGCACCAATGATATCATCGATGTATCAGAGGAAGAAAGAGTGTGGATGGGAGCCGGAATAGGATTGGAACAAGGAATGTTCCACGTACCCCATGAAGAGACATGCATAACTAGGATCCATGCGGGTACCCATGGCCACCCTTCTTACCTGAAGAAAATGCGGGGAATTATAACAGAAGTTGTTGAGGGTTAGGACGAGCTTGGCCAAGCGGAGGAGGGTGGTGGTGGGTGGGGATGGTTCAGGTCTTTGCTCCAGGAAGAAGCGGAGAGCTCCAAGACCCTCCTGGTGGGGAATGGACGTGTAAAGGGATTGCACGTCCATGGTAAAGAGGTGGTGGCTGGAACCGGCAAACTGGAAGTTTTGAAACCAATGTAAGGCATCAGATGAATCACACACTTATGTGGGTAGGGATTGGACCAGGGAAGAGAAGGCTGAGTCAAGGTAGGAAGGGCAGGACCAGGTTGAAACAAAGGGTCTGCCCAGACAGTCCTGTTTGTGGATTTTTGGGAGGAGGTAGAAGCGAGCTGTGTGAGGCAGTTGGACTATCTGCTTGGAAGCAGAGAAGGGGAGATCACCGGATGAAATGAGATCAATTACCATAGCGGATACAGTGGCCTGATGTGTCGTGGTCCAGGGGAAGGTAGGAGGGGGTATGAGAGAGTTGGCGCTCAGCCTCTGCAAGGTAGAGCTCAGTACGTCAGACTACAACATCACCGCCCTTATTGGCAGGCTCGATGACAAAGTCAGGGTTAGATCTCAGTGCATGCAGTGCTGTCAGTTCAGAGGGAGATAGGTTGGATTTGGTGAGGAGGGGGACAGATAAATTGAGGCAACCAATGTCACGTCGACAGCTCCCAATGAACAGATCGAGTGCAGGTAAAAGGCCAGAGGGAGGGATCCAGGTGGAGGGAAAACATTGGAACTGGGCAAAGGGCTCTGTGGGACGGGGAGAGGACTCTTGTCCAAAGAAATGAGCACAGAGGCGAAGACGGCAGATGATTTTGGTGTTATGTCATGCCCAAAACTTGATAAGGTGGGGACACAGTGGAATAAAGCTGAGATCTTTGCTGAGGGCAGAGCGTTCAGCATCAGAGTGCAGAAGTTTGGGAGGGATGGTGAATACCCAGCAGGAGGTCAGGGTTTGGGGAGAGGGGATGGAGTCAGAGAGGAGGGAAAGGGAGGAGAGGAAGGTCCCAGAGGGCCATGAGTATTTTTGAGTTGTTGCATCTTGTGGGCCTTGATGTCTGAAAGGAAAAGAAAAAGTTTCTTGTCAGCATAAAGAATGAGTTGGAGGATGAAGTGGAACTGCGGAGTGGCGCTGCCCTGAGCCAGTGTGTTGCAATGCTGTTGGAGAGAAAGGTTGAGTGTGTGTGTGTATGTGGCACCGCATGGCACTGAGTGTGGGTCTCAGCATGTGTCAAGATCAACAGTCCATGGAACACTGAACATCACAGAGATATCTGTGATCCTGGGAGGATTCAAAACATGAGGGATGAAACTTCCGTTGGAATCCACATGGGGTGAGTCTGATCCCGAGGCAGTCACTGAGGAACATGATATGGCTGTTGAAATGAGTTTTAGCAAATGGTCGGTCAATCACCAGGAGATTGAGTGAACTTAATGTCAGTGGACAAGAAGAAAGATTGGAACGGAAATCCCAGAGAGAGGAGCAGAGCTTCTTCAAGGTGGGCATGCCTAGAAGAGATGTGGCAGTGAGTTAAATACTAAATAAAAACCAAAAGAACTGCAGATTCTGTAAATCAGGAACAAAAACAGAAGTCGCTAGAAAAGCTCAACAGGTCTGGCAGCATCTGTGAAGGAGAAAACAAAGTTAACGTTTCGGATCCAGTGACCCTTCCTCAGGTAGTGTGTAGTGGCAGGCTATGTGGTAACAAAGCCTGGTGTGTGGGGTGGGGGGGTGGGACATGGGAGAATTTAGCCCCTAAAATTATTGAACTCGATATTGAGTCTGGAGGGCTATAGGGTCCCCAAGCAGAAAATGTGCTACTGTTCCTCCAGCTTGTGTTGAGTTTTGCTGGAACACTGTAGCAGGCCACAGACAGAGATGTTGGCCAGGGAGCAGGGTGGTGTGTTAAAGTGGCAGGCAACAGGTAGTTCAGGGTCTTTTTTGCGAGCAGAAAGTAGATGTTCTGCGAAGCGGTCACCCAGTCTACTCTCGGTTTCCCAAATGTAGAGGAGACCACATTGTGAGCAGCGAATGCAGTAGACTAGATTCTGGGAAGTGTTGCTTCACCTGGAAGGTATGTTTGGGCCCTTGGATATTGGGGAGGAAGGGGGTAAATGGGCAGGTGTTACATCTTTGGCAGTTGCAGGGGAAGGTGCTGTGGGGGGTTTTTGGGGGTCAAGGAAGAGTGAATCAGGGTGTCCTAGAGGGAACAGTCCCTGCAGAAGGCAGACAAGGGAGGCAAGGGGAGGGGAATATGTATCTCACAGTGGCTCCCCTACCCCACCCCCCTCCCCTTTTTTCTGCATATAAACTGATGTTTTCCCAGCCACCATCAGTTCTGAGGAAGGGTCACCAGACCTGAAGCGTTAACTCTGTTTTTCCCTTTACAGATGCTGCCAGACCTGCTGAGCTTTTCCAGCAACTTTGCTTTTGTTCCTGATTTACAGCATCCGCAGTTTTTTTTGTTTTTATTCTGATGATTACAATGTCTGGTAAACATCATGAGATCAAGAGGAACCTGGGGCTGTCCAAAAATCCACTGACTTCCTCAGCTATGTGGACTATACATCTTCACACCCTACTTCCTGTAAAGACTCCATCCCATTCTCTCAGTTCCTCCATCTCCATCGCATATGTTCCAATGAGGTCAACTTCGACAAGGGAGACTCCAAAATGTCCACTTTCTTCCTCACCCAAGGATTCCCCAGCTCCATTGTTGACAGGGTCCTCAACCAGGTCCGACCCACCTCCCACACTTCCACCCTCACCCCTTCTCTTCCCTCCATAACAGTAATAGAGTTCCCCTTATCCTCACCTACCATCCCACCAGCATCCACATCCAGAAGATCATCAGACACCATTTCCGCCACCTCCAGCAAGATGCCACCACCAGATACATATTCCCCTTCCCTCTCTTGTCTGCCTTCCGCAGTGACCGTTCCCTCTGGGACAGTCTGGTCCATACTTCCTTCATTCCCACCAGCCCCCACTGCCTTACGGCACCTTCCCCTGTTACCGGCGAAGGTGCAGCACCTGACCATTTACCTCCTCCCTCCCCAGTATCCAAGGCCCAAACATACCTTCCTGGGGAAGCGATACTTCACCTGCACTTCCCTCAATCTAGTCTACTGCATTTGCTGCTCACAATGTCGTATCTTCTACATTGGGGAAACAAAGTGTAGTCAAGGTGATCGCTTCACAGAACATCTACATTCTGCCCACAAAAATGACCCTGAGCTTCAAGTTGCCTGGCAATTTAACACACCAACCCTGTTCCCTGGCCAATATCTCTGTCTCTGGCTTGTTGCAGTGTTCCAGCGAAGCTCAATGCAAGCTGGAAGAACAACACATCATTTTCAGCAGCCCTCCAGACTCAATATTGAGTTCAATAATTTTACGACTAAACGCTCCAATGTCCTATCCCCCTCCCCCGCACACCAGGCCTTGTTATCACATTACATAACCTGCCATGACATAGTACCTATTGTTAGTCACTAACAGTCTCCATTACCAGCTCTTCACCCTCCTAACCAGACCATTATCAACTCCTTTGCCTCTCCAATTGCTCTCCTCTCTCTTTGGGCTCTATCTCCACCTATTGTACACTCCTTACCCCCTCCCCCAACCCTATCTTCTGCATATAAACTGACATTTTCTTAGCTACCATCAGTTCTGAAACAATATAAAACATTAACTCTGATTTCTCTTCACAGATACTGCCAGACCTGCTGAGCTTTTCCCACAACTTTGGTTTTTGTTCCTGATTTACAGCGTACATTGTTCTTTCGATTTTTATTAAGAATGGGTTGTTTGTTGTGGCAGCCTATGTGATGACAAGGCCGGGTGTATAGGGTAGGGGGCTAGGACATGGGACAACTGCTTAAGCCCTAAAATGATTGAACGACCGGAGTACAATGTGGGAAAGTTTGAGGTCATGCACTTTGGTAAGAAGAATAAAAGCATGGACAATGTCCAAATGGGGAGAAAATTCAGAAGTCTAAAGTGCAAAGAGACTTGGGAATTCTAGTCCAGGATTCTCTCAAGGTAAACTTGCAGGTTGAGTCAGTAGTCAGGAAGGCAAATGCAATGTTGGCACTTATTTTGAGAGGAATTGAATATAAAAGCAGGGATGTACTACTGAGGGTTTATGAGGCTCTGGTCAGGCCACATTTGGAGTATAGTGTGCAGTTTTGGGCCCCATATCTCAGGAAGGATGTACTGGCCCTGGAGCGGGTTCAGAGGAGGTTCACAAGAATGGTCCCAGGAATGGAAAGCTTAATATATGAGGAACGTTTGAGGACTCTGGGACTGTATTCATTGGAGTTTAGAAGGATGAGGGGGGATAAAATCAAAACTTACAGAATACTGAATAGCCTGAACAGAGTGGATTTTGGGAAGATGCTTCCATTGTTAGGAGAGTCTAGGACCCAAGGGCACATCCTTAGAGTAAAGGGAGGACCTTTTAGAACGGAGATCAGGAGAAACTTCTTCAGCCAGTGAGTGGTGAATTTATGGAATTCACTGCCACAGAAGGCTGTGGAGGCCAGGACATTTAAGACTGAGATAGATAGGTTCTTGATTATCAAGGGGATCACGGGTTAGGGGGGAAAGCGGGAAAATGGGGTTGAGGAACTTATCAGCTATGAATGAATGGTGGAGCAGACTCAATGGGCCAAATGGCCTAATTTCTGCTCCTATATCTTATGGTCTTATGGTCAATGTTACATCCAGAGGGCTGTAGGGTCCCAATCAGAAAATGAGGTGTTGTTCTTCCAGTCTGATCTGAGCTTTGCTGAAGCACTGCAGCAAGCCTGAGACAGTGATGTTGGCCAGGGAACAGGGTGGTGTATTGAAGTGACAGGCAACTGGAAGCTCAGGGTCTTTTTGCAGACATAACCTGGATGTCCAGCAAAGCAGTTGCCCCAGTCTGCATTTTGTTTCCCCAATGTAGAAGAGACCACATTGTGAGCAGTAAGTGCAGTAGACTAGATTATGGGAAATGCAGGTAAAGCACTGTTTCACTTGAAGGTGTGTTTGGGCCCTTGGGTAGTGAGAAGAGAGGAAGTAAACAGGCAGGCGTTACACCTTCTGTGGTTGCATGGGAAGGTCCTGGGGGGAAGGGGTGAAGGTGTTGGGAATGGAGGAGGACTGGAAAAAGCTGTCCCAGAGGGAGTGGTCCCTGAGGAATCCTGACAACGGAGGGAGGGGAATAAATGTCTGGTGGTGGCTTCCTGCTGGAGGTGGTTAAAATGATGGCTAATGCTCCTTTGGATGTGGATGTTGGTGGGATGGTAGGTGAGTGTGAGGGGGGTCCCTGTTGCTGTTATGGGAGGGAAGAGAGGGGGTGAGGACCAAAGTGCGGGAGATAGGTCAAATACAGCTGAGGGCCCTGTGCCCTCTTTAGTAATTCATTCTTCACCTTTTTGTTGGTCTATAAACTTTACCACTCTTGTGGTTTACCACTAATTTTTGCCACGATGGAGCAGAGACCCTCCTATCTTTATGTGAAGGAAGCACAAAGCATTTCCCTGAACTTTAGTTCAGCAGCCTTAGTCTGAGTTATTGAGCTCAATCATCCATTATAGAACTAAACAAGTAGTCAGAGCAGGCAAGGTGCAGATTCCATTTAGTATTTCCTAAATAATGGAGATGGAGGCATACAAACTGCATTCTGTATCTAAATTGGGTCAACACTCAATTGGATTGAGTGGCTGCAAGTGACACCAGGAAACTGCAAGGATCAGCAGTACAATATTACATCCTGATAGACTGGCTTATGTGATTACCAAGGGGATGAAAGGTTAGCAGAGATATGCAGGAATGTAGAATTGAGATTAAAAATTCCATCAGCTATGATCTTATTGAATGGCAGAACAGGCTCAAAAGACCGAGTGGCATATACTGTGAATACTGTGTCCAATTTTGGGCCCCACACCTCAGGAAGGACATACTGGCACTGGAGCGTGTCCAGCGGACATTCACATGGATGATCCCTGGAATGGTAGGCCTAACATACGATGAACGGCTGAGGATCCTGGGATTGTGTTCATTAGAGTTTAGAAGGTTGAGGGGAGATCTAATAGAAACTTACAAGATAATGCATGGCTTAGAAAGGGTGGATGCTGGGAAGTTGTTTCCGTTAGGTGGGGATACTAGGACCCGTGGGCACAGCCTTAGAATTAGAGGGGGTCAATTTAGAACGGAAATAAGGAGACATTTCTTCAGCCAGAGAGTGGTGGTCCTGTGGAATTCATTGCCACGGAGCGTAGTGGAGGTCGGGACGTTAAATGTCTTCAAGGCAGAGATTGATAAATTCTTGATCTTGCAAAGAATCAACGGCTATGGGGAGAGTGCGAGTAAGTGGAGTTGAAATGCCCATCAGTCATGATGAAATGGCGGAGTGGACTCGATGGGCCGAATGGCTTTACTTCCACTCCTGTGTTTTATGGTCTTATTATTGTTCTTCATTGAGTTGCTAGTGTAGAAACAGGTCCATTCAGCCCAACATGTTCATACCAACCCTCCAGAGAGCATCCCACCCAGACTCATCCCCCTAACCCTATCCCTTAGCGTTTCCCACGGCTAATCCACCTAGCCTATACGTCCCTGGACGTTATAGGCAATGTAGCCTGACCAATCCACCTAACCTACACACCTTTGGACTGTGGGAGGAAACCCATACAGACACAGGCAGAACATGCAAACTCCACACAGACGGTTGCCCAAGTCTGGAATTGAACCCAAGTCCCCGGCACTAGGAGGCAGTAGTGCTAACCACTGAGCCACCATGCCACTTCCAAAACATACCCAAGATTCTTGTTCCTGCGGTCAATTTCTATACCCTGATGTTAACAGGACATGAGAACTTCCTCAAAGAGGATTCATTACATTACTACGGAGAAAGAGACCAGATATACTTTCAAAGAGGCTTACTACTAGGTTTACAAAGTATCAGTCTTCTCTCTGGAAGTTGAGCCTTTTTCCCTATACTAACCTCGGACCCCAGCCCTCAGTATTTCAATCATGCATGACTTACTGTTAAGAGGGACTTCCCAATAGTTGGCATTCTTAAAGTGATGTGCAAACAAAGGTGATGTGATTTTTTTTTTTTAGAAAGGAAGCTTTCTCACATAGTAGTTAGGGTTTGAATTCACTGCCTGGAAATGTTGGGGAGCAATGTTCAATTGTTCATTCAAGAGAGGATTGGATGATGATTTGAAAAGAAATATGAGGAAAAGGCCATTAGGGATTTGAACCAGTGCAGACATGATGGGCCAAATGGCCTCCTTCTACGCTGTAACAAATCTGTGATTCTATGGTTCAACTGGCTGTGCTGCACTGGGACATTGCCAGCATTGCTGGGTGTAACTCGATGATCCCTTGTTAATCTCAAAATAGTGACAGTATGTTTCCCCTCGGTCAGGGTTATCTTCCAGTCAATCATCCATCGGTCAGTATTGACTTTAATAGCTTTAGACCATAAGACGTTGAACGATAATATGTAGGAATAAAAGTAGGTCATTCAAGAGGAGGTAATGCGTAGTGGTGCTATCGCTAGACTATTAATCTCGAGACCCAGGTAATATTTTGGGGATGTGGGGTTGAATCCTTCCATGGCAGATGGTGGATATTGAATTCAGTGGAAAAAAAAATCTGGAATTAAAAGTCAAATAATTGTCAGAGAAGAACGCATTTGGTTCACCGATGTTCTTTAGGGAAGGACACTGCCGTCCTTATCTGGCTTACATGTGACTCCACGCCCACAGCAATGTGGTTGACTCTTAGCAATTAGTGATGAGCAAGAAATGCTGACCTAGCCAGTGACACCCATATCCCGTGAATGACTAAAAACAAAAAAAAAGTCAGCCCATCAAAGCTGCTCTGCCATTCAATGAGCTTAGAATAAACCCTCTAAGTCCTTGCTTTGCAATATTATTCAAGCTGAAACAGAGACTGGCATGGCTCAGTTTTATTGAGTGAACATCCATCGATGGTAATTCATTTGTTACAGCCACTGGCTTTCATCTGAACAATAACCTCTACCAAATAAACAGTGGCATGCCATCATTAGCTGACATGTTTGCCAAACAGTTGAGCAGCACCATTAGATCCAGCACTAGATTGATGGGAGCATTTTCATGGATTGCTTTCTTTAGAAAGTCAGGATTATTATAATTTGCTAACATCGCTGGGCACTGTGGCTTTTCTTTGAGAACTCCAAAAGTATTCACTATGTGTTCTGCAAATTTGGGGTGAGTATTGGGACAGTAGCCGAAGTTTCTAAGTTGCTGCATAATATTGTTGTGACGGTTTATCATTTGGTCACGTTCTCCACGACATGTTGCAATCTAGACAGCAAACAATCAGGTGAGTCAGTATTCTTTGTTACAGAGAAACTTGCTCTAATGTTCTTGACTACATGCTGTTTACTGTAACGTGGAGAAAAGTGAAGCGCAGTCGAAACAAAGACGAGGTTGCTTTTTACAGGCTATTTGATTATGTACATTTTACTTGGTAGTAAGCGATGGAAACACCATCTACCCGCTATAAGCAATATCTTATACAACAAAAAAGCATTACTTTAATTGATAAGTTGGCCAAATAAGGAATACAGCTGAACTAAAGTCACTATACCTAAGATTCTGCGCTGTCACAATACTAACCAGTGATAATGTTTGGAAGAGATCGTAGGAACTGCCGATGCTGGAGAATCTGAGATAACAAGGTGCAGAGCTGGATGAACACAGCAGGCCAAGCAGCATCAGAGGAGCAGGAAAGCTGACGTTTCAGGCCTAGACCCTTCTTCAGAAATGTTTGGAAGAGTTGGTTCTTACACCATGTTAATGATAGGTGAACATAACCTTGTTTCCTTGGTGTCCCAACTGTGGAGTCAGCACAGAGGAAAGCTTCCCATAAACATCTACTCCATCATTTCTGATGGCACAGTGCTCTCTTTGCTAACATTATTTCAATGGCATATTTTAAAACCACTTCACCCTTGGTCTCTACACTCCTTGCTGTATTTTCATGCAGTGCCATTACTCAATGCCTCAGGTTCAACTTTACACCAAATTAAAACAATAGAGACGGTAAGGACTGCAGGCGCCGGAAGGTGAGTCAAAAAATATGGAGCTGGAAAAGCACAGAAGGTCAGACAGCATCCAAGGAGCAGGAAAGTCAACATTTCAGGCTGAAACCCTTCATTGGGAATCAAAAAATAGACGAACAGACAATAGCAGGGGGCCATCCAAATAGGTTAATCTTTTCACAACTCATTCTCAGCTCTTGGGTTCAAAAGTCTTAGCTTATATTAAAGCATAGGCATACAATAAGAATCATTAAATATATATCTTCCTTGTAATTTACGAAGGAACTGATGACTGCATGCCAATATGTCTTTCAGGAGACATTTTTATTTACTTAAATCAAGCTAGTCATAGATGGTAAACCGAACACTTACTAAAACGCCTTTTTTTCTACCTATTCATTTTCAGTTGCAGTCATCAAATTGCAGTAAACTACTCCTTTTAAATTCATCAAGGATTATTTTAAAAGCAAGATAACAAGCATGGGACTGGATGAACACAGCAGGTCAAGCAGCATTATAGGAGCAGGAAAACTTGACGTTTCGGGCCTAAACCCTTCATCAGAAATGGGGGAGGGGAAAAGGGTTCTGAAATACATAGTGAGAGAGGGGGAGGTAGATAGAGGATGGACAGAGGAGAGGATAGGTGGAGAGGAGGCAGACAAGTCGAAGAGGCGGGGATAGAGCCAGTAAAGGTGAGTGTAGGTAGGGGCGTAGGGAGGAGATAGGTCAGTCCAGGGAGGACAGACAGGTCAAGGGGGCGGGATGATGTTAGTAGATAGGAGATGGGGGTGTGGCTTGAGGTGAGAGGAAAAACAGGTTAGGGAGGTGGAGATGAGCTGGGCTGGTTTTGGGATGCGGTAGGGGGAGGGGAGATTTTGAAGCTTGTGAAATCCACATTGATGCCATTGGGCTGCAGGGTTCCCAGGCTGAATATGATTTGCTGTTCCTGCAGCCTTCGGGTGGCATCACTGTGGCATTGTAGGAGGCCAAGGATGGACATGTCATCTGAGGAATGGGAGGGGGAGTTGAAATGGTTCGCGACTGGGAGGTGCAGTTGTTTGTTACGAACTGAGCGCAGGTGTTCTGCAAAGCGGTCCCCAAGCCTCTGCTTGGTTTCCCCGATGTAGAGGAAGCCACAACGGGTACAGCGGATGCAGTCTACCACATTAGCAGATGTGCAGGTGAACCTCTGCCTGATGTGGAAAGTCTTCTTGGGGCCTGGGATTGGGGTGAGGGAGGAGGTGTGGGGGCAGGTGTAGCACTTCCTGCGGTTACAAGGAAAAGTGCCGGGTGTGGTGGGGCTGGAGGGGAGTGTGGAGCGGACAAGGGAGTCGCGGAGGGAGTGGTCCCTCCGGAAGGCAGATAAGGGTGGGGAGGGAAAAATGTCTTTGGTGGTGGGGTCTGATTGCAGATGGCGGAAGTGTCGGAGGATGATGCGTTGGATCCGGAGGTTGGTGGGGTGGTACGTGAGGACGAGGGGGATTCTTTTTTGGTTATTATTGCGGGGACGGGG
>JAHRHZ010000033.1:2966226-2984303 GCA_024137785.1 Ginglymostoma cirratum
GCTGACTCACGTGGCTGAGCACCTGGTGGAGGCACAAACTGTGGACCTGGTTGTGGGCAGACACCTCGCGCTGTCAAAACAGAAAAATCAAAATTCTGATTTAAAAATTACACTTTAATAATTCAGACTTATCTGTCTTTTTTCTATGTTGGCCATTTTGGAAATTGAAAATATATTGATAGAATATAGAACATTGTACAGAACAGGAAGGGGCCTTTTGGTCCACAATGTTGCGCGGAACATGATGCCAAATGAAACTAATCCCTTCTGCCTGTCCTTGTTCCATATCTCTCCATTCCTTGCATATTCATGTGCTTATCTAAAAGTTCCTTAAATGCCCCTATTGTATCTGCCTCCATCACCACACCTGGCAGTGCGTTCCAGACTCCTACCACTCTCTGTGTTAAAAACTTATCCCTCATATCTCCTTTCAACTTTCCCCCTTGAACCTTAAATGCATGGGCCCTAGTATTAGACATCTCAACTCTGGAAAAAAGATCCTGACCAGCTGACTGGGGAGGCAATGGCCTAATGGTATTATTGCTGGACTATTAATGCAGACACCAGACAAAGTCCTGGAGACCAGGGTTCAAATCCTGCCATGGCAGTTGGAGGAACTTAAATTGGGAGGATAGGAAAAAAGAAATCTGGAATCAAGAGTCTAATGGTGACTGTGAATCCATTGCCAATTGTTGGGAAAAACCCATCTGGTTCAACAATTCCCTTTAGGGAAGGAAACTGACATCCTTTCCCAGTCTGGCCTGCACATGACTCCAGACCCACAGCAACATAGCTGACTCTAGGCAATTTGAGATGGGCAATAAACACTGCCTAGCCAGTGACAGCCTTGTCTCATGACTGAATAAAGGAAAAAAATCCCTATCTGTGCATCTCATAATTTTGTATCCTTCTGTCATGTCTCCCCTCAGCCTCTGCTGCTCAAGAGAAAACGACTCAAGTCTTTTGGCACCTCCTTATAATTCATACCCTCTAATCCGGGCAGCATCTTTTGTGCCCTCTCCAAAGCCTCCACATCCTTCCTGCTAGAGTCCAACCATTAACTGCATACTTTCCCTCAACATTTGATCTCCTGAAGTGCAGCACCTCACAGTTACTCCATCTGCTATTTCTCCACCCATATCTGCTACAGATCTATATCCCGCTGTATCCTTTGACAACTTTTTACACTATTCATAATTCTACCGATCTTTGTATCATTTGCAAGCTTACTAGCCCACCCAACTACATTTTCATCCATTTACATATATCATAAACAGCAGAGGTCCAGTACGGATTCATGTGGAACACCACTAGTCTTGGGCCTCCAGCCAGAAAAACACCCTTCCACCACTACCCTCTGCCTTCTATGGTCAAGCCAATTCTGAATCCACGTGAACTAGTCACCATGGATCCCAAAAATCTTAATCTTCTGATTGAGCCTGCCATGAGGGACCTTGTTGAAAACCTTATTAAAATCCATGTAGACAGCATCCACTGCTCTATGCTCATCGATCACTTTCATCACCTCTTAGAAAAATTCAATCAAGTTAGTAAGACACGACCTGCCCTGCATGAAGCCGTGCTGACTGTCCCTAATTATGCCATGCTTTTCCAAATCTACATAAATCCTATCCCTAAGAATTCTCTCCAAAAGCTTCCCAACCATTGATGTGAGACTCACCGGTTTGTGGTTTTCTGGATTATGCCTATTTCTTGAACATAAGAACAGCATTAACAACTTGCCAGTTCTACAGGACCTGTCTAGTGGCTAGCGGGGATACAAAGATCTCGGTCAAGACACTATCAACCTCCTCTCTGATGTTGCTCTGTGCAATATTTTGATTCTCAAAATTGCTTGTGAGTTTATTCAATTTTTTTACCTGATAGCACCACGGGTAGGTGATGGCCTATTATCTCTGGACTGTCAATCCAGAGACCAATGTAATGTTCTAGGGAACTGGATTTGAATCTCACCAAGGCAGATGGTGGAATTTGAATGCAATAAAATTCTGGAATTAAAAGTCCAATGGTGACAATGAATCCATTGTCAATTGTTGGCAAAAACCCATTTGGTCCCCTTTAGGGAAGTAAACTGCCATCCTTACCTGGTCAGGCCTACATGTGACTCCAGACCCATAGCAATGACATTGATTCTTAACTGCCCTCTGGGCAATTAGGGATGGGTAATAAATGCTGGCTGTGAATAAATAGAACGAAAAAACTGAAACAGCCAAGGGAAGGCTGGTGTCTGTTCATGTGGGGAGGGAGAAAGAAAGATAAAAACTGCCAGTAAGAGCATCTTTCTATATATAAAAAGGAAGAGAGAAGTCAAAGTGAATCTCATAGAAAATGAATCTGGAGAGATGGTTTTGGAGAACAAGAAAATGGTAGAGGAGTTAAACAGACATTTTGCATCAATCTTTAAGATACTTCGAACATCCCATTAACACAGAAGAATACGGGGAGGAATTAAGTATCATCGCGAAAGAAGTAGGATTAGACAAACTAAAGGGGCTAAAGGCTAATCAGTCCCCTGGCCCTGATGGCTTGCTTCCTGGGATCCTAAACCAAGTGGCTGCAGAAATAGTGGATACATTGGTTGTAATTTTCCAAAACTGGTTAAATTCCGAAAATATGCCGGAGGATTGGCAAACTGTTATCGTGACATGTCTGTTCAAAGGAGGCAAAGAGCGGATAACTATAGGCCAATTAGCCTAATATCTATTGTTGGAAAAGTATTGGAATAGATTACAGAGGAAGTAATAGCAAAACACTTGGAAAATCATAATTTAACCAAGCAGAGTCAGCATTGCTTTATGAATGAGAAATCATGTTTAACTGATTTATTAGAGTCTTGAGAGGGACTGTCAACCAGAGTAGATAGAGGGGAACTAGATGGATTCTATTTGGATTCCCAGAAAGCATTTGATTAGGGTCAGCACAAAAGCCCCTGATTGGGGTTCTTAATTGAGTCCAATTGGGGAGCCCTGGTTGACAGATAAGAACAGGTATCCTGTCTGATATCCTGTTCACTCTGAGGGCTAGCTCTGATGGAGCTGGATCGGCATAAAGGACTCTCCACGCATAAAGAAAGTTTTTTTTATTGAGTTATTTCATTGGCAATGGGAGAAAAGCATACTCCTGAAGAAATTTGCTCCCAACAGTAGTCTTTGAGTTGGGCTAAGCATTTCTGACATCATGCTATTATTGGAAAGCTTGGCTTGTTCAATCCTGCCATCAAAGACTGGGCCCAGTATGGGAAAAGAATGCATTACTTTTCCAGACAAATGACATTGGGGCAGATGAAAAGTAATGAGTAGTTCTCCTGACTGCTTGTGGACCCGTGGCTTTTTTGGTTATTTGGAGCCTCATCATTGTTGCTTTGAGAGCTGGATCAGCATCAAGGACTTTCCCAATGTATGCAAAGGGTGACTTGGTGACAGGGCACTGGTTGCTATGGAGTTATTTCAGGTGGAGAATTGGCTAATGAGCAGGAGACAGTGAGTGGGGATAAGGCAATTCTTTTTCACGTTGGTGACTGGTGACAGCTATTTGTGCTGGGGCTACGACTCTTTACAATAAACATAAATGATTTGGAGGAAGGAAATGAATATACTGCAGCCAAAGTTAAAGGTGGCACAGAAAGAATTTGGAAAGCAAGTTGTATCTTTCTCCAACCGTTGAGAGAAATCTACTTTAAGTAAGTAGATAAAATGTTGGCAAATTGGGTAAAATATGAGAAAAGATGAAATTATTTTGAAAGGGAGAACCAAACAAGAGTATTCATTAAATGGAGAAAAAATTGTAAAAAGCTACAACACAAAGGGACTTGGGGACTTTTATGCATGAAACACAGAAAGCTAGTACACAGGTATAGCAGGTAATCAGGAAGGCTAATGGAATGTTGGCCCTTATTTCAAAGGGGTTGGAGTATGAGTAGGGAGTCTTACTGTAACTGTACAAGGTGCTGGTGAGCCCATATCTGGAGTACTATGGGCAGTTTCCTTCCCCTTACTTAAGGGAAGATATTATTTCATTGTGGGTAGTTTAGCGAAGGTTCACTAGGATGATCCCTGGCATGGACAGAATGCCTTATGTGCATAAGACAAGCAGGTTGGGATTCTACTCACGGAAGTTCAGAAGTATGAGTTGATCTCATAGAAACACTTAGGATTCTTAAGGGGCTTGACAGGGTAAATGAGAGGATGGTTCCTGTCATGGGAGAGTTTAGGACCAGAGGGCATAGTCTCAGAATACAGGGGCATCAATTTAAGACTGAGATAAGGAGGAATTTCTTCTGTGAATGAGTCTTTGGAACTCCTTGTTGCAGACAGCTGTGGGGACAGGGTCCTTGAGTATTTTTAAGTCTAAAGTAGATAGATTCCTGAATCCACAGGAATCTGTGGTTACAGGACAGGTCAAGAATGTGAACGTAAGGAATGATGAATTAGCCATGATCCTGTTGAATGGCAGAGTGGGCTTAAGGGGCAAAATGGCTTAATTCTGTTCTTATTTCTTCTGAGTCTACAATTTGAATTTGCCAGCAGGTGGAGAACATCATTGGAGTTGTTGACTGAGTAATCTCAAGTCATCAGTTTTTAAGACAGCGCTGGATAAGTCCTTGATTAGTCAGATTGGCATGGGTTACAGGGAGAAGGCAGGAGAATGGTGTTGAGAAACATTTCGACCATGATCAAACGGTGGAACAAACTCAATGGAGTCTCAGTACAGAAATACTGAGGAGTTAAATTGTCAGTAAATGTGGTGAAATCCCAAATTCTAGGGATTCCTGCAAATTCCTAATTCCTAAAACGTGTAGATTAATAAAACTAATGACTGACCTTAAGCAAATAAATACTTGCATTGAGAGCAATATCTACATTCTGCAGAAGATTATATGAATGAGAGTTTCACAACTTCTATCATTTGTGAGTGGGGGTGAGGATTTGGAGGCAGTAATGGGGGTTGAATAAAATTGTAATTGGGGCTCTCAATAACATTGTGCATTTTGCAGTCCCAGAGCACCACAGTGTGCTGCATAACCCTTCAGCTGTACCCATTCCCCATTCTGTAACACCCTCTTAGTTTGAGTTCTATTGCTGACTCACGTGGTTGAGCACCTGGTGGAGGCAGAAACTGTCGACTTGGTTGTGGGCAGACACGTCGCGCTGTCAAAACAGAAAAATCAAAATTTATATCTATCAATTACACTGCAATAGTTGACAGTTATCTGTATTTTGTAGGACTGCCATTTTGAACATTAAAAAATTAGATAAAAACCGAAAGAACTGCAGACGCTGTAAATCAGGAGAAAACCAAAGTTGCTGGAAAAGCTCAGCAAGTCTGGCAGCATCTGTGACAGAAAAAACAGAGTTAACGTTTCGGATCTGGTAACCCTTCCTCAGAACTGTCACCGGACCTAAAATGTTAACTCTGTTTTTATCCTTCACAGATGCTGCCAGACCTGCTGAGCTATTCCATAAAAAATTAGATATTGGTCTATGAAATATTGTGATTTTCAAAATCTCCAGAGCGTCTATCCAATTCTTACACCCTAAAAGCATCTTTGCTGACAAACAGAACTGAAGCAGCCGAGGGAAGGCTGGTGTTTGTTCAGGCAGAGGAACTGGAAACAGCCCTGCAACCAGACATGGTCCTGTCCATTTCCAGATTTCGGGGGATTGGTCTCTTTGCAGGCCATTGGAGAGCACCTTTGGAGTTGGTGACTCAGTAATCTCCACATTCAAAGAGCCATTTGACAGAGCCCTGAACCCAGTCTTCAGGCTTTAATGGTAAAGTAAGAGAGCAACTTCAGGGACATTAACATATTGTTCACCGGATAAAATGACTTACACTGAACTGACATTCAAAAACTTTCAAAATACTCAGAATTAATTAATTCCTACTATAAAGAAAAAGTCAAATGGGTGGATCCTCCATCCATGGTTACCTGAGAAGTTGAGGAAAGTATAAGACCTAATAAACCAGTATAAAACTTCACCAAGTGAAGTGGCATATCAGATAATTGGTCACAAATGAAAAATGGTAAAGAATGACTAACTCATATTTCACGAGAAACAAATTAGACTATTAGTGGAAGCTTGCTAGAGATGTAATATCAGATGGGAAGAGTTTATATATGTCGAAGAAGGAAAAGTTTAAGCAAAGCGAGTGTTAGTTTTCTGGACAGTGGGAACAGAGAGTTAATAGAAGATAACAAGGAAATTGTGGGTGAAATTCATAAATAGTCTTCAGGTTATTAGAACTGAGAATATTTAAATTATCAGAACAGGGAAAGGTTCATTTCATCTCACTTGGAAAGGAAGCATAAAATCATGTCCATTATTCAAGAAAAAAACCTGGAAAGCCTTGGTTATGGGGAAATGTTAAAATCTCAGAGATCATTCTCCAGGAATAAGTCTGTAATGGGTCGTATTGGGAAGCAGGTTGCAGTTTTGTTTTGCTGTTTAAGTTCGGATCTTTCTAAGCTGTCTTCTGTACCTCTATCACTTTTATTTTCTCCTTTGGGTAATAAATTTATGCTATTTTGTTGAAGGATATCTGCAGTGTCATGTGAATGTGTCTCAGTCACTAATCACCAGGTTAACCAACCAAAAAACCCTGCCTGATTTGATCGATCGTAGGTTTTATTCTAGGATTTGACTTCTCCAAGGCCAACAGCATAATGCAACCCATTATTAACAAATGCCATCCTTGCCTGCACATGGGGAGATGACGGCCTAGTGGTATTATCATGAGATTATTAATCCAGAAACTCGGCTAATGTTCAGGGGACACAGGTTTGAATATCGCCACAGCAGATGCTGGAATTTGAATTCAATTTTAAAAAATCTTTATTTACAAATCTACTGATTTTCATGAATCCATATCAATTGTCAGAAAAACCCATCTGGTTCACTAATGTCCTTTAGGGAAGGAAATCAGCCATCCTTACCTGGTCTGGACTATATGTGACTCCAGACCCACAGCAATGTGGTTGATTCTCAATGGACCCTTGAAATGGCCTAGCAAGTCATTCAGGTGTACCAGTTGATACAAAGCCTCAATGAAATGAAACTGGATGGATCACCTGTTGTTAGCCTGGGTACCACAAAAGACAGCCCTGTCAACCCTGCAAAGCCCTCCTCACTAACATCTGGGGGTTAGTGCCAACATTGGGAGAGCTGTCTCTCAGACTAGTCAAGCAACAGCCTGACATAGTCATACTCACGGAATCACAACTTACTGACAATGTCCCAGACACCACCATCACCATCCCTGGATATGTCCTGTCCCACCACAGGACAGACCCAGCAGAGGTGGCAGCACAGTGGTATACAGTCAGGGAGGATGTTGCTCTGGGGTCCTCAACATTGACTCCGGACCCCATGAAGTCCCATGGTTTCAGGTTAAACTTGAGCAAGGAAACCTCCTGCTGATTACCACATACCATCGTCCTTAAGCTGATGAATCAGTACTCGTCCATGTTGAGCAACATTTGGAGGAAGCACTGAGGATGGCATGGGCACAAAATGTACTCTGGGTGGGGGATTTCAATGTCCACCACCAAGAATGGCTCGGCAGCAGTACTACTGATCGAGCTGGTCAGGTCCTAAAGGACATAACTGCTACACTGGGTCTGCGGCTGGTGGTGAGGGAACCAACAAGAGGGAGAAACATACTTGTCACCATCCTTACCAATCTGCCAGCTGCAGTTGCATCTGTCCATGACAGTATCGGTAAGAGTGACCATCACATGGTCCTTGTGGAGACGAAGTCCTGCCTTCACATTGAGAATAACTTCCGTCGTGTTGTGTGGCACTATCACCGTGATAAATGGGACAGACTTCGCACAGATCTAGCAACTCAAGGCTGGGCATCCACGAGGCGCTGTGGGCCATCAACGGCAAGAGAATTGTACTCCAGCACAATCTGTAACTTCTTGGCCCAGCATATCCCCCATTCAACCATTACCTTCAAGCCAGGGGATCAACCCTGGTTCAATGGAGAGGGCAGGAGGGCATGCCAGGAGCAGCACCAGGCATACCTGAAGATGAGGTGTAAATCTGGTGAAGCTACCAAACAGGAATACTTGCACGCCAAACAGCAAAAGCAGCAAGTGATAGACAGAGCTAAGCGATCCCACAACCAATGGATCAGATCTAAGCTCTGCAGCCCTGCCATATCCAGTCGTGAATGGCGTTGGATAATTAAACAACTCACTGGAGGAGGAGGCTTCACAAATTCCCTACAACGTGGAAACAGGCCATTTGGCCCAACAAGTCCACACCATAATTCTGAAGAGCATCCAACCCAGACCCATTCCCCTACCCTTCCCATGTCTAACCCACCTAACCAAAACAGCCCTGAACACTACGGGCAACTTAGCATGGGCAATCCACCTAGCCTGCACATCTTTGGACTGTGGCAGGAAACCGGAGCACCCGGAGGAAACCCACACAGACACAGGGAGAATGTGCAAACACCACACAGACAGTCAGCTGAGGGGTGGAATCAAACTCAGGTCCCTGGCGCTGTGAGGTAGCAATGCTAACCACTGAGCCACCGTGCTGCCCATCCACAATGATGGAAGAGCCCAGCACATCAGTGCAAAAGCTTTTGCAGCAAATTTTAGTCAGAAGTGCCAAGCAGATGATCCATCTCGGTTTTCTCCAGTGATTCCCAGCATCACACATACAAGTCTTCAGCAAATTCAATTCACTCTATGTGATATCAAGAAATGGTTGGAGACACTGGATACTGCAAAGACGATAGGCCATGACAACGTTCCAGTAGAAGTACTGAAGACTTGAGCTCCAGAACCTGCCGCTCCACCAGCCAAGCTGTTCCAGTACAGTTATAACACTGGGATCTACCCGACAATGTGGAAAATTGCCCACATGTGTCCTGTACACAAAAAGCAGGACAAATTCCACCCGGTCAATTACCGCCCCATCGGTCTGCTCTCGGTCATCAGTAAAGTGATGGAAGGTGTCACTAACAGAGCTATCAAGCAGCACCTGCTCAGAAATAACCTGCTCAGTGACGCCCAGTTTGGGTTCTGCCAGGGCCACTCAGCTCCTGACCTCATTACACCTTGGTTCAAACATGGACAAAAGAGCTGAATTCCAGAGGTGAGGTGAGAGTGGCAGCCCTTGATATCAAGGCTGCATTTGACCGAGTGTGGCATCAAGGAGCCCTAGCAAAACTGGAGTCAATAGGTATCGGGGGCAAACGCTCCAGTGGTTGGAGTCATACCTGATGCATAGGAAGATGGTCATGGTTGAGGTCATTCATCTCAGCTCCAGGTCATCTCTGCAGGAGTTCCTCAGAGTAGTGTTGCAGGTCCAACCATCATCAGCTCCTTCATCAATGACCTTCTCTCCATCATAAGGTCAGAAGTGGGGATGTTCACTGATGATCGCACAATGTTCAGCACCATACACGACTCCTCAGATAATGAAGCAGTCCATGTTCAAATGTAACAAGATCTGGACTGCTGCAGTTGAGGAAGGCCACTCACCACCACCTTCTCAAGGGGGCATTTAGGGACGGGCAATAAATGCCGGGCCCAGCCAGAGACACCTATAGCCCACAGAGGAATAAAATAAGCATCTATCTCATGGAAAAGGGGAGTGTGGAAGGGGAGAAAATAGATTGTTTCTGTTGGCTAAATACAGGAATGGTGACAATGAAAGTGGGGCGAAGGAGCAAGATGATGATCAAGTACAAGTAGGTTTAGCCACTAAATGCTGGTGCCAGTAGAAATGTCCACATTGCCTGAGTGAATAGAAAAGACTGGGCAGACAAACTGGTCTAAATCAAGCCACTGATTCATGTTTCCTGTCCCAGTGCCCTCAATATAAACCACTGCCCCAGATACATGCTGCCTCAACGAGGCCAGCTCAGACCATTCCAAACTGTAAACGAGGATGAGGGTTTGGGTGTTTTGCAGAGCATGATGGACTAGGAGGTGGGAGAATATAACCACGTCCCACCCTGAATAAACAGACAGTCTCGAGGAACAGGATCTGTTGAGCTCCTCCCCTTTTCCAGACCCTGAACTCCATCCACCAAGAACCTTGGTCATGGGCCCTCTACCGAGCTAGTCAGGCCGAGAATACTATCAGGAGGAAGTCCTGTAGCGATATCCTGGAACTGACAGCAGTCACCTCTCAGTCCCATTACCTCATCCTTCACCAAGGGATTGGCTGTGTGCTTGAGTACAATGGACCCTGCAAACTCCCATTAACTCCTCCACAGCTTTTCTGTACCGTGGTCATTTGCTACAGGAGGCTGCTCTGATTTTGACTGGCCAGGCTAGGCTTGTACTCAGCAGCAGAGCCGGTCAGTGAAGCTAGATCATCCCTAGCAGGTGGTGTATCAGGGTGAATAAATGTAGGACAGGTGGGAAGGTCAGTTGGAGGGAGGATTTTCAGTCTGGCCCGCCCTGATTGATCTGACTTCTCTCCGACCTAACACTCTGCTGCAATAACTGTGTCCCTGTTCAACCTCCATCCAGTTCCATTATCTCCGCCCTCTCTCACTGACAAACCGCTTCTCAGCTTTCAGAGACTGACTCCTTAACACAAAGGGTGTCCCGGCTTATAAAACTGACTAGGGGAGAGGCTGGTGAATCTGTGGAACTCATTGTCGCAGAGCTCTGTGTCGGCCAAGGCATTCAGTGTATTTAAGACAGAGATAGGTAGGTTCGTGATTAGTAAGGGGATCAACAGTTACTGGGAGAAGGCAGGATAATGGGTTTGCGAAACATATCAACCACGATTGAATGGCAGAACTGTGATGGGCTGAATGGCCTAATTCTACTCCTATATCTTACGGTTCATGGTCTTGTGGATATTCACCCAGAAACATGTCAGGAGGATATGTTAAACTGTCAGCAAATGTGGTAAAATCCAAAATACCAGGGTTCCCTGCAGTCAATCAATAAATCCAAAATCCTAATCCCTAAAATTTGTAGGTTAATAAATATGAGTTCAAAAAGTGAAATCTATAATTGATTTGAAAAACAATTAAAGCTGGCTGTGTCACGCACATCCACATTCTGCAAAGACTATAAAGTGACAGCCTCACTATGTGTACCATTTGTGAGGGGGGGGTGAGGATTTGGAGGCAGTAATGGGAGTTAAATAAAATTGTAATCGGGGCTCTCAATAACATTGTGCATTTTGCAGTCCCAGAGCACCACAGTGTGCTGCATAACCCTTCAGCTGTACCCATTCCCCATTCTGTAACACCCTCTCAGTTTGAGTTCTATTGCTGACTCACGTGGCTGAGCACCTGGTGGAGGCACAAAATGTTGAACAGGATGTGGGTAGACACCTCGCTCTGTCAAAACAAAAGAAAAATTGAAATTATTATTTAAAAATTACATATTAATAGTTGACATTTAACTGTATTTTGCATGATTGCCGCCAAACGTAAAAATTAGTTATTTATCTGTGAAATATTTTGATTGTCAAAATCTCCAGAGCGTCTATCCAATTCTTACATCCTAAAAGCATCTTTGCTGACAAACAGAACTGAAGCAGCCGAGGGAAGGCTGGTGTTTGTTTAGGCAGAGGAACTGGAAACAGCCCTGCAACCAGACATGGTCCTGTCCATTTCCGGATTTAGGGGATTGGTCACTATGCAGGCCATTGGAGAGCACCTTTGGAGTTGGTGACTCAGTAATCTCCACATTCAAAGAGCCATTTGACAGAGCCCTGAACCCAGTTTTCAGGCTTTAATGGTGAAGTAAGAGAGCAACTTCAGGGACATTAACATATTGTTCACCGGGTAAAATGACTCACAGCACAAATGATTTTGCACACTGAACTAACATTGAAAAACTTTCAAAATACTCAGAATAAATGAATTCCTCCTTTTAAAAAACAAGTCAGATGGGTGGACACATCATCTGTGGTTACCTGGGAAGTTGAGGGAAGCATCAAACTTAACGAAGCGGCATATAATTTTACCAAGTGGAGTGTCGGGTCACAATATGACTAACTCACATATCAGGAGAAACAATTCAGACTATGAGAGAAAGCTGGCTAGAGATGTAAAAACTGATAGGAAGAGTTTATATATGTGAATAAGAAGGAAAAGACAAAGCAAAGTGAGGGTTGGTTCTCTTGACATTGAAAATGGAGAGTTAATCGAGGACATGAAGGAAATGTTAATAGAGAATAATAAGGAAATGGTGGGTGAAATTCATAAATAGTCTTCACGTTGTTAGAACTGAAAATAATTAAGCCAAGAACAGTGAAACGTTGATTTCATCACACTTGGAAAGGAATTGTAAAGAAGAACTGCAAAGTGTTCAGTTCGATAAAGATTCAAAATCAATGTAATATTTCTCCGGTAATCACTTTTAGTCATGATTCATGTTGGGAAATGGAGCTTATATTCAGTTCTTCAGAAGCTGCCTTCGCTTTTCTAGTTTGTCTAATACATTCTTTTGTTGAGGGAAATTTGGAGTGTCATGTGAAGGTGGTTCAGTGACTTATCGCCAGGCTAACCCACAAAAAAATGTACATCTAGATTGATAGATCATATGTTTCATTCCAGATTTAAACTTGACCACAGCCAGCATCGGCTTGGATCAGAACAGAACCCATTGTTAACTGATACCGTCCTTATCTACACATCCACCTGAGCAAAGGCAAAGTGTAGGAGGACAGAAATGAAATGTCTTCCTGATGGATGACAGACCAGCTCTAACTGATTAAAAAAGTAGGTGTGAACAAGGGTATGGATAATTCCCCAAGCGTAAAACACTAGGAAACTGGAGAATGTAACCATGTCCCACCCTGAATAAACAGACAGTCCTGAGGACAGGAGGAACGTCACATATGGCCTTGATCTACTGAGCTCCTCCCTTTATCCAGACCCTGACCTCCATCTACTAGCCTGGAACAGAGCTGCTCAGTGAAGCTAGAGCAGTCCAGGCAGCGGGATTGTCAGGGTGAATAGAGGCAGGGGAGAGGGGAGGGTCGCGTGGAGGGAGGATTTTCAGTCTCCCCCACACTGATTGTTCTCACTCTTCTCCAATCTAACCCTTTCCTACAATCACTGTGTCCCTGTTCAACCCCCATCCTGTTCCAATATTCCCACCCTCTCTCACTGACAAACTGCTTCTGAGCTTTCACTGACTGACTCTCTACACAAAACGTACCCCAGCCTATAAAACTAACGAGCCTCTGGCTCAGCGTTAACACATGAGATCATGGAAACACGGAGGAATTAAATTGTCAGCATGAGTAGTGAAATCCTAAATTCCAGGTGTCCCTGCAAATTCCTACAGTTTGGTATGATAGTAAATTCAAGAGTTGAAGACATGAAATACATGATTCTCTTTAAATGAATTAATGCCGGCCGTGACAGGAATATTCAAATTCTGCAAAGACTATAAAATGACAGCCTCACTATGTGTACCATTTGTGAGGGGGGTGAGGATTTGGAGGCAGTAATGGGGGTTGAATAAAATTGTAATCGGGGCTCTCAATAACATTGTGCATTTTGCAGTCCCAGAGCACCACAGTGCGCTGCATAACCCTTCAGCTGTACCCATTCCCCATTCTGTAACACCCTCTCAGTTTGAGTTCTATTGCTGACTCACGTGGTTGAACTTCGGGCAGTGGAGCGAACTGTCGACCTGGACATGGCCCTTGTTCTGTCAAAATAAAAACATCAGAATTGGTTTTTAATAATTAAACTTTAATCATTGATATTTATCTGTCTATTTTATGATTGCCGTTAGAAACAATAAAAATATGAGACGTTTCTCTGTGAAATATTTTGATGCTCGAAATCCCGAGTGAGCCTGTCTAATTCTGTTACCCTGTGGGATTTTGCCGAATCACAAAGCAGGACTGAACCAGCCAAGGGAATGCTCATCAAAAACTCATTGAGGTCTACAGGCCTTCATCCCAATCTGCCCATGCCGCCCAGTTTTCTCAATAAAACTATACTCATTAGCCTGCCCTTAGCCTCTATCCTTCCATATCTATTCCCTCCAGGTACCTGTCAAAATGTTACTTCAATTACAAAATTGTACTCTCTTTCACCACTACCTCTGGCAGCCCAGTCCGGATACTCGCCACCCTCCGTGTTAAAAATTGCCGCTCTCGTCCCTTTGTACCTCTCCCATCTCACCTTACACCTATGCCCTTCAGTTTTTGACTCCGCTACCATGGGGAAAGCTGTCAGCTATCTACCTTATCTGTACCTCTCATGATTTTATAGACCTCTATAAGGTCAACCCCTTGTCTTGTATTCTCTAGAGTCAAAGTCTATCAGGCCTCTCCTTAAAACGCAAACCTTCCAGTCCAGGTAGCATCCTAGTAAATCTTTTCTGCACACTTTCTAGTTGACCAATATCCTTTCTATAGTAGGGTGACATCACCGACGTCTTCTACAGCTGCAACATGAGATCCCAACTCCAAAACGGTCTAGGCCCAAAACGTCAGCCTTCCTGCTCCTCTGATGCTGCTTGGCCTGCTGTGTTCATCCAGCTCTTCACCTTGCTATCTCAGATTCTCCAGCATCTGCATTTCCTGCTATCTCCAAAACTCAATGCTGTGAATGATTATAGCAAGCATGCCAAAAGACTTCTGCACACCCTGTCTATTTGTGGGTGCAATTTTGAACCTGTATCCCAAGATCTCTTTGTTCTATAATGCTCCCTAGGGCCCTGCAATTGATTGTGTACATCCTGCTCTGGGTTGACCCACCAAAAAAAAACACTTCGCATTTATCTAAATTTCACTCTATCTATCATTCCTCAGCCCACTGGCACAGTTGATCAAGATCTTGCTGTACTCCCAGATGACCTTCTTCACTTGGTGTCATCTGCAAATATATTAATCATGAATCCCAAATTCTTCACCAAATCATCAATAAAAATACAAGGCAAATAACAGTGGACTTAGCACCGATCCCTGTGGCACACCTGTGATTACAGGCCTCCAGTCTGAAAAACAGCCCTCCACCATTACCCTCTGTCTTCTATTGTCAAGCCAATGTTGTATCCCAATGGCTAGCTCTCACTGGATCCCATGACACTTAACCTGACCCAACAACCTACAATGCGACACCTTGTCAAAGGCCTTGGTAAAGTCAATGTTTACCCTCACTGCCCTCATCTACTTGATTGGTCACTCCTTCCAAAAACGCTACCAAATTTGTGAGACGCAATTTCCCACGAATAAAGCCATGTGACGATTTCAAATGAGTCTTTGCGTCTCCAACTGCCTGTAGATCCTCTCTCTTAGAATCACCTCTCACAACATACCCATCACAAACGTAAGGCTCAAAACCAGTCTGTAGTTCCCAAGCATTTCCCTGCAGCCTTTAATAAATAATGGCATAACATTAGTCACCTTCCAATCTTCGGGCACTTCAGCTGTGGTGTCCATCATCCAAATATTTCCGCTAGGGATCCCACAATTTCTTCCCTATCCTCCCATAATGTCATTGCATTCTCCTGATCATGTCCCAGGGATTTATCTAACTTAATGCATTTTAAGACTTCCAGCCCCTCCTCTTCTGTAATGTCAACTCTCATCAAGACATTACTATTTATCTCCCCAACTTCCCTAGCATCTAAACCTTTCTCAATGGTAAATACTGATGAGAAATATTCTTTTACGATCTCGCCCAGTTCTTGTTGCTCCACACGTAGATGGCCTTGTTGATTTTTAAGAGGCTGTATTCTCTCCCAAATTACTCTGTTGTCCCTTCATGAACTTGTAGAATCTCTTTGGATTCTCCTTTACCTTATCTGCCAATGTCATCTTGTGTCCCCTTTCAGCCCTCTTGATTTCTCGCTGAAGTGTACTTCAACACACTCTTACACTCCCCAAGGAATTCACCCAATCCCAGTGTTTGTTCACCGGGGGAGGGACTTCAAGTACGAGAAACTGGAAACAGCCCTGCAACACGACATGGTCCTGTCCACTTCCAGATTTCGGGGGATTGGTCACTACGCAGGCCATTGGAGAGCACCATTGGAATTGGTGACTCAGTAATCTCCACATTCAAAGAGCCATTGGACAGAGCCCTGAACCCAGTTTTCAGGCTTTAATGGTGAAGTAAGAGTGCAACTTCAGGGACATTAACATATTGTTCACCGGGTAAAATGACTCACAGCATAAATGATTTTGCACACTGAACTAACATTGAAAAACTTCCAAAATACTGTCAAAGCCATACAGTCTAAGTCAGAAAGTCACACAGCATGAAAAGGCCCTTCGGCCCATTGAGTCTGCACTGGTACAACTGCCACTAAAGGCATGTTAATTCCTATTTCCTACCCTTTTCCCA
This sequence comes from Ginglymostoma cirratum, assembly GCA_024137785.1. Classification (NCBI taxonomy): domain Eukaryota; kingdom Metazoa; phylum Chordata; class Chondrichthyes; order Orectolobiformes; family Ginglymostomatidae; genus Ginglymostoma; species Ginglymostoma cirratum. Next base: position 2,982,556 of record JAHRHZ010000033.1, read on the forward strand.
TATCCTTCAATGTTATGGTGATTGAGGTGCTCATCCAAATATCTTTTAAACGTTGTAAGGTTTCTGGGCTCCACCACCATTCCAGGCAGTGTATTCCAGCTGCTCTCTATTCACACTGTCCATCCCCCTCACAATCTTGTACGTCTCAGTCATATCCCCCATCAGTCTTCACTGCTCTATAGAAAACAATCCAAGCCTTTCCCGTTTCACCTGAAAGCTTCATTTCTCCATCCCAGGCAACATTCTGGGGAGCCTGCTCTTTACCCCCTCACAGTGATTATATCCTTCCCCTAGTGAGGTGAGCAGAACACCGCACAGTACTCCAGCTGTGGCCGAACCAACGTGCTCTAAAAATCCAATGTTACCTCATTGCCCCTTTACCGTATGTCATGACGGTTGAAAGCAAGTGTCCCACATTCCTTCTTAGCAATCACGTGCTCTGCTGGCTTCAAGGATCTGTGAATAACTATCCCAAGATCCCTCTGTTCCTTGGAGCTATCAGTGCCCTCCCATTCATTAAATACTCCCCATCTTGTTTTTTTCTTCCAAAGTACAGCTCTATCATCTTCCACTGCTCACCTCATCTGACCAATCCATCTACATCTTTCTGTAACCTAGAAATATCGTCTTCATTATTAACCACCCTATCAGTCTTGACATTCTGCTTAATGTGGAATACTTAGAATACTCAAATACTTTAAGAATAGAGCTACTCCTCCTATAAAGAAAAATTGAAGGGGAGGACCCACCATCCATGGTTACGTGGGAATGTAAGAGTAGTGTCTAACTCAAGGAAGAAGCATATACATTGACCAAGTGGAGTGTCAGGGCAAATGACTGGTCACAATTTGAACAACGGTAAAGAATGACTGACTAACACATCAGGAGAAACACAGCACAGTATTATAGGAAGCTAGCTAGAGAGGTAAAAACAGATAGGAAGGGTTCATATATGTGTCTAAGAAGGAAATGATATATAGCAAAGTGAGTGTTGCTCATATGGACAGTGAGAATGGAGAGTTAATAGAGAATAATAAGTAAATGGTGGGTGAAATTCGTAAATAGTCTTCAGATTGTTCGAACTGAAAATAATTAAGCTGTCAGAACAGTGAAAGATTAATTTCATCACAGTTGGAAAGGAATTGTAGTTTAGAGCAGGAAAGTCCTCAGTTCGATAAAGATTCAAAATCAATGAAATATTTTTCTGGTAATCACTTTTAGTCATGGATCATGTTGGGAAATGGTGTTTCTATTCAGTTCTTCAGAAGCTGCCTTCGCTTTTCTAGTTTGTCTAATACATTTATGTTCTTTTGTTGAGGGAAATTTGGAGTGTCATGTGAAGGTGGTTCAGTGCCTAACCACCAGGCTAACCCATAAAAAAATGTACGCTTAGCTTAATAGATCATACTTTTCATTCCAGCTTCTAAATTGACCAACACCAGCAACGGCTTGGATCAGAACAGAACCCATTGTTAACTGATGTCCTCCTTATCTACACATCCACCTGAGCAAAGGCAAAGTGTAGGAGGGCAGAAATGAAATGTCTTCCTGATGGATAACAGAGCAGCTCTAACCGTTTCGAACAGTAAGTGTGAACGAGGGTTTGGATAATTCCCCAAGCGTAAAACACTGGGAAACTGGAGAATGTAACAATGTCCCACCCTGAATAAACAGACAGTCCTGAGGACAGGAGGAACGTCACATATGGCCCTGACCTGCTGAGCTCCTCCCTTTATCCAGACCCTGAC
>JAHRHZ010000033.1:2989303-3005865 GCA_024137785.1 Ginglymostoma cirratum
CCTTCAGCTGTACCCATTCCCCATTCTGTAACACCCTCTCAGTTTGAATTCTATAGCTGACTCACGTGGTTGAGCTAATGGTAATGGAGCGAACAGTTGATCTTGTTGTGGCCCTTGTTCTGTCAAAACAAAAACATCAGAATTAGTTTTTAATAATTAAACTTTAATCATTGACATCTATCTGTCTATTTTATGACGGCCATTAGAACAATAAAAATACTAGATGATGTTCTGTGAAACATTTTGATTCTCAAAATCCCGAGTGAGCCTGTCTAATCCTGTTACCCTGTGGTACCTTCACCGAATCACAAAGCAGGACCGAACCAGCCAAGCGAAGGCTCATCATAAATACATGAGAGAACTGGAGCCCTTCCTCCCAACCTGCCCATGCCGCCCAGTTTTCACAATAAAACTAGCCCCATTACCCTGCCCTTCATCCATAATTCTCCATATCTGTCTCATCCAGGTACCTGTCTAAATGTTACTTCAATAACAAAAATAGTACGCGTTTCCACCGTTACCTCTGGCAGCCGTTTCTGCACCCTCACAAGAACTGAGAATAGTAAATCCGTTAGAACAGTGAATGTTGCATATTATCACACATGGCAAGAAACTGTGCAATTGTATGTAATGTAAAGAAAGAAAGTCTCGTTTAGGTAAAGATTTAATATCTGAGTGTTATTTTGCCAGAAATGAATGTCTGTCACGGGTTGTACTTTGAAACTCTGGTTTTAATCAGTTCGTCCGAAGTTGTTTCCTCCATCTATATCGCTTTTATTTTCTCTTTCGTGCGAGGAACTCACGTTGTTTAGTTGAGGAACAGCTGCAGCGCCATGTGAATGTGTTTCAGTGACTAATCACTAGGTTAACTCGCCTTAAAAAGTGTACACCTAGCTTGATAGATCACAAGTCGAATTCTAGAATTTGACTTGACCAACAAAGTTGCTGGAGAAGCTCAGCAGGTCTGGCAGCATCACAAAACGTTCCCCAGCCTAAAAAAACTGACCGTCCTCTGGCTCAGCATTAACACATGACATTGTGGAAACAGAGGAATTAAATTGTCAGAAAAAGACTTTCTTCTGAAGAAGGGTCTAGACCCAAAACATCAGCTTTCCTGCTCCTCTGATGCTGCTTGGCCTGCTGTGTTCATCCAGCTCCACACCTTGTTATCTCAGATTCTCCAGCATCGGCAGTTCCTACTATCTCTGAAGTTGTCAGCATGAGTAGTGAAATCCTGAATTCCAGGTTTACCTGCAAATTCCTAACTCCGAAAGTATGGTATGGTAATAAATCCAAGAATTGAAAACATGAATTACGTGATTGACTTTAAATGAATTAATGCCGGCCGTGTCAGATTCTGCAAAGACTATAAAATGACAGCCTCACTATGTGTACCATTTGTGAGGGGGGGTGAGGATTTGGAGGCAGTAATGGGGGTTGAATAAAATTGTAATCGGGGCTCTCAATAACATTGTGCATTTTGCAGTCCCAGAGCACCACAGTGCGCTGCATAACGCTTCAGCTGTACCCATTCCCCATTCTGTAACACCCTCTCAGTTTGAGTTCTATTGCTGACTCACGTGGTTGAGCTAATGGTAGTGGAGCGAACTGTCGACCTGGACATGGCCCTTGTTCTGTCAAAATAAAAACGTCAGAATTAGTTTTTCATAACTAAACTTTACTCATTGACATTTATCTGCCTATTTATGATTGCCATTAGAACAATAAAAATACTCTGTGATGTCCTGTGAAATATTTTGATTCTCAAAATCCCTAGTGAGCCTGTCTAATTCTGTTACTCTGAGATTTTGCCAAATTGCAAAGCAGGACTGAACTAGCCAAGGGAAGGCTCAATATGGACTCATAGAGATCTACAGCCCTTCCTCCCAACCTGCCCTAGCCTCCCAGTTTGCATTATAATCTAGTCCCATTAGCCTGTCCTTCATTCGTATCTTTCCACATCTATCCCATCCAAAAAGATGTCTAAATGTTTCTTAAATTACAAAATTATGCTCTCTTCTACCAGTACCTCTGGCAGCCCATTCCAGACACTCGCCACCCTCTGTGTGCCCCTCTGGTCCTTTTTGTACCTCTCCCATCTCACCTTACACCAATGCCGTCTCATTTTCGACCCCTCTACCGTGGGGAAAGCTGTCGGCTATCTACCTTATCTACGCCTCTGATACACCTCTATAAGGTCAACCCTCAGTCTCCTATGCTCGACAGTCAAAGTCTATCTTCCCTCTGCTTATACCTCAAACCTTCCAGTCCAGGTAACATCTGAGTAAATCTTTTCTGCACTCAATCTAGTTTACTCATATCCTTTCTATCCTAGGGTAACCTCACCAATGTCTTGTACAGCTGCAACAAGACGTCCCAACTCATATACTGTGACTGATTAAAGCAAGCATGTTGAAAGACTTCTATACCACCCTGCCTATTTGTGAGTTAATTTTCAAGGAGTTATGAACCTGTATCCCTAGATCACTTTGTTCTATAACACTCCCTAAGGCCCTACCACAAACGTAAAGCTCACCAGTCTGTAGTTTCCTGCAGCCTTTCTTAAACAATGGCTCAACATTAGCTGCTCTCCAATCTTCGGGCACTTCACCTGTGATGTCCATCATGCAAATATCTCCGCTGGGGACCCCGCAAGTTCCTCGCTATCCTTCCACAAAGTCATCGCATACCCTTCATCAGGTCCTGGATATTTATCTAAGTTAATGCATTTTAAGACTTCCAGCCCCTCCTCTTCTGCAATGTCAACTCTCATCAAGACATTACTATTTATGTCCCCAACTTCCCTAGCATCTAAACCTTTCTCAATGGTAAATACTGATGAGAAATATTCTTTTACGATCTCGCCCAGTTCTTGTTGCTCTGCACGTAGATGGCCTTGTTGATTTTTAAGAGGCTGTATTCTCTCCCAAATTACTCTGTTGTCCTTCATGAACTTGTAGAATCTCTTTGGATTCTCCTTTACCTTATCTGCCAATGTCATCTTGTGTCCCCTTTCAGCCCTCTTGATTTCTCCCTGAAGTGCACTCTGACACTTTCTATACTCCTCGAGGATTCGCTCGAACCCAGTGTTTGTTCACTGGGGGAGGGACTTAATGTACGAGAAACTGGAAACAGCCCTGCAACTGGATGTGTTCCTGTCCACTTCCAGATTTCGGGGGATTGGTCACTTTGCAGGCCATTGGAGAGCACCATTGCAGCTGGTGACTCAGTAATCTCCACATTCAAAGACCCATTTGACCCTGTCCCATATGCCTTCTTAACTATCCTATTCACGTGCTCTGCCGACTTCTGGGATCTGTGAATAACTATCCCAAGATCCCTCTGTTCCTTGAAGCTATCAGTGCCCTCCCATTCATTAAATACTCCCCATCTTGTTTTTGTTCTCCCAAAGTACATCCTGTCACACCTATCAGGGTTAAATGCCATCTGCCATTGCTCACCTCATCTGATCCACCCATCTCTATCTTTCTGTAACCTGCAAATAACTTCTTCATTATTAACCACTCTATCAGTCTTGGCATTCTGATTAACTTGGAATACTCAGAATACGCAAATAAGAATAAACTTATTGTTCCTGTAAAGAAAACTTCAAGGGGAGGACCACCATCCACGGTTACCTGTGAAGTTAGGAAGGGTGTCTTTCCTAAGAAACATATGCATTGACCAAGTGGAGTGGCAGGGCAAATGATTGTTCACAGTTTGAACAATGGTAAAGAATGATGAATTTATTCATCAGGAGAAACAAATTAGAGTATAATAGGAAGCTAGCTGGAGATGTAAAAACAGATAGGAAGAGTTTATATCTGTGTCTAAGAAGGAAATGATTAAGCAGAGTATTGGTCATATGGACAATGAGAATGGAGAAATAGTAAGGAAATGGTCTGAGATATTTGTAAATCATCTTCTGGATGTTAGAACTGAGAATATTAAGGCTGTCAGAACAGTGAAAGATATAGATCATCACACTTGGCAAGGAATCGTAAAATTGTGCATAATGTTAAAGAAAAAGAAAGAAAGGCTTGGTTAGGTAAACATTTAATATCTGAGTGTTATTTCGTTAGAAATGAGTGTCTGTAATGGATTTTACTTTGAAAAACTGGTTTTAATCAGTTGGTCCTAAGCTGTGTCCTGTAAGTATATCACTTTTATTTTCTGTTTTGTGTATGGTATGTTCCCTCCTGGGTGCCAGGGTCAGGGATGTCTTGGATCGAGTCTACAGCAATGGAGATCGGAGATTCAATAGTTAGGGGAACAGACAGGAGGTCCTGTGGTACCGAGCGAGACTCCCGGATGGTATCTTGCCTCCCGGGTGCCAGGGTCAGAGATGTCTTGGATCAAGTCTACAGGATTCTTAACAGGGAGGGAGAGCAGCCAGAAGTCGTGGTACACATCGGTACCAATGACATAGCTAGGAAAAGGGATGAGGACCTGAAAAGTGATTATAGAGAGTTAGGATGGAAGCTGAAAGCCAGGACAAGCAGAGTAGTAATCTCAGGATTACTATCGGTGCCACGGGCTAGTGAGGCCAGGAACAGAGAGCGAATGCAGCTGAACATGTGGCTACAGAGCTGGTGAAGGAAGGAGGGCTTCAGGTTTATGGATCATTGGGATACCTTCTGGGGAAGGTGGGACCTGTACAGGAAGGATGGGTTGCACCTGAACTGGAGGGGCACCAATATCATGGGCAGGAGGTTTGCTAGAGCTCTTCGGGAGGGTTTAAACCAGTGTGGCAGGGGGATGGGAACTGGAGCTACAGATCAGAGGATGGGGTAGCCGGTGTACAGGCAGACACAGCATGTAGAGAATCTGTGAGGAAGGCAGTTGATAGGGAAAAGTTGTGGTCAGTGTGACAGGTTGAAGTGTGTCTACTTCAATGCAAGAAGTGTCAGGTATAAGGGTGATGAGCTTCGAGGATGGATCACTACTTGGAACGACGATGTTGTGGCTATTATGGAGACTTGGATATCACAGGCAGGAGTGGTTGTTGGATGTTCTGGGGTGTAGATGTTTCAAAAGAAATAAGGAGGGAGGTAAAAGAGGTGGGGGAGTGGCATTGCTAATCAGGGATGGTATCACAGCTGCAGAACGGGCGGTCGTGGAGGAAGGTTTGTCCGCTGAGTCAGTCTGGGTGGAAGTCAGAAACAGGAAAGGAGCAGTTACTTTATTGGGAGTTTTCTATAGACCCCCCAATAGCAACAGAGACACTGAGGAACAGATTGGGAGGCCAATTGTGGAAAGATGCAGAAGTAATAGGGTTGTTGTCATGGGTTAATTCAACTTGGAACCTCCTAAGTGAAAATAGTCTGGATGGTGCAGACTTTGTCAGGTGTGTCCAGGAAGGATTTCTGACTCAATATGTAGATAGGCCAACTAGAGGGAGGGCCATATTGGATTTGGTGCTTGGCAACGAACCAGGCAAGGTGTCAGATCTCTCGGTGGGAGAGCATTTTGGTGATAGAGATCACAACTCCCTGACCTTTACTATAGTCATGGAGAGGGATAGGAACAGACGGTATGGGGAAGTGTTTAATTAGGGGACGGGGAATTACAATGCTATTAGGCAAGAACTGCGGAGCACCAATTGGGATCAGATGTTCTCAGGGAAATGAACAATAGAAATCTGGAGGTTGTTTAGGGAGCAGTTGCTATGAGTACTGGATAGGTTTGTCCCACTGAGGCAAGGAAAGGATGGTAAGGTGAAGGAACCTTGGATGACAAGACATGTTGAACACCGAGTCAAGAGGAAGAAGGAAGCTTACTTAAGGTTGAGGAAGCAAGGATCGGACGGGGCTCTAGAGGTCTACAAGGTAGCCAGGAAGGAACTGAAGAATGGACTTAGGAGAGCTAGAAGGGGGTATGAGAAAACCTTGGCAGGTAGGATCAAGGAAAACCCCAAGGCAGTCTATAATTATGTGAGGAACAAGAGGATGGCCTGAGCGAGGGTAGGGCCAATCAGGAATAGTGGAGGGAACTTGTGTGAGGAGACAGAGGAGGTAGGGTAGGTCCTTAATGAATCCTTTGCTTCAGTATTCACCAGTGAGAGGGACCTTGATGTTTGTGAGGACAGCATGAAACAGGCAGATATGCTCAAATAGGTTGATGTTCGAAATTTTGAAAAACATGAGGATAGATACATCCCCTGGGTCTGACGGCATATACCCAAGATTACTACAGGGAGCGAGGGAAGAGATTGCTGCCCCTTTGGCAATGATCTTTGCGTACTCACTGTCCACTGGAGTAGTACCAGGTGATTGGAGGGTGGCAAATGTCATTCCCTTGTTCAAGAAAGGGAATAGAGATAATCTTGGGAATTACAAACTGGTCAGTATTACTTCTGCGGTGGGAAAATTATTGGAGAGGATGCTGAGAGATAGGATTTATAATTATTTGGAAAGGCATAGTCTGATTAGAAATAGTCAGCATGGCTTTGTGAGGGGCAGGTCATGCCTCACAAGCCTTAATGAATTCTTTGAGGATATGACAAAACACATCAATGAAGGTAGGGCAGTGGATGTGGTGTATATGGCTTTTCGCAAGGCATTTGATATGGTTCCCCATGATAGGCTCATTCGGAAAGTATGGAGGCATGGGATTCAGGGAAATTTGGCTGTCTGGATTCAAAACTGGCTGTCCGATAGAGACAAAGGGTGGTAGTAGATGGAAAGTATTCAGCCTGGAGCTAGTTGGCCAGTGGTGTGCCACAGGGATCTGTTCTGGCACCTCTGCTCTTCGTGATCTTTATAAATAACTTGGATGAGGAAGTGGAAGGGTGGGTTAGTAAGTTTGCCGATGACACGAAGGTTGGTGGAGTTGTGGACAGCATGGAGGGCTGTTGTAGGTTGCAATGGGACATTGACAGGATGCAGAGCTGGGCAAAGAAGTGGCAGATGGAATTCAACCCAGAAAAGTGTGAAGTGATTCATTTTGGAAGGTTGAATTTGAATACAGAATGGTGGGATTAATGGTGGGATTCTTGGTAGTGTGGAGGAACAGAGATCTTGAGGTCCACGTTCAAAGATCCCTCAAAGTTGCCATCCAAGTTGATCGGGTTGTAAAGAAGGCTTATGGTGTGTTGGTTTTCATTGGCAGGGGAATTGAGTTTTGGAGCCGCGAGGTTATGCTGCAGCTCTATAAAACCCTGGTTGGACCACACTTGGAATATTGCGTTCAGTTCTGGTCGCCTCATTAAAGGAAATATGTGGAAGCTTTAGAGAGGGTGCAGAGGAGATTTACCAGGATGCTGCCTGGACGGGAGGGCAGGTCTTATGAGGAAAGGTGGAGGGAGCGAGGGCTTTTCTCTTTGGAGTGAAGAAGGATGCGAGGTGACTTGATAGAGGTTTACAAGGTGATGAAAGGCATAGATAGAGTAGATAGTCAGAGACTTTTTCACAGGGCAGAAATGACTATTACGAGGGGGCATAATTTTAAGGCGATTGGAGGAAGATATTGGATGAGATGTCAGAGGTAGGTTCTTCACACAGAGAGTGGTGTGCGTGTGGAATGCGCTATCGGTAGTGGAGTCAGATACATCAGAGACTTTTAAGCAGCTCTTGGTTAGGCACATGGAGGATAGTAAAATGTAGGATGTGCAGGGTAGATTGATCTTAGTAGGATAATAGGGCGGCACAATATCATGGTCCGAAGGGCCTGTACTGTGCTGTAATGTTCCATGTTTTATGTTCTCTGTTCTATGTAACAAACTTATGTTATTTATTTGAGGAACATCTGCAGAGTCAGGTGAATGTGTTTCAGTGACTAATCACTAGGTTAACTCGTGAAAGAAAATGTACACCAAGCTTGATAGATCACAGGCCTCATGCTAGAATTTGACTTGGCCAAGACCAGCATCAGCTTGGATCACAACACAACCCATTCTTAACTGATGCCCTCCTTTCCTACACCTCCATCTCAACAATGGGAAAGTTTGGAAGGGCAGAAATGGAACGTCTTCCAGATGGATGACGGTAACAGTGAGAAGGATTGTGGGGCGATGGAACAAGACAATGGTCAAGCACAACGAGGGACACCCAACAAATGATGGTCCAGTTAGAGACATGCACATCCCGACAAAAAGAAAAGACTGAGCACACAATCCATTGATACATGTCCCTTGTCCCAGGGCCCTCAGTACAAACCACTGCTCCACATACTTGCTCACTCATCCAGTCCAGCTCAAACCATTTCCAATCGTATGTGTGAACAAGGGTTTGGATAATTTCCCAAGTGTAAAACACGAGGGAACTGGAGAATGTAATCATGTCCCACCCTGAATAAACAGACAGTCCTGAGGACAGGAGGAACGTCACATATGGCCCTGATCTGCTGAGCTCCTCCCCTTTTCCAGACCCTGACCTCCGTCCACTAGCCTGGAGCAGAGCTGCTCAGTGAAGCTAGAGCAGTCCAGGCAGCGGGATTGTCAGGGTGAATAGAGGCAGGGGAGAGGGGAGGGTCGCGTGGAGGGAGGATTTTCAGTCTCCCCCACCCTGATTGTTCTCACTCCTCTCCAATCTAACCCTTTCCTACAATCACTGTGTCCCTGTTCAACCCCCATCCTGGTCCATTATTCCCACCCTCTCTCACTGAGAAACTGCTTCTCACCTTTCAGTGACTGACTCTCTGCACAAAACGTACCCCAGCCTATAAAACTGACTGGCTTCTGGCTCAGCGTTAACACATGACATTGTGGAAACACAGAGGAATTAAATTGCCAGCATAGGTGGTGAAATCCTGAATTCCAGGGTTCCCTGCAAATTCCTAATTCCTAAAGTTTGGTATGGTAATAAATGCAAGCGTCGAAGACATGAATTACATGATTGACTTTAAATGAATTAATGAGCTGTACAAAACTCTGGTGCAGCCGCACTTGGGGTATTGCGTACAGTTCTGGTCACCGCATTACAGGAAGGATGTGGAAGCACTGGAAAGGGTGCAGAGGAGATTTACCAGGATGTTGCCTGGTATGGAGGGGAGGTCTTATAAGGAAAGGCTGAGGGACTTGAGGCGGTTTTCGTTAGAGAGAAGAAGGTTAAGAGGTGACTTAATAGAGACATACAAGATGATCAGAGGATTAGATAGAGTGGACAAGGAAAGCCTTTTTCCTCGGATGGTGACGGCTAGCACAAGGGGACATAGCTTTAAATCGAGGGGTGATAGATATAGGACAGATGTCAGAGGTAGATTCTTTACTCAGAGAGTAGTAAGGGCATGGAATGCCCTCCCTGCAACAGTAGTAGACTCGCCAACTTTAAGGGCATTTAAATGGTTGTTGGATAAACATATGGATGATACGGGAAGAGTGTAGGTTAGATGGGCTTCAGATTGGTTTCACAGGTCGGTGCAACTTCGAGGGCCAAAGGGCCTGTACTGCGCTGTAATGTTCTACGTTCTATGTTCTATGTTCTAATGCTGTCCATGTCAGAAATATTTACATTCTGCAAAGACTATAAAATGACAGCCTCACTATGTGTACCATTTGTGAGGGGGGGGTGAGGATTTGGAGGCAGTAATGGGGGTTGAATAAAATTGTAATCGGGGCTCTCAATAACATTGTGCATTTTGCAGTCCCAGAGCACCACAGTGCGCTGCATAACCCTTCAGCTGTACCCATTCCCCATTCTGTAACACCCTCTCAGTTTGAGTTCTATTGCTGACTCACGTGGTTGAACTTCGGGCAGTGGAGCGAACTGTCGACCTGGACGTGGCCCTTGTTCTGTCAAAACAAAAACATCAGAATTAGTCTTTCATAATTAAACTTTAATCATTGACATTTACCTGTCTTATGTAGGATTACCATTAGGATAATAGAAATAGTAGACTTTGCTCTGTGAAATATTTTGATCGTCAAAAATCCCGAGCGAGCCTGTCTAATCCTGTTACCCTGTGGTATTCTGCCAAATCACAAAGCAGGACTGAACCAGCCAAGGGGAGGCTCATCATAGACTCAGAGTTCCACAGCCCTTCATTACAACTTGCCCATGCCACCCACTTTGCACATTAAAACTTTTCCCGTTAGCCTGCCCTTCATCCATATCCCTCCATATTTATCCCATCCATGTACCTGTCTAAATGCTACTCCCATGACAAAATTAAACTCAGTTCCACCACTACCTGTGTCAGCCCATTCCACACACTCATTACCCTCTGTGTGGGAAAACCACCCTCTGGTCCCTTTTCTATCCTTCCCCATCACCTTATACCTATGTCTTTTTGATTTTGACTCCGCTACCGCGGGGAAAAGCTGTCGGCTATCTACCTTATCTATGTCTCTGATGATTTTATGGATCTTGATATGGTCACTTACCCGCCCCCCCCCATAACCCCCAGTCTCCTATGGTCCAGAGGAAAGAAATCACAATGTATCCAACCCCTCCTTATAACTCAATCCTTCCATTCCAGGTAGCATCCTAGTAAATCTTTTCTGCACTCTTCATAGTTTACTAATATCTCTTCTATAGCAGGGTGACCTCACCAATGTCTTGTACAGCTGCAACAGGACGTCCCCAACTCCTATACTCAATGCTGTGCCTGATGAAAGCAAGCATGGTGAAAGACTTCTACACCACCCTCTCTAGGTGTGGCTCAACTTTCAAGGAGTTATGGACCTGTAACCCTTGATCTCTTTTTTCCATAACCCACCCAGGACCCTACCATTGACCATGTAAGTCCTGTTTTGGTTTGACCCACTCAACATACATCTAAATTAAACTTCATCTGCTATTCCTCAGCCCACTGGCATAGTTGATCAAGATCTCGCTGCATTCCCAGATAACCTGACCCAACAACCTACAATGTGGTACCTAGCCAAAACCCATGCTAAAGTCAATGTAGACAATGTTTACCCTCACTGCCCTCATCTACTGGCTTGGTCATGCCTTCAAAAACTCAATCAAATTTGTGAGACACAATTTACCATGCACAATGCCATGTGATGATCTCAAAGGAGTCCTTGCCTCTCCAAACGCCTGTAGATGCTCTCACTCTGAATCCCCTCCAACAACATACCTACCAGAAACATAAGGCTACCCCTCATAATCTTATACGTAGCAGCGCATTGGTTACTCATTTTGATCCAATCAGAAGGTGGCAGAGACGTCACTGAGAGGAATTCTGGGAGATGGCACTGCTATCACCATGACCAGTCTGAATATCTCGGAGGAACTGGTGTCAAGGAGTTGTTAAACCCAAAACACAACATGAGTGTTTGCATGTTTCCACCTCCTCCAACCAAAATGTGGAGCACTGCATTGTGTTGAGGCGAGCTAAGAGGAGATGGTAGTTATGGCAGTGGTATGCTCCTCCTGCCACATGTGGGAAATCAGGGAGCAGTCTAGTGTCCCTGACCACTCTGCTTGTAGGAAGTGTGACCAGCTGCAGTTCCTCACAGACCGTGCGGTTCAGATGGAGAAGCAGCTGGACACACTGCGGTACATACAGGGGGCAGAGGGAGTGTGATAGACACTAACTGTAGGGAGGTGGTCGCACCACATGCACTGACATATAGATGGGTGACTGCCAGGAGAGGGAGGCAGGAAATGCAGGAGTCTCCTGTGGCTATTCCCCTCACTTACAGATATACTGTTGTGGACACTGTTGGGGGGGGTGGTGAGTACCCTCTCAGGAGATGGTACAAGCAGCAGCCAAGCCTGTGGCACCACAACTGGTTCTGCTGTAGAGCAGGGTGTGGCTAAGTCTAGGTGAGCGATAGTCGTAGTTGACACGATAGTCAGGGGCACAGATAGGCATTTCTGTGGCCGTGAAGGAGACTCTTGGAAGGTGCATTGCCTCCCTGGTGCCAGGGTCCTTGATGTCTCTGAGTGGGTACAGGACATCCTAAAGCTGGAGAGAAAACAGCCAGAAGTCTTTGTCCACATTGACACAAATGACACAGGTAGGAAGAAGGAACAAGTCTTGCCAAGTCAATTCAGGGAGTTAGGTAGGGAGCTAAAAAGCTCGACTTCCAGGGCAGTAATCTCAGGGTTACAACCTGTGCCACAGGCTAGTCAGGCTAGGAGCAGAGACAGGACAGTGGAACACATGACAACAGAGCTGGTGTAGGAGGGAGGGCTTTAGATAAATGGATCATTGGGATACCTTCTGGGGAAGTCGGGGCCTGTACAGGAAGGATGGATTGTACTTGAACTGGAGGGGCACCAATATCCTGGACAGGTTGTTTGCTCGAGCTCTTCGGGAGGGTTTAAACTAGTGTAGCAGGGGGCTGGGAACTGAACAACAGGCCAGTAAGTGTAGGGACTGGGGACAAAAGTGTGACAGAGATATGCATAGCACAGAGTAAGAGCGGGCATAGGGATGTCACGGGGCTCAGAGGGTCTGGAGGTCTGCAGTGCATTTACTTCAATGCAAGAAGTAGAGCAGGTAGGACAGATGAACTAAGAGCATGGAATACTGCATGGAATTATGACGTTATTGCCATTACAGCGACATGGTTAAAGGAGGGACAAGACTGGCAGCTTAACATTCCTGGATCTCGCTGTTTTAGTCGGGACAGAAAGGGAAACAAAGGGATTGGGGAGTTGCACTGCTGAACAGGGATCACATCACAGCTGTGTGGAGGGAGGACACATCAGAGGGATCTTGCAGTGAGGCATTATTGGGGGGGGGAGTTCAGGAATAGGAAGGGTGAGATCACAACGTTGGGAATTTCCTATAGACGTCCCAACAGCCCACTGGAGACAGGAGCAGATATGTAGACAGATACCGGAAAGGTGTGAAAACAGCATGGTAGCTGTGGACAGTGACTTCAACTTTCTTCTTATTGACTGGAACTCCCTTAGACCCAGGAGCTCGGATGGAGAGCAATTTGTTCGGTGTGTCCTGGAGGGCTTTTTGAGACAGTATGTTGACAATCCAACCAGGGAGGAGGCCATACTAGACTTGGTCCTAGGGAATGAGCCAGGACAGGTGATCAATGTTTCAGTAGGCGAGCATTTCGGGTTTAGTGACTATAACTCCATAAGTTTACAAGTAGTCATGGAAAAGGACACAAGTTGCCCTCAGGTAAGGGTGCTTAATTGGGCAAGAGCCAATTACACCCAAATTAGACAGGAACTGGAAAATGTGGATGAGAAGCAGTTATATGAGGGAAAATCTATCTCTGGCATGTGGGATGCTTTTAAAGAGCAATTGACTAAAGTCCAGGGCATGCATGTCCATGTAAAACTAAAGGATAGGAATGGCAAGATTCAGGAACCATGGATGACAAGGGAAATTGTAAGGTTAGTAAAAAGGAAAAAGGGAAGAGTACAACAAGTCTAGGCAGCTACAAACAGACGAAGCCCTGGAGGAGTACAGAGAAATTAGGAAGGAACTTAAATACAGAATTAGAAAGGCAAAAAGGGGCCATGAAATGTCTTTAGCAAATAGGGTCAAGGCGAATCCCAAGGCTTTTTATGCATATGTTAGGAGAAAGAGGGTAGCAAGGGAAGAGTAGGATGAAGGAGAGAAGTTATACATACAGCCACAGGATGTGGGGGAGATCCTGAATGAGTACTTTGTATCGGTTTTCACCAAGGAGAAGGACATGACTAATGTTGAGGTCAGAGATGAGTGTGTGAATACTCGAGAGAATGTCAACATATTGAAAGAGGAAGTTTTGGGAATCCTAAATTGCATTAAGGTAGACAAGTCCCCAGGACCAGATGGTATCTAGCCCAGGTTACACAGAGACGCAAGGGAGGAAATAGCTGGGGCATTGGCAGATATCGTCACATCCTTGTTGACGACAGGTGAAGTTCCAGAGAGCTGGAGATTAGCAAATGTTGTTCCCTTGTTTAAGTAAGGATGCAGGGATAATCCAGGAAACTATAGGCTGGTGAGATTGACGTCTGTGGTTAGGAAGCTCTTGAAGAAGATACTGAGGGACAAGATATATGCGCATTTGGAGGAAAATGGACTAGTTAGTGACAGGCAGCATGGTTTTGTCTGGAAAGGTCATATCTCACCAACCTGATTGAATTTTGTGAAGACGTAATGAGGATAATTGATGAGGGAAGGGCTGTGAATGTAGTTTATACGGACTTTAGTAAGGCATTTGATAAAGTCCCACATGGCAGATTGATACAAAAACTAAAAACACAAGAGATTTGGGGTGGGCTGGCTAGATGGATAGAAAACTGGTTTGGTCATAGAATACAGATGGTAGTGGTGGAAGGATGTTTTTTTAGAATGGAGACTGATAACTAGTGGCGTTCCTCAGGCGTCAGTCTTAGGTCCTTTGTTGTTTGTAGTGTATACAAATGATCTGGAGGAAAACGTGGGTGGTCTGATTAGTAAGTTGCAGATGACATGAAGACTGGTAGCGTTGCTGATAGTGCCAACGATTGTGTAAGGGTACAACAGGATTTAGCTAGATTGGCGACTTGGGCACAGAAATGGCAGATGGAGTTTAATCCAGACAAATGCGAGGTGATGCACTTCGGAGGACCAAATTTAGCTGTGAATTATATTGTAAATGGCAGAACCCTTAGGAACATTAACATTCAGATGGATCTGGGCGTGCAGGTCCACAGTTCCCTGAAAGTGGTGACACAGGTAGCCAAGGTGATTGAGAAGGCATACGGCATGCTTGTCTTCATCGGCCAGAGCATGGAGTACAAGATATGTTACAGCTACATAAAACCCTTGTTAGGCCGCTTTTGGAGTATTGTGTGCAGTTTTAGTCACCCCATTACCGGAAGGATGTGGAAGGTTTGGGGAGGGTGCAGAGAAGGTTCACCAGGATGTTGCCTGGTCTCCAGGGCATTGACTATAGGGAAAGGTTAAAAAGACCAGGATTGTTTTCACTGGAAAGATGGCGGCTGAGAGGAGACCTGATAGTGGTATACAAAATTATGAGAGGCGTAGATAGGGTGGATAGTCAGAGGTTTTTCCCCAGGGTTGAAGTTTCAATAACAAGGGGGCACAGGTTCAAGGTCAGAGGAGGAAAAGTTTAAGGGAGATGTGTGAGGGAAGTTTTTCATGCAGAGAGTGGGAGAAGCCTGGAATGCACTGCCAAAGGAGGTGGTGGAAGCGGGCACATTGAAAACATTTAAGAGGCATCTAGACGGGTACAAGAATAGGGAGGGAATAGAGGGTATGGATCGAAAAAATGACAGCTTTGTTTTCAGATTAATTAGGGCGTGATGGTCAGCACAGGCTTGGGGGGCCGAAGGGCCTGTTACTGCACCGTACTTTTCCATTTGCTCATTTTCATTTCATTTGTTCATCTCAATCACATCCCCGCTCAGTCCTGAAATTTGAAAAATGGTAAATGATGACAAACTCATTCATCAGGAGAAACAAATTAGAGTATTCAGAAAGTTAGCAAGAGATGTAAAAGCAGAGAGGAAGAGTTTATGCATGTGTCTAAGAAAGGTAAGATGAAGCGAAGCAAACATTAGTTCCTCTGGATTGTGAGAATAGAGAATTAATACAGGACAGTAAGGAAACGGTGTGTGAAATTAATAAATAATGTTCAGGATGTTAGAACGATGAATATTAAAGCTGTCAGAACAGTGAAAGTTATGTATCACTACACTTGAGAAGAAATTGTAAATATGTGTGTAATATTCAAGAAAAATACCCAGAAAGCCCTGATTAGGTAAAGATTTAAAATCTGAGTGTTATTTCGCTAGAAATGGGTCTCTTGTAATGGATTGAATTTTGAAACAGTGGTTTTAATCAGATCGTCCTAAGTAGTGTCCTGTGTCTATACTAATTTTATTTTCTCTTTTCTGTAACGAACTTATGTTCTTTAGTTGAGGAACAGCTGCAGCGCCATGTGAATGTGTTTCAGTGACTAATCACCAGGTTAACTCGTGAAAAAAGATGTAAAATTGGTGACAGATGATATGTCACATTCTAGAATTTGACTTGGCCAAGACCAGCATCAGCTTGGATCACAACATGACCCATTCTTAACTAATGCCCTCCTTTCCTGCACCTCTATCTCAACAATGAGAAAGTGTGGAAGGACAGAAATGAAACTTCTTCCGGATGGATAATGACAGTAATGGTGAGAAGGAATGTGGGGCGATGGAACAAGACACTTTTCAAGGACAACTGGGAACATGCAATAAGTGATGGCTCAGTTAGAAATGTCCACATCTTCTGAATGAAGAGAAAAGACTGAGCAGCTAATCCATTCATTCATATTCTTTGTCCCAGGGCCCTCAGTATTAACCACTGCTCCACATACTTGTTCACTCATCGAGACCAGCTCAAACCATTTCCAACAGTAAGTGTGGATGAGGATTTGGATGACTCCCTGAGCGTAAAACACTGGGAAACTGGAGAATGTAACCATGTCCCACCCTGAATAAACAGACAGTCCTGAGGACAGGAGGAACGTCGCATATGGCCCTGATCTGCTGAGCTCCTCTCCTTTTCCAGACCCGGACCTCCATCCACTAGCCTGGAGCAGAGCTGCTCAGTGAAGCTAGAGCAGTCCCAGCAGCGGGATTGTCAGGATGAATAGAGGCAGGGGAGGGGGGAGGGTCACGTGGAGGGAGGATTTTCAGTCTCCCCCACCCTGATTGTTCTCACTC
>JAHRHZ010000033.1:3015865-3034219 GCA_024137785.1 Ginglymostoma cirratum
ATTCTGTAACACCCTCTCAGTTTGAGTTCTATTGCTGACTCACGTGGTTGAACTTCGGGCAGTGGAGCGAACTGTCGACCTGGACGTGGCCCTTGCTCTGTCAAAATAAAAACATCAGAATTAGTTTTTCATAATTAAACTTTAATCATTGACATCTATCTGTCTATTTTATGACGGCCATTAGAACAATATAAATAGTAGATGTTGCTCTGTGAAATATTTTGATTGTCGAAATCCCAAGTGAGCCTGTCTAATCCTGTTACCCTGTGGGATTTTGCCGAATCACAAAGCAGGACTGAACCAGCCGGGGAAGGCTCATCATAAACGCATAGCGACGTACAGCCCTTCATCCAAATTTACCCATTCCACCCAGTTTTCACAATAAAACTAGTCCCATTAGCCTGTCCTTTTTCCATATCCCTCCATAAGTAACCTATCCAATAAGGTGTCGAAATGTTAATTAAATGACAAAATTGTACTCGCTTCTGCCACCACCTCTGGCAGCCCATTCCAGACATTCGCTGCCCTCTGTGTGAAAAATTGCCCCTCTGGTCCCTTTTCCATTTCTCCCCCCTCACTTTACACCTATACCATTTAGTTTATGACTCCGCGACCATGCTGAAAAGCTGTTGGCTATCTACCTTATCCAGGCCTCTCACGATTTTAAAGGCCCCGATAAGGTCAACCCCTCAGTCTCATGACCTTCAGAGGAAAAAAGTCACAGTCTATCTAACCTCTCCTTGTAACTCAAACCTTCCAGTCCAGATAGCATCCTCGTAAATCTTTTCTGCACTCTGTCCAGTTTACTAAAACCCTTCTATAGCAGGGTGACCTCACCACCGTTTTGTACAGCTGCAACAGGATGTCCCCAATTCCTATGCTCAATGCTGTGCCTGATGAAAGCAAACATGCTGAAACACATCTTCATCATCCTATCTACCTGTGGCTCCATTTTCAAATGGTTATGTACCTGTATCCCTGTATCTCTTTTTTTCATAACAATCCCAAGGGGCCTACTGTTGACTGTGTAAGTCATGCTCTGGTTTAACCCACCAGAATTCAGCATTCCAAATTTACTTAAATTAAACTTCATCTGCCATTCCTCAGCCCACTGGCACAGTTGATCAAGATCTAGCTGTATTCCCAGATAACCTTCTTCACGGCCCATTGGCGTCATCTGCAAATGTACTAACCATAAATCCTAAATTCACATCCAAATCATTTATATAAATGGGAAATAACAGTGGACCGAGCACAGTTTCCTGTGGCACACTGCTTGTCACTAGGCTCTAGTCTGAAATACAACCCGCTAACACTCCACTCTGTCTTCTGTCGTCAAGCCAATTTTGCATCTAATTGATTAGCCCTCCCTGGATCCCATGAGACGTAACCTGACCCAACAACCTACAATGCAGTACCTTGTCAAAGGCCTTGCTAATGTCCATATAGACAATGTTTACCCTCACTGCCCTCAGCTACTTGCTTGGTCACACCTTCCAATCAGTCAATCAATTTTGTGAGACACAATTTCCCACACACAATGCCATGTGATGATCTCAAATGAATCCATTCCTCTCCAAGATAACAAGGTGTGGAGCTGGATGAACACAGCAGGCCAAGCAGCATCATAGGAGCAGGAAAGCTTGATGTTTCGGGCCTAACTGCCTGTAGACCCTCTCTCAGAATCCCCTCAAACAGATTAGCCACCACAAACGTAAGGCTCACCAGTCTGCAGTTCCCAAGCATTTCTCTGCGGCTTTTATTAAATAATGGCACAACATTAGTCACCCTCCAATCTTTGGGCACTGCACCTGTAATGTCTATCATATAAATATTTCTGCTAGGGACCCCACAAGTTCTTCCCTATCCTCACACAAAAAATCAGCGCATAACCTTCATCAGTTCCCAGGGACTTACCTAACTTAAAAGACACGTTAGTGTCTTTTAAGATGTATCTGGACAGGTACATGGATGGACAGGGAGCAAAGGGATACAGACCCTTAGAAAATAGATGACAGGTTTAGACAGAGGATATCGATCGGCACAGGCTTGGAGGGCCGAAGGGCCTGTTCCTGTGCTGTAATTTTCTTTGTTCTTTGTTCTAATGCATTTTAAGACGTCCAGCCCCTCCTCTTCTGCAATGTTAACTCTCTTCAAAACATTTCTATTTATTTCCCCAACTTCCCTAGCATCTAAACCTTTCTCAATGGTAAATACTGATGAGAAATATTCTTTTACGATCTCGCCCAGTTCTTGTTGCTCCGCACGTAGATGGCCTTGTTGATTTTTAAGAGGCTGTATTCTCTCCCAAATTACTCTGTTGTCCCTTCATGAACTTGTAGAATCTCTTCGGATTCTCCTTTACCTTATCTGCCAATGTCATCTTGTGTCCCCTTTCAGCCCTCTTGATTTCTCGCTGAAGTGTACTTCAACACACTCTACACTCCCCAAGGAATTCACCCAATCCCAGTGTTTGTTCACCGGGGGGGAGGGACTTAACGTACAAGAAACTGGAAACAGCCCTGCAACACGACATGGTCTTGTCCACTTCCAGATTTCGGGGTAACAAGGCGTGGGGCTGGATGAACACAGCAGGTCAAGCAGCATCATAAGAGCAGGAAAACTTGACGTTTCGGGCCTAGACCCTTCATCAGAAATGGGGGAGGGGAAGAGGGTTCTGAAATAAATAGGGAGAGAGGGGGAGGCGGATAGAGGATGGATAGGTGGAGAGAAAGAGATTATGAGAGAGGTGCAGTGGGAGAGAGATTCCTTGAGGTTTGTCTGGGGGGAGGAGGGTAACTTCTTCAGGGTAGGCATCCTTAGAAGAGGCTTCGCAGTGGGGTTAAAATTGTATCAGAGATAAAAGGTACTGCAGACGCTGGAGAATCCGAGATAACAAGGCGTGGGGCTGAATGAACACAGCAGGTCAAGCAGATCCAGCCCCATGCCTTGTTATCTCGGATTCTCCAGCATCTGCAGTACCTTTTATCTCCAGATTTCGGGGGATTGGTCACTATGCAGGCCATTGGAGAGCACCTTTGGAGTTGGTGACTCAGTAATCTCCACATTCAAAGAGCCATTTGACAGAGCCCTGAACCCAGTTTTCAGGCTTTAATGGTGAAGTAAGAGAGCAACTTCAGGGACATTAACATATTGTTCACCGGGTAAAATGACTCACAGCATAAATGATTTTTCACACTGAACTAACATTAAAAAACTTCCAAACAAGTGTTATAATCATACAGTCTTTGCCGGAAAGTCACACAGCATGAAAAGGCCCTTCGTCCCATCGAGTCTACACTGGTACAACTGCCACTAAAGGCATGTTAATTCCTATTTCCTACCCTTTTCCCATCTCCTTCAATGTTATGGCATTTGAGGTGCTCATCCAAATATTTTTTAACCGCTGCAAGGTTTCTGGCTCCACTACAGTCCCAGGCAGTGTATTCCAGATGCCAGCCACAATCTGAGTGAAATGTTTTCTACCCAAATCCCCTCTGAATCGCCTGCCCCTTTCTGTAAAACCATGCCCCCTCATAAGTGACCCTTCGACCAAGGGGAACAGCTGCTCTCTGCTCACCCTGTCCATAACCCTCACTATCTTATACATCTCAGTCATATCTCTGGTTATCAGGATGTTAGAACTGTGAGTATGAAAGATGTCAGAACAGCGAAAGTTCCATGTCATTACACTTGACAAGAAGTTGTAAAATTACGTACCATATTCAAGAAAAATATCTAGAAAGCCATGGTTAGGTAAAGACTTAAAATCTAAGTGTTATTTTGCTGGAAATGGGTCTCTTGTAATGGATTATACTTTGAAACAGTGGTTTTAATCAGATTGTCCTAAGCTGTGCCCTGTAACTATATCACTTTTATTTTCTCTTTTGCGTAATGAACTTATGTTCTTTAGTCGAAGAACACCTGCAGCGCCATGTGAATGTGTTTCAGTGACTAATCACCAGGTTAACGCGCCTAAAAAAATGTACACCTAGCTTGATAGATCACAGTTCTCATCCTAATATTTAACTTGACCAAGACCAGCATCAGCTTGGATCACAACACAACCCATTCTTAACTGATGTCGCCCTTTCCTGCACCTCTATCTCAACACTGAGAAAGTGTGGAAGGGTAGAAATGAAACTTCTTCCTGATGGATAATGACAGTAATGTTGAGAAGGAATGTGGGGCAATGGAACAAGACAATGGTCAAGCACAACAAGGGACTGAGAAGAAATGATGATCCAGTGAGAAACAGCATCGTCTGATGGAATAGAAAAGACTGAGCAGACAATCCATCAATTCATATTCCTTGTCCAGGGGCCCTCAGTATAAATCACTGCTCCACATGTTTGATAACTCATCCAGACCAGCTCAAACCATTTCCAACAGTAACTGTAAACGAGGGTTTGGATAATTCCCCAAGTGTAAAACTCTGGGAAACTGGAGAATGCAATTGGAGGAGAGCTGCTCAGTGAAGCTAGAGCAGTCCCAGCAGCGGGATTGTCAGGGTGAATAGAGGCAGAGGGTGAGGGAGGCTCATTGGAGGGAAGATTTTCAGTCTCCCCCACCCTAACTGTTCTCACTGTTCTCCAATCTAACCCTTTCCTACAATCACTGCGTCCCAATTCAACGCCCATCCTGTTCCATTATTCCCACCCTCTCTCACTGACAAACTGCTTCTCACCTTTCAGTGACTGACTCTCTACACAAAACGTACCCCAGCCTATAAAACTGACTGGCTTCTGGCTCAGCACTAACTCATGACATTTTGTGGAAACAGAGGAATTAAATTGTCAGCATAGGTCGTGAAACACTGAATTCCAGATTTCCCTGAAAATTCCTAACTCCTAAAGTTTGGTCTGATAATAAATCCAAGAGTTGAAGACATGAAATACATGATTGACTTTAAATGAATTAATGCCGGCCGTGACAGAAGTATTCGCATTCTGCAAAGACTATAAAATGACAGCCTCACTATGTGTACCATTTGCGAGGGGGGGGTGAGGATTTGGAGGCAGTAATGTGGGTTGAATAAAATTGTAATCGGGGCTCCCAATAACATTTTGCATTTTGCAGTCCCAGAGCACCACAGTGTGCTGCATAACCCTTCAGCTGTACCCATTCCCCATTCTGTAACACCCTCTCAGTTTGAGTTCTATTGCTGACTCACGTGGTTGAGCTAATGGTAATGGAGCGAACTGTTGATCTTGTTGTGGCCCTTGTTCTGTCAAAACAAAAACATCAGAATTAGTTTTTCATAAATAAATTTTAATCATTGACATCTATCTGTCTATTTTATGACGGCCATTAGAACAAAGTAGGTACTCGATGTTGCTCTGTGAAATATTTTGATTCTCAAAATCCCGAGTGAGCCTGTTGAATACTGTTACCCTGTGGGATTTTGCCGAATCACAAAGCAGGACCGAACCAGCCAAGGGAAGGTTCATCATAGACTCATAGAGGGTGACAGCCCTTCCTCCCAACCTGCCCATGCCACTCAGTTTACACAATAAAACTAATCCCATTAGCTTGCCCTTCATATCTATCCCATCCATGTAGCTGTCTAAATGTTAATTAAATGACAAAATTGTACTTGCTTCTACCACTACCTCTGTCAGCCCATTCCAGACACTTGGCACCCTGTGAATGAATAAAATATCCCGTCTGGTCCCGTTTCTATCGTTCCCCCCTCACCTTACACCTGTGCGGTCTGGTTTTTGACTCCACCACCATGATGAAATGCTGTCATCTATCTAATTATCTGTGCCTGTCATGATTTTATTGACCTCTATGTGGTCACCCCTCAGTCTGCAATGCTCCAGAGGAAAAAATTCACAGTCTCTCTAGCCTCTCCTTGTAATTGAAACCTTCCAATCCAGGTAGTATCCTAGTAAATCTTTTCTACACTCTTCCTAGTTTATTAATATCCTTTCTATCATAGGGTGACCTCACCAACGTCTTGTACAGCTGCAACAAGGCATCCCAACTTATACACTGTGACTGATGAAAGCAAGCATGCTGAATCATATCTTCACCACCTTATCTACCCGTGGCTTCACTTTCATGGAATTACAAACCTGTATCACTAGATCTCTTTGTTCTATAATTCTGTCCAGGGCCCTGCAATTGACTGTGTATGTCCTGCTCTGGTTTTACCCACCAAAATGCAACACTTCGCATTTATCTAAATTTATCTCCATCTGCCATTCCTCAGCCCACTGGCACATTGATTAAGATCTCGCTGTGTTCCCAGATAAACTTCTTCACTTTCCACTTGGTGTCATTTGAAAACATACTAAACATACATCCTAAATTCACATCCAAATCATCTGTATACATGGTAAATAACAGTGAACGCAGCCAGATCCCTGTGGCACACCACTGGCTATAGGCAACGAATCTATAAAACAACCCCCAAGCATTACACTCTCTCTCTTTTAGCATCAATACAATTTTGCATCCATTTTGTCTCTCCAACTGCTTGTACATCTTCTCACTCAGAAACCCCTCTAAGAACATACCCACCATAAAGGTAAGGTTCTCCAATCTGTAATTCCTGAGCGTTTCCTGCAGGCTTTCTTAAATAATGGCACACATTAGTCATCCTCCAATCTTCGGGCACGCCAACTGCGGTATCGATCATACAAAAATCAGGTCCTGGGGATTTACCTAAGTTAATGCATTTTAAGACTTCCAGCACCTCCTCTTCTGTAGTGTCAACTCTCTTCAAGACGATACTATTTATTTCCCCAAGTTCCCTAGCATCTAAACCTTTCTTAATGGCAAATACTGATAAGAAATATTCATTTAAGATCCAAATGAACTAATGCCGGCTGTGTCAGAAATATTGACATTCTGCAAAGACTATAAAATGACAGCCTCACTATGTGTACCATTTGTGAGGGGGGGTGAGGATTTGGAGGCAGTAATGGGGGTTGAATAAAATTGTAATCGGGGCTCTCAATAACATTGTGCATTTTGCAGTCCCAGAGCACCACAGTGCTGCATAACGCTTCAGCTGTACCCATTCCCCATTCTGTAACACCCGCTCAGTTTGAGTTCTATAGCTGACTCACGTGGTTGAACTTCGGGCAGTGGAGCGAACTGTCGACCTGGACGTGGCACTTGTACTGTCAAAATAAAAACATCAGAATTAGTTATTTTATAAGTAAACCTTAAACATTGAAATTTATCTGTCTTTTTTATGATTGCCATTAGAACAATAAAAATACTAGATGTTGCTCTGTGAAATATTTTCATTGTCAAAATCCCTAGTGAGCCTGTATAATCCTGTTATCCTGTGGTATTTTGCTGAATCACATAGCAGGACGGAACCAGCCAAGGGAAGACTCATCATAGACACATTACGATCTACAGCCCTTCATCCCAACCTGCTCATGCCACCCAGTTTTCACATGATAACTAGTCCCATTGGCCTGCCCTTCATCCATATCCTTCCAGACCTATCCCATCCATGTACCTGTCTAAATGTTACTTAAGTTACAAAATTGTACTCACTTCCACCACTACCTCTGGCAGCCCATTCCAGACACTCGCCACCCACTGTGTAAAAATAATTTCTGCTCTGATCTCTTTTCTATCATCCCCCATCACCTTACACCTATACCTATTAGTTTTTGACTCCACTGCCTTGGGGTAAAGCTGTCGGCTATCTCCCTTATCTATGCCTCTCATGATTTTCTAGAACTCTGTAATGTCACCCCTCAGTCTCCAGTGCTCCAGAGGAAAAAATTCACAGTCTGTCTAGCCTCTCCTCAAATGTTCCAGTCCAGTAGCATCCCAGTAAACCTTTTCTGCTCTCTATCTCGTTTACTAATATCCTTTTTATCGTAGGGTGATCTCACCAAGTCTTGAACAGCTGCAGCAAGGCATCCCAGCTCATATACTGTGACTGATTAAAGCAAGCATGCTGAATCACATCTTCACCAGCCTATCTACCCGTGGGTCCAATTTCAAGGAATTACAAACCTGTACCCCTTCATTTCTTTCTTCTATAAGATTCCGGAGTGCCCCACAATTAACTGTATAAGTCCGGCTCTGGGTTGACCCACCAAGATGCAACATTTCCCATTTATCTAAATTCAACTCCTTCTGCCATTCCTCAGCCCACTGGCACAGTTCATTCAGATCTCACTGTACGCCCATATAACCTTCTTCACTGTCCACTTGGTGTCATCTGCAAACATACTAACCATAAATCCTAAATTCTTCAACAAATGATCTGTTAAAATGGCAAGGCAAATAACAGTGGACCAGCACTGATCCCTGTCTGAAAAACAACCCTCCACCATTACCCTCTGTTTTCTATACTCAAGCCAATTATGTATCCCATTGGTTAGCTCTCACTGGATCCCATGAAACTTAACCTGGCCCAACAACCTACAATGCGATAACTTGTCAAAGGCCTTGCTAAAGTCCATGTGGTCAATGTTTACCCTCACTGCCCTCATCTACTTGATAGGTCACACCTTCCAAAAACTCAATCAGATTTGTGAGACACAATTTCCACTACACAAAGCCATGTGAAGATCTCAAATCCGTCCTTGCCTCTCCAACTGCCTGTAGATCCTCTCACTCAGAAACCCGCCTAACAACACGCCCACCACAAACATAAGGCTCAAAACCAGTCTGAATTCCCGAGCATTTCCCTGCAGTCTTTCTTAAATAATGGCACACATCAGTCACCCTCTAATCTTCGGCAACGCCAACTGTGGTATCGATCATACAAAAATCTCCACGAGGGACCCCGCATGTTCTTCCCTATCCTCCCACAAAGTCATCACACACCCTTCATCAGATCCTGGGGATTTATCTAACTTAATGCATTTTAAGACTTCCAGCACCTCCTCTTCTGTAATGTCAACTCTCTTCAAAACGATACTATTTATTTCCCCAAGTTCCCTAGCATCTAAACCCTTCTTAATGGTAAATACTGATAAGAAATATTCATTTAAGATCCAAATGAATTAATGCCGGCTGTGTCAGAAATATTTACATTCTGCAAAGACTATAAAATGACAGCCTCACTATGTGTACCATTTGTGAGGGGGGGGGTGAGGATTTGGAGGCTGTAATGAGGGTTGAATAAAATTGTAATCGGGGCTCTCAATAACATTGTGCATTTTGCAGTCCCAGAGCACCACAGTGCGCTGCATAACGCTTCAGCTGTACCCATTCCCCATTCTGTAACACCCTCTCAGTTTGAGTTCTATTGCTGACTCACGTGGTTGAACTTCGGGCAGTGGAGCGAACTGTCGACCTGGACGCGGCACTTGTACTGTCAAAACAAAAACATCTGAATTAGTTTTTCATAATTAAACTTTAATCATTGACATCTATCTGTCTATTTTATGACGGCCATTAGAACAAAGTAGGTACTCGATGTTGTTCTGTGAAATATTTTGATTCTCAAAACCCCGAGTGAGCCTGTCGAATCTGTTACCCTGTGGGATTTTGCCGAATCGCAAAGCAGGACTGAACCAGCCAAGGGGAGGCTCATCATAGACTCATGGGGATAAGGCAGGAACAGGATACTGATTGTGGGTGATCAGCCATGATCATAATGAATGGTGGTGCTGGCTCGAAGGGCCAAATGGTCCACTCCTGCACATATTGTCTATTGTCTATTGTCTATTGACTCAGTGATGTCTACAGCCCTTCATCCCAACCTGTCCATGCCACCTACTTTTCACAATAAAACTAGTCCTATTAGCCTGCCCTTCATCTGTAGTTCTCCATATCTATCCCGTCCATGTAGCTGTCTAAAGGTTAACTAAATTACAAAATTGTACTCATTTCCACCACTACCTCTGGCAGCCCATTCTGGACACTCCCCACCCTCTGTGTAAAAATCATACCCGCTCTGGTCTCTTTTCCCCCATCACCTTACACCTATACCGTTTAGTTTTTGACTCTGCTACCATGGGATAAAGCTGTCGGCTATCTACCTAATCTATGCCTCTCATGATTTTCGAGAACTCTATAATATCACCCCTCAGTCTCCAGTGTTGGAGTTGGAGTTGGTGACTCAGTAATCTCCACATTCAAAGAGCCATTTGACAGAGCCCTGAACCCAGTCTTCAGGCTTTAATGGTGAAGTAAGAGAGCAACTTCAGGGACATGAACATATTGTTCACCGGGTAAAACGACTCACAGCATAAATGACATTTCACACTGAATTAACATTGAAAAACTTCCAAAATACTGTCAAAGTCATACAGTCTTTGCCAGAAAGTCACACAGCACAAAAAGGCCCTTCGATCCATCGATTCTGCGCTGGTACAACTGCCACTAAAGGCACGTTAATTCCTATTTCTTACCCTTTTCCAATATCCTTCAATATTATGGTGTTTGAGGTGTTCATCCAAATATCTTTTAAACGTTGTAAGGTTTCTGGGCTCCACCGCCATAACAGTCAGTGTATTCCAGATTCTCGCCACCCTTTGAGCGAAACATTTTATCCCCAAATCCCCTCTGAATCACCTGCCCTTCTCTACAAAACCATGCCCTTTCGTAATTGACCCCTCAACCAAGGGGAACAGCTGCTCTCTATTCATCCTGTCCTTACCCCTTACAATCTTATACATCTCCGTCACATCCCCCGCTCAGTCTTCACTGCTCTATAGAAAACAATCCAAGCCTTTCCCGTTTCACCTGAAAGCTTCATTTCTCCATCCCAGGCAACATTCTGGGGAGCCTGCTCTTTACCCCCTCACAGTGATTATATCCTTCCCCTAGTGAGGTGAGCAGAACACCGCACAGTGCCCCAGCTGTGGCCTAACCAACGTGCTCTAAAAATCCAATGTTACCTCATTGCCCCTTTACTGTATGTCATGACGGTTGAAAGCAAGTGTCCCACATTCCTTCTTAGCAATCACGTGCTCTGCTGGCTTCAGGGATCTGTGAATAACTATCCCAAGATCCCTCTGTTCCTTGGAGCTATCAGTGCCCTCCCATTCATTAAATACTCCCCATCTTGTTTTTTCTTCCAAAGTACAGCTCTATCATCTTCCACTGCTCACCTCATCTGACCAATCCATCTACATCTTTCTGTAACCTAGAAATATCGTCTTCATTATTAACCACCCTATCAGTCTTGACATTCTGCTTAATGTGGAATACTTAGAATACTCAAATATTTTAAGAATAAAGCTACTCCTCCTATAAAGAAAAATTGAAGGGGAGGACCCACCATCCATGGTTACGTGGGAATGTAAGAGTAGTGTCTAACTCAAGGAAGAAGCATATACATTGACCAAGTGGAGTGTCAGGGCAAATGACTGGTCACAATTTGAACAACGGTAAAGAATGACTGACTAACATATCAGGAGAAACACAGCACAGTATTACAGGAAGCTAGCTAGAGAGGTAAAAACAGATAGGAAGGGTTTATATCAGAGATAAAAGGTACTGCAGATGCTGGAGAATCCGAGATAACAAGCATGGGGCTGGATGAACACAGCAGGTCAAGCAGCATCATAGGAGCAGGAAAACTTGACGTTTCGGGCCTAAAGGAAATGATATAGCAAAGTGAGTGTTGCTCATATGGACAGTGAGAATGGAGAGTTAATAGAGAATAATAAGTAAATGGTGCGTGAAATTCACAAATAGTCTTCAGTTTGTTGGAGATAACAAGGTGTAGAGCTGGATGAACACAGCAGGCCAAGCAGCATCAGAGGAGCAGGAAAGCTTTCCCGCTCCTAAGATGCTGCTTGGCATGTGGTGTTCATCCAGCTCTACTCCTTGTTATCTCAGATTCTCTAGCATCTGCAGTTCCTACTATCTCTGATACAGTTTGTTTTAACTGTGATTATTAAAGCTGTCAGAACAGTGAAAAGTTCATGTCATCTCACTTGGAAAGTAATTATAAAATTGTGTGTAATACTTAAGAAAAGAACTGGAAAGGCTTGGTTAGTTAAAGACTTAAAATCTGAGTGTTATTTCAATAGAAATGAGTCTCCCTAATGGACTGTATTGAGAAACAGTGGTATCAATCAGATCATCCCAAGCTGTGTCCTGTACCTCTATCTCTTTTGTGTCCTAAGCCAATGTTCTTTAGGAAGGACATCTGCAGTGTCATGGGAATGTTTTCCAGTGACGAATCACCAGCTTAACTCACTCAAAACATCTGGCTTCATAGATCACAGTTCTCATTCTAGAGTTTGACATGACCAACACCAGCATCAGCTTGGATCAGAATGCAACCCATTCTTAACTAATGCCCTCCTTTCCATTGCCCCAGAAAGCAGGGGAGGCCAAGTCTCTGGATACTTTCAAGAAAGAGATGGATAGAGCTCTTATAGATAATGGAATCAAGGGCTATGGGGATAAGGCAGGAACAGGATACTGATTGTGGGTGATCAGCCATGGTCATACTGAATGGTGGTCCTGGCTCGATGGGCCGAATGGCCTACTCCTGCACCTATTGTCTATTGTCTATTGTCTATTCCTGCACCTCTATCTCAACAACAGGAAAGTGTGGAAGCACAGAAATGAAACTTCTTCCTGATGAATAATGACAGTAACGGTGAGAAGGATTGTGGGCCAATGGAACGAGACGATGATCAAGCACAACGAGGGACAGGCACCAAATGACGGCCCAGTTAGAAATGTCCACATCCCCTGAATGAATAGAAAAGGCTGAGCAGACAATCCATTGATTCATGTTCCTTGTCCCAGGGCCCTCAGTATAAACCACTGCTCCACATTCTTGTTCACTCGTCAAGACCAGCGCAAACAATTTCCAACAGTAAGTGTGAGTAAGGGTTTGTATCTTTCCCCAAGCGTCAAACACTGGGAAACTGGAGAATGTAATCATGTCCCACCCTGAATAAACAGACAACCCTGAGGACAGGAGGAATGTCACATATGGCCCTGATCTGCTGAGCTCCTCCCCTTTTCTAGACCGTGACCTCCGTCCACTAGCCTGGAGCAGAGCTGCTCAGTGAAGCTAGAGCAGTCCAGGCAGCGGGATTGTCAGGGTGAATAGAGGCAGGGGAGAGGGGAGGGTCACGTGGAGGGAGGATTTTCAGTCTCCCCCACCCTGAGTGTTCTCACTCCTCTCCAATCTAACCCTTTCCTACAATCACTGTGTCCCTGTTCAACCCCCATCCTGTTCCATTATTCCCACCCTCTCTCACTGACAAACTGCTTCTCACCTTTCAGTGACTGACTCTCTGCACAAAACATACCCCAGCCTATAAAACTGACTGGCTTCTGGCTCAGCGTTAACACATGACATTGTGGAAACCCAGAGAAATTAAATTGCCAGCATAGGTGGTGAAATCCTGAATTCCAGGGTTCCCTGCAAATTCCTAATTCCTAAAGTTTGGTATGGTAATAAATGCAAGCGTCGAAGACATGAATTACATGATTGACTTTAAATGAATTAATGCCGGCCGTGTCACATTCTGCAAAGACTATAAAATGACAGCCTCACTATGTGTACCATTTGTGAGGGGGGGGTGAGGATTTGGAGGCAGTAATGGGGGTTGAATAAAATTGTAATCGGGGCTCTCAATAACATTGTGCATTTTGCAGTCCCAGAGCACCACAGTGCGCTGCATAACGCTTCAGCTGTACCCATTCCCCATTCTGTAACACCCTCTCAGTTTGAGTTCTATAGCTGACTCACGTGGTTGAACTTCGGGCAGTGGAGCGAACTGTCGACCTGGACATGGAACTCGTACTGTCAAAATAAAAACATCAGAATTAGTTTTTCATAATTAAACTTTAATCTTTAACATTTATCTGTGTTTTTTTTAATGATTGCCATTAGAACAATAAAAATGGTAGACGTTGCTCTATGAAATATTTTGATTGTCAAAATCCCGAGTGAGCCGGTCGAATTCTGTTATCCCGTGATATTTTGCTTAAGCACAAACCACGACTGAACCAGCCAAAGGAAGGCTCATCATAGACTCATAGAGATCTCCAGCCCTTCCTCCCAAACTGCCCATGCCACCCACTTTTCACAATAAAACTAGTCCCATTAGCCTGCCCTTCATCCATATCCATCCATATCTATCCCATCCATGTACCTGTCTAAATGTGTACCATGAGACCAGTTCAAACCCTTTCAAACAATGAGTGTGAACAAGGGTTTGGTTATTTCCCCAAGCATAAAACACTGGGAAACTGGAGAATGTAACCATGTCCCACCCTGAACAAACAGACAGTCCTGAGGACAGGAGGAACGTCACATATGACCCTGATCTACTGAGGTTCTCCCCTTTTCCAGACCCTGACCTCCTCCCACTAGCCTGGAGCGGATCTGTTCAGTGAAGCTAGAGCAGTCCCAGCAGCGGGATTGTCAGGGTGAATAGAGGCAGGGAAGGAGAGAGGGTGCCCTTCCCTGATTGATCTGACCCCACTCTGATCTAACTCTTTCCTCCAGTTACCATGTCCCTGTTGCATTATGCCTACCCTCCCTCACTGACCAACCACATTTCCGCTTTCGTTACCTCTCTGTCGATAGAAAGGGTCCATCAGCTATAAAACTGACCAGCCTGTGGCTGGAATATTACTACTTAACAACGTGAAAACACTGAGCAGAATTAATTCCCAGCATGTGTGATGAAATCCTAAATTCTATGATTCCCTGCAAATTCCCAATTCCTAAAATATTGTAGGTTAACAAATCCATTTCTATACAGTGTTAAATTCTATTGCTGACTCACGTGGTTGAACTTCTGGGAGAGGAGCAAACTGTCGACCTAGATGTGGGCACATGAAAAGAATCAAAATTGTTATTTAACAATTCCATTTTCGTAATTGACATTTATGTGACTTTTGTATGATTGCCATTTTGAACATAAAAATAATTAGATACTGGTCAATGAAATATTGTGATTTTCAAAATCTCCAGAGCGTCTATCCAATTCTTACATCCTAAAAGCATCTTTGCTGACAAACAGAACTGAAGCAGCCGAGGGAAGGCTGGTGTTTGTTCAGGCAGAGGAACTGGAAACAGCCCTGCAACCAGACATGGTCCTGTCCATTTCCGGATTTCGGGGATTGGTCTCTTTGCAGGCCATTGGAGAGCACCTTTGGAGTTGGTGACTCAGTAATCTCCACATTCAAAGAGCCATTTGACAGAGCCCTGAACCTAGTCTTCAGGCTTTAATGGTAAAGTAAGAGAGCAACTTCAGGGACATTAACAAATTATTCACCAGGTAAAATGACTCACAGCACAAATGATTTTGCACACTGAACTAACATTGAAAAACTTCCAAAATACTCAGAATTGATGTATTCCACCTGTAAAGAAAAATTCAAAAGGCAGGACCCACCAGCTATGGTTATCTAGAAAGTTAAGGAAAGTGTCAACCTTAAGGCAGCAGTGTATAACTCCACCGCATGTAGTCATGGTTAGATGATTGGTCACATTAGGAAAAATGGTAAAGAATGACAAAATCATTTTTTAAGATAAACATAAGACACAGACAGCTGAACCTCTGGTAGAGGTGCAAACTGGTGAACTGGAATTGGGCAGAAGTTTTGTCCCGACACAATGGAAAAACATTTCCAATTACCTGCATTTTCCCTATAAACTTTGATTCTCCTGCTGATAAAGAATTCTAAATATACACAAGTCTCTGCCCAACAGCTCTCTACGGCAAAGAGTTCCAAATACCCAAGCCTTCTGATAGAAGAAATTGATTTGATTTTTTTTGATTTGATTTATTGTAGTCTCATGTATCTTTCTTTATTCATTCATGGGATGAGGGCGTCACTGGCCAGGCAGCATTTATTGCCCATCCCTAATTGCCCAGAGGGCAGTTAAGAGTCAACCACATTGCTGTGGGTCTGGAGTCACAAGTAGGCCGGATCGGGTAAGGATGGCAGTTTGCTTCCCTAAAGGACATCATTGAACCAGCTGCGGTTTTTCCCAACAACCGACAATGGATTCAAAGTCATCATGAGATTCTTAATTCCAGATATTTATTGAATTCAAATTCCACCATTTGCCGTGGCGGGATTCAAACCCAGCTCCCCAGAACATTGAGATAACAAGCATGGGGCTGGATGAACACAGCAGGTCAAGCAGCATCATAGGAGCAGGAAAACTTGACGTTTCGGGCCTAAACCATTATCTGGGTCTCTGGATTAATAGCCCAGCGATATTACCACTAGGCTATTGCCTCCTCACCGTACCTAAGTACAGTGAAAAGCTTTGTTTTGTGAGCAGTACAGCAGATCATTGCAAACAAGGATGGTCAGATCATAGGGTGCTCAGACAGAGTGAGGCATACAAGGTTATGGCTATACAGGAGTAATACAAAGCAAGATCAAAACTATTTGAGGTTAGAGAGGTCCATTCAGTTGTCTAATTCTTGACTGTCACACCTACGTGGGAGGTCCAGGACAGATTGTCAGTTATTGTCACTCTTGATCCTCTCCACCTCAGTTCCATCGACGTAGATGGGTGTGTGTCCTCCTTCTTTCTTCCTGAAGTCAATGATCAGGTCTTTTGTTTGGCCGACATTGACAGAGAGGTTGTACTTTGTTGCACCATGTTGCCGAGCCCTCGATCTCCCTTCTGTATTCTGACTCATCATTGTTTGATATCTGGTCTACAATGGTGGTGTCATTGGCATTTGTAGGTGGTATCCTGTCGGAATTTGGCTCCACAGTCATGTGTGTACAGTAAGGGGGCTGAGAATAAATCTTTGAGGGGCACCAGTGTTGAGGATTGTCATGGAGGAGGGACTGTTGTCTATCTTTCCCTCTCAACTCAGTTTTAAATTGTCAGCCCTTTATTCTGAGACTATGGCCTTTGGTCCTATATTCTCCCATGAAGGGTTGTGGGCAAGTAACTAACTTTTATTGTATCTGACCTTTTAAACAGCCCATCTTTGTATACTCCATATGCTGTCTATATATAATCATAGGATCCCTACAGTGCAGAAACAGGCCCTTCAGCCCAACAAGTCCACACCAACCCTCAGAGCATCCCACCCAGACCCATTCCCCCTATAACCCACCTAATCTACACCTCCCTGAGGACTACAGGCAATTTAGCATCGCCAAACAACCTAACCTGCACATCTTTGGACTGTGGGAGGAAACCGGAGCATCCGGAGGAAACCCACGCAGACACAGGGAGAATGTGTAAACCCCACCCAGACAGTTGCCTGAGGGTGGAATCGAACCTGGGCCCCTGGTGCTGTGAGGCTGCAGTGCTAACCACTGAGCCACCATGCCACCCCAGTGTTGTGATGCTGCCTGCCAATTTATCTGCTATGGGTTTGTAAGCTGGAGTTCCAACCCAATATTTCCTTTCAAGGGAAAATCTTGAAGTGGGAGAGTCACTGTTTCAAAACAGTGCATCATCGAGTTAACATAGAGAAGGAGAAATTTCTTATCACCAGAGGGCTGTGAGTCTTTAGAACCGTGTTCCTCAAGAGGCAGCAAAAACAGAGACCATGATTATTTTTAAGACAACAATAGATGGATTCTTGAAAAGCGAGGTTTTGAAAGTGTGCACAGTCAGTGCAACATGGAGTAAAGTCGCCTTCTTGCACGAGAATGGAGCTTTGGTCAGATCTGGGCAGCATTTGTTGATCTGTGGCTCTCTTGGACACATCCACGTGCACAGTCCCAGATCCAAGATATCGATGCGTCCTGCACAAAATGCACACTCTTCATTTACACAGAACAAGTGCAACATCGAAATGGAGTTTGGCAGCAGAAAAAACCTCCAGAATTGGTCGGTTGGAAAGGCAGCCAGGGGTTGGGTGGTTTTGCAGAGGTAGTTGGGAGGAGAATTTCTTTACCTACAGAGTGCTGAATCTTTGAAAGTTTCTACTTTGGTGGACTGTGAAAATCTCAATTATTGAGCAGGTTCAACACAGAAATCGATAAGTTTCTGGAGACTTATAACATCAGGGAACACGGAGATGGCAGCAAAGTGACATTAAAGCTATGATCTAGACCAGGATGGCAGCAAAGTGGGATGCTCCAGCCAGTGCTCTCTGATCTGCCCGCTCTTATTCTTTTTCTCTTTTCTGGAGTGTTTTTTTTGTTCAAACTTTTAACTTCTTAAACTGGCCCAGACAGGAATGCAAGAGGTGACTCCTGGGCCAAGGGCTGTCAAAGGCCAGTCCCAGACCAGGCCCAGTTTGGGAGGCGAGTCCCAGAGGCCAGTCCCAGACCAGGCTCAGTTTGGGAGGCGAGTCCCAGAACAGGCCTGGTTTGGGAGGCAAGTCCCAGAGGCCAATCCCAGACCAGGCCCGGTGTGAGGGGTGAGTTCCAGAGCCTAGTCCCAGACCAGGCCGGTGTGGGGGGGGGTGAGTCCCAGAGGCCAGTCCCAGACCAGGCCGGTGTGGG
>JAHRHZ010000033.1:3034229-3044250 GCA_024137785.1 Ginglymostoma cirratum
GGGGGTGAGTCCCAGAGGCCAGTCCCAGACCAGGCCAGTGTGGGAGGTGAGTCCAGGACCAGAGGTCGGCGTGAGGAGGTGAATCCCAGTCCAGAGGCTGTGGTGGGGAGTCGAGTCCTGGACTGGAGGCCGCCGTGGGGAGGTGAAGCCCTTGCAGACTGGAATGAAAGTCTTGAGTTTGAAGCCCAGTATGGTCTGGAGGCTAGGCCCGGTGCTGGAGGCTAGGTACAGTGCCGTCTGGTGGCTAGGCCCGGTGCAGTCTGGTGGCTTGGCCTGGCGCTGGAGGCTAGGCCCGGAGCTGGTGGCTAGGCCCGGTACAGTCTGGAGTCTTGGCCCGGCGCTGGAGGCTAGGCCCAGTGCAGTCTGGTGGCTAGGCTTGGTGCTGGAGACTAGGCCCAGTGCAGTCTGGAGACTTGGTGCTGGCATCGACTGGGGTGAAAAGGACTGTAATTCAGGTACTTGTTTTCTGATTTTTATTCTTACGCTGGACTTTTATTTATTATTCTTTCAATTTTGTCCCAAATACTTAAGTATCTGTACATAGTAATCCTGTAGCCAAGATGGTGCCATAAGCTGCAATGTTGGAAACTTTTCACTGCATTCATTCCAGTGCACAAGACAATCAACCTAATCCATACAATAGAATGCCAGGGCAGGATTGACGACTAATGTTCCTAATTATGATTGATGGAGCATGATTGACGAGATGAGTGGCTAATCCTGCTCTTAGTTTTTAAATTTATACATTCATATTTAATTTTCCGATCTAAAGAAATGATTCCTAAATGAAGAGGACTTTACAGTTGAAAGGACTGAGTTCTTTTCACATTTGCTCTGGAAACCACCTGGTTTATCGCCCTTCCACTATGATTTTCTTCATTATCATATTCCTTTAAATTCAAAGAATATAGTGCCCTTTTCTTCCAACTTCCCTCACTGGAGATCTGGCATTCAGAGAACCTTCACTGTGTTTCATATGGGTAAATATCTGCTTCCTCCAGTACGAAGATCATGTTGTACAGAGAAAGTTTCAGATTCAGTCTGACGCTATATGAATAAAGATTTCTTCCTTCTTATGAGCCAACCATCTTGCAATGAAGGTGAACATAGCATTCGCCTTTTCAAATTGTTGCTGTACCTGTACATTAACTGTTGTATACAACACCCTCCCCAAATCCATCTGAGTACCCACCTTTTTTTAAAAATATAGAATCCCTACAGTGTGATACAGACTCATCAGCCCAACAAGTCCACACTGACCCACAGAGCATCCCATCCAGACCCATCCTCCTATAATCCACATCCCTGAACATTACAGACAATTTAGCATGGACAATCCACCTAGCTTGCACATCTTTGGACTGTGGGAGGAAACCCACACAGACATGGGGAGAATGTGCAAACTCCACACAGATAGTCACCCGAGAGTGGAATTGAACCCAGGTCCCTAGTGCTGTGAGGCAGCAGTGCTAACCACTGGGCCACCTTTATTTGTCCCTCAAATCCAAAAAGTGAGTGTGTTCTTCCATACGTTCTAACCAATGTTAATACTGTCGAATTTCCCACTTTATACTGCCTCTTCTTGCCTAGCCCACAACTTGCTTGCAATCTTGCCCACTTTCCCGCCAAACTTTGTATCATCAGCAGACACTTGCCTCATCCAAGTTGTTAAGGCTGAGAATAGAATGATGAGAACGTGTTACAAGATTGAAAATTAAACAGCTGAGATCCTGCCAGTAACGTGGTTTGTAGCACTTGACCAGTTACAGCATGCCACCCTGAAAGGGCATAGTTTATCCTCACTAACAGATTTCTGCCCAATTCCATGAGAAATAACCTTATTAGGATTTTATAATTGATTGGTCACTAAAGTTTATCACAGCTATACAAAACAAATTTCACCTTGAAGTTTTCAAACATCGAGGTATCAATACACGTCCATGCAAACCAAGCTTTCGTGTGCAAATTGACTCACCTTGTGCCTGCCCCTGAGGCTGGTTATTCATCTGTTGCTGGTTTGCTGCTGCAATGGAACAGAGAATAGAAGTCAGTTTAAATCATGAGAATTAATCCAACTATTTTATTAATAACTCATAGAAAAAAAACTAACGGAAGCTGTAAGCAGCCCTGAAAACAACTGGGAGGGACAGTAAAAAGGCCGATCAATTTCAAATGGCCAGTTATTACTACTATTCCAGTGATCGATTTCTCACCCAAAATAGGTGGGAATGTAGCAGAAATATTGGTCAATGTTTAAGTAGGCAGAGGTGTTGATGCAAAATGACAAAGAATCCATTTCTTTCTTCAAATCATTACGACCAAATGACCTCCTTTGTTTTTCAAGCAAATTGGCAGCTTTTTTTTTGCCCAAATGGCTGCATAAGTAACTGGAATAGTAGATTTTGTGCTTCCTGCAAGGGGTCATATTTGGAACCAAGCTCAACAGAACATGAAGTTCCCAAGTTAATTCCAGGACCATTCTGAGTTAACTGATAATAGCAGGCCCTCTAAGTCTGGCAGGGCTTATCTGAGAAAGTGGTGAGGGGGAGTACCTACAGTGATCCCCGTGTGCCCGCGTAGACAGCTGGTGACTCAGAGGATGAGGCTAAACTATAATATGAAACGTTCCTGCAGAAGACATTGGAGGTTGGACAGCAAAGTGGGAATCAGGAGAAGAAAAGCTGATGAAGTTTAATTGAAGGGAGTAATAATGCAAAAAGGCTGCTCCTTGTCTTTTGATTCCTAAAGGGTTTTCACCATCAACAAGACACAATCAGGAATGGAATGAAAAATCTCTTCACATGGTCTAATGAGCAGGATAAGGAGGATCCTGTTTCCCTCTGGTGGATGATGGCACCAGCCATGATCAGATGGTGGGGCAGACTCGATAGTTATGCTCCTACATCTACGCTTATGGTCTTATGGCACCAAATGATGTGGAGGAATTCATCAGCAACTTGTGAGAGACAAGTAAACAGTATCTTAACAGTTGGTAACAACACATTTGGAAACCTTAAGGGACAAAAAATGGGGAATTTAACATTCAAGGATATTTAACCTTTTGGAAAGACAGGAGTGATGGAAAAGCTGGTGTGGCAGTACTGTCAGTGATAGATAAAGAGGGCAGTTGTGAGTGAGAGATGATCAAGTCTCAGATGATTTAGAGTCCATTTGGGTAGAGATTAAATATGGCAAAGGAAGACTTTGGGGTCGGTGTAATGTACTCCCAAATAGTAGCTACACTGGAGGAAAGGGTATAAATCATCACATAATAGGAACATGTAGAAAGAATAGAGCAATAATTCTGGGTGACTTTAATTTTCATGTTGATTGGGTTAACCGAACTAGAAATGGTAGCTACCAAAAACAAATTTGTAGTGGGCATTAGGGATAATTTCCTAAAGCAATATGCCGTGGAGCCAACTAGGGAGCAGGCCATCTCGTATCTAGTAATAGGTAATGAGGCAGGTTTAGTAAATGACTTCATTTAAAAGATCCCACGGGAGTAGTGATCATAACATGACAGAATTTAATCAGTTCAAGAGCGAGAAACTTGAGTCGGAAACAACTGTGTTCGACTTAAATGAAGGGAATTACAAATACAATGAAATGAGGATAGAGTTAGTGAAAGTAAACTGGGCAATAGGTTAGAATGATAGTAAGCAAGTAGTAGCAGCATTAAAGGAGGTAACTCATGATTCTCAGCAAAAGTGCATCCCAGTAAAGAGGCAAGATTGTAAGAGGGGGATAAACCAACCACTCCGAACCAAGGAAGTTAAGGAGGCAGTTAAGTTGAAAGAAAAAAGCATATAAGTGTATAAGCCAAAGTCAGTGATAGTCCTGAAGATCAACCCCAGATTATTGAGAGACGCAAGAGAGGAGATTGCTAGGGCCTTGATCAAAATCTTTGTATCCCCGCTAGCCACTGGAGAGGTCCCAGAGGACTGGCAAGTCGCTGAGGTTGTTCTTATGTTCAAGAAGGGAAGTAGGGATAACCCAGGAAACTACAGACCGGTGAGTCTCACATCGGTGGTTGGGAAGCTATTGGAGAGAATTATTACGGATAGGATTGATGGACATTCGGAAAAGCATGGCCTAATTAGGGACAGTCAGCATGGCTTTGTGCAGGGCAGGTCATGTCTTACTAACTTGGTTGAATTTTTCAAGGAGGTGCCTAAGATGTTCCATGAGGGTAAAGCAGTGGATGTTGTTTACATGGATTTCAGTAAGGCTTTCGACAAGGTCCCTCATGATAGGCTCATCCAGAAGATTAAGATGCATGGGATCCATGGTGACTTGGCAGCGTGGATTCAGAATTGGCTTGACCATAGAAGGCACAGTGTAGAGGCAGAAGGGTGTCTTTCAGGCTGGAGGCCCATGACTTGTGGTGTTCCACAGGGATCCATACTGGGACCTCTGCTGTTTGTGGTATATATAAATGACTTGGATGAAAACGCAGATGGGTGGGTTAGTAAGTTTGCCGATGATACGAAGACTGGTGGAGTTGTGGATAGTGTAGAAGGTTGTCAAAATATACAGTGAGATATAAATCAGTTGCAGATATGGGCGGAGAAAAGGCAGGTGGAGTTTAACCTGGGTAAGTGTGAGATGCTGCACTCTGGGAGATCAAATGTTAAGGAAAAGTATACAGTTAATG
This sequence comes from Ginglymostoma cirratum, assembly GCA_024137785.1. NCBI lineage: Eukaryota > Metazoa > Chordata > Chondrichthyes > Orectolobiformes > Ginglymostomatidae > Ginglymostoma > Ginglymostoma cirratum. The sequence goes on from JAHRHZ010000033.1 coordinate 3,038,887, forward strand.
GCAGGACCCTGAATAGCATTGATGTAGAGGGATCTTGGGGTTCAAGTCCATTGCTCCCTGAAAGTGGCCACACAATTAGATAGGGTGGTAAAGAAGGCATAAGGCATGTTCACCTTTATTGGTTGGGGCATTGACTACAAGAGTCAGGATGTCATGTTGCAGCTTTGTAAGACTTTGGTTAGTCCACTCTTAGATTGTTGTGTTCAATTCTGGTTACCACATTACAGGAAGGATGTGGAGGCCCTGGAGAAGGTGCAGAAGAGGTTTACCAAGATGCTGCCTGGATTAGAGGGTATGAGCTATAAGGAGAGGCTAGAAAAACTCAGGATGTTTTCTCTGGAGCAGCGGAGGCTGAGGGGGGTCTTGATAGAAGTTTATAAAATTATGGGATGCATAGACAAGTTTGACAGTCAGAATCTTTTTCCCAGATTAGAAATGACTAGGAGCATGCATTTAAGGTGAGAGGGGTAAAGTTCAAAGGAGGTATGAGGGGCAAGTCTTTTATGCAGAGAGTGGTAGGAGTCTGGAATGCACTGCAGATATAGTAGGGGCATTTAAGGGACCTTTAGATAAGCACATGAACATGCAGAGAATGGAGGGATATGGACCAAGGACAGGCAGAAGGGATTAGTTTCATTTGGCATCATGTTGGACATAACATCGTGGGATGAGACTGGGATAAACTCAGAATTTGGCAGAAGAGGACTAAAAGGATAATAAGTGAGAGAAAATAAACTACAAGGGTAAACTAGCAGGGGATATAAAAACTGACAACAACGGCCTCTTTAAATATATAATAACAAAGGGAGAGGTCAAAGTGAATATAGGTCTCTTACAAAATGAATCTGGGTGATAGTTATGGGAAAATAGAAATGGCAGAGGAGTTAAATAGATACTTTATATCAGTCATTACAGTTGAAGGTATTTCAAACATCCCAAGTCGTATTTGCCAAATTAATGGGGCTAAAGGAAGATAAGTCTCCTGGCCTCGACGGTTTGCGTCGCAGGATCATAAAACAAGTAGCTGATGAGATAGTGAATGCAATTGTTGCAATTTTCCGAAGCTCTTTGGATTCCAGAGAAGTACCAGAGGTTTGGAAAACTGTCAATGTGATACACCTATTCAAAAAGGGAGGGAGGCAAAAAGTGGGTAGCTGTAGGCAGGTTAGCCTAACATCTTTTGTTGGAAAAATGTTGGAATAAATTGTTCAGGAAGTAATAGCAGAACGTTTGGAAAATCACAGTCTAATCGAGCAGAGTCAGCACGGCTTCAATAAAGTGAAATCGTGCATGACAACTTTATTAGAGGCTTCAGGAAGTCTCAACCAGAGTGGACAGAGGGGAACCAGTAGGTATGTGCTGTTTGGATTTCCAGAAGGGGTTCAACAAAGTAACTCATAAAACATTCAGTCATAAGATCCTACGGTGTTGAAGGTACTTTTATTGGTACCGACAGAGAATGGGCTGATGGGCAGAAACAGCAAGGGGGGATAAGGGGTTCTTTTTTAGACTGGTGACCTGTAACAAGTGGAGTTTCACAGGGATCAGTGCTGGGAACATACCTGTTTACAATATATATTAATGACTTGGAGGAAGTGAATGTACTGTAGCCAAATGTGCAGATGCCACAAAAACACATGAAAAGGCAGGTTGTGTGAGGATGCAACAGTTTACACAGAGTAGTTAATAGGGTAGGTAAACGGCAATAGTTTGGCAGATGGAGTATAATGTGAGACAATGTGAAGTTGTTCATTTTGGAAGGGAGAACAAAAGTACAGTATTATTTAGATGTAACAAAACTGCACAAAGGTGCGACACAAAGGGACTTGGGGTGGGTGGGGGGGAGGAAACTTGTGCGTGAAATATAATGCATGAGGGTACAGAGGAGATTTACCAGGATGCAGCCTGGACTGGAGGACAGGTCTTTTGAGGAAAGGTTGAGGGAGCTAGGGCTTTTTTCATTGGAGCGAAGGAAGATGAGAGGTGACTTGATAGAGGTGTACAAGATGATGAGAGGCATAGATAGAGTGGATAGTCAGAGACTTTTTCACAGGGCGGAAATGACCATCATGGGCGGTGGCATAATTTTAAGGTAATTGGAGAAAGGTACAGGGGAGATGTCAGAGGTAGGTTCTTCACACAGAGAGTGGTGGGAGTGTGGAATGCGCTGCCGGCCGTGGTAGTGGAGTCAGATACTTTAGAGACTTTTAAGCGACTCTTGGATAGGCACATGGAGGATAGTAAAATGTAGGGTAGATTGATCTTAATAGGATAATAGGTCGGCAGAACATCATAGACTGAAGAGCCTGTACTGCGGTGTACTGCTCTATGTTCTATGTTCTCTATGGTCTATATTAGAAAGCTAACTCACAGATGCAGCAGGTGATCAGGAAGGCTAATGGAAGGTTGGCCCTTATTTCAAGGGGATTAGAGTATAAGAGTAGGGGAGTCTTAGTGCAACTGTACAAGGTGCTGGTGAGACCACATCTGGAGTACTTGTGAGCAGTTTTGGTCCCTTATTTAAGGAAAGATATTTAACTGGAAGCAGTCCAAAGAAGGTTCACTAGGATGATCCATGGTATGAAGAGATTGTCTTATGAACAAAGGCTAAACAAGTTGGGACTCTACTCACTGGAGCTTAAAAGAATGAGAGGTGATCTCGTTGAAAGATACAGGATTCCTAATGGGCTTGACAGGGTAAAAGCTGAGAGGATGTTTCCCCTCATGGGAGAGTCTAAGACCAGAGTACATGGCCTCAGAATAAAGGGGCACCAATATAAGATGGAGATGATGAGGAATTTTTTCTCTCAGAGGGTAATAAGTCTTTGGAATGTATTGCCACAGAGAGCTGTCAGGGCGGAGTCCTTCAGTATATTTAAGGCTGAGACAGAGAGATTCTTGATCAGACAGGGAAACATGTGTACGGAGAGAGGGCAGTAAAATGAGTGTGAGGAACGTCAGATCAGCCATGATCCTAATGAATAGTAGATCCAGGCTGTGGGGGCTGAATGGCCTCCTGCTGTTCCTTTTTATTATGGTGTTATAAGTGCTGAATAATCAACAGTCAGCTATTCCTGTTATACATAGAACATAGAACAGTACAGCACAGTTCAGGCCCTTCGGCCCACAATGTTGTGCCGACCTATTCTACAAAAATCAATGATCAGTTATCTTCTGGGATATCCAGTAAACGGACTCTTCAGTTGATTCACAGATATCTCACACTCTATTCTCTTTAAGAGAGGTAGGATTGTTGTTCTGAACCCAACATTATACTGTCGCAGAAAGGATATGTAATATTTTGCCATCTCTCAGGATTATGGTGGGCAAGAGACACTTAACAAAAGCCTAAAGGCCTCTCAGGGAAATATGGGCCTTTGCATGGACCAAAAAATGAGAAGATCTTGATTGGAATTTTGTGAGCAATGGATTCTTGCTATAGCTGTGCAGCCCTGAAATGTCAATTGGCTTGAATATTAATGCTGGTCTTTGGACATGTGCATTAGGATTGGAGCACACAGGAAGAGATGTGGGTCATGGAATGCATGGAGAGGATGCAGTAAGGACTGTTCAGTTGTAGAAGTCTCTCCCCCACATCTGGCTATGATCAAGGGTTACAGTGCTCCTGGTTCCTTGCAGTATCCCATGCAATAATGTCATTTACTTCATTATGCAAAAGGCTGTCATTCAATGATGGCTTCATGTGGTGATCCAGATCATTGAGCATACCCTACATTTTACTATCCTCCATGTGCCTATCCAAGTGAAACAGAAAACCTCTTCTGGAACCCTACCTGATTTATAGAGACCCTGGGACAATAGCTTGAGGCCTCCAATAGTTCATCCTGTGAGAATCTCCCGTCACTGTTGCGTGGATTCATTTAGGGTGTAGGGCAGAGGTGTTGTGACGACATGTACAATCCAAAAAACTTTAAATAAATTCTCCCACAGCCATTTAAGAATTTGAACTAAATTTAACACAAAAAAGTGCTTTTGATAAAAGTAATCATGGATTTTGTTTTGGATTGGTGAAATTTTCACTTGTTGTAAAGGGAAAGAAACTTGTTATTCTTACTCCTCGCCTCTATTTCACTCCAGACCTATATCAACGTGTTGACACTTTCGTAGCAAGCTGTTAGCTGCCTTACAGAACGACCCAGGAAGCCAAGGATAAACAGAAAGTGCTAACTTTGACTGCAAAGTCTATAGTCTGAAAACTATTAAAAATAACTCTCATAATTTGTATTGTCCATCACGAAAGCATGGACTGAGGAATGGCAATTGATTAAAAATGGAATTTGAGTTTGAAATGCGTCATACATGTTGCAGTGCCTGAACAACCCAATATGCTGCAAAACTCTTTAGTCAATATCATTCTGAAACAGCCAGCTTAAAATTATGTTGACTCACGAATTGGGTATTGCTGCAAAGGTGGAAAATGGAGCATTGCCATCACGTCATTTGGGTCAGCGCGTTGAAGATTCACGTTTGCTTGTGCTGTCAAAAGAGAAGGACAGAGGTTAGCACTCGACGTTGGCAACAACTGGTCTCACAGAAAGTTGGAACCAAAAAGGCAGCGTGTCAAAATTCTCACTTTAGGCATCCAGGAACGGGCAGTAGTTACTGACTTTACAATGAAGGAAACTTGGTGAGAAAAAAATAAAATGATTGTCCCGAAACGTCAAGCTTTCCTGCTCCTATGATGCTGCTTGGCCTGCTGTGTTCATCCAGCCCCACACCTTGTTATCTAAAATGATTGTCTGGTGGTTTGTAATTCGCACAGTTTGCTGGTGGAATCAAGAATGAACTCCATCACAGAAATATAGAAAATAGTATCAGGAATAGGCCATTTGGTCCTACAAGCCTGCTCTGCCATTCAATACCATCATGGCTGTCCCTCTATCTAAAAGCCATATTCTCATTTTCTCCTAATACTCCTTGCTGCCTTTAAAATCTAAAAATTGACGCTTCTCTTCAAAAAATCCTGTGACATGGCCTCAACAGCCCTTTATTCGCTACCCTTTGAGTAAATGTTTTCCTCATCTCGGTTCTAAATAGTCTGCCCCATACACCAAGTCTGTGTTCCCTAGTCCCAGAAGACATAAATAACATCAGCATCTTAAAGACATTATGCACATTACTGTAATATACTCCCAGGGACAGCCTGCATTACTCTTCAGATACACCCATGCAGATACACATATGCAGATACACCCATCCAGATACACCCATCCAGATACACCCATCCAGATACACACATGCAGATACACCCATCCAGATACACCCATCCAGATACACCCATTCAGATACACCCATCCAGATACACCCATCCAGATACACCCATGCAGATACACACATGCAGAT
>JAHRHZ010000033.1:3044650-3057066 GCA_024137785.1 Ginglymostoma cirratum
CATGCAGATACACCCATCCAGATACACACATGCAGATACACCCATGCAGATACACACATGCAGATATTGAATGTTGAATATTAGAAATTTTCTGACTCACCTCCTGGATCTTGTCTGGCTTGGAATTGGGCTGTCCAAAGAGAAAATGAGAATTTTTCATACTTTAATAACTCTACCAGCTGAAGATGCTGAATAAAATACTGAAATATGCGTAAGTGCAATAGTGCTGAATAACTGGTTCTACTTTGGAGCATGACATAATTCCAGATTCTAGAGAAGTTGCAAACACTTCTTTTCACAAGCTGGGTTATACTATTTCTTTTATCTGTTTCCTTGTCAGCTGTTTGGATCATCCATAGCTTTGTAATAGCAATCAAACTCTCCCTTTTGCTCTTGATCATCATTGTTGATTCCATGTTATTGAACCCTATACTGGGCTAAAGAATGTGAGAAGACAGGTTTGATCTAACTCGACCAGATTTAAAAACTTGGCCAAATATTAGAATATAATGCTTTGAGAGGCCTAAAGAGATTTGCAAAGAAAAACAAAGGAAAAGCTATCGACTAAGATGAACAGTAAAAAAGCACTTGAAACTGATAAATAAGACATATTGTCCAACTGGTTTCCCATTTCAAAGTGTACAACCGTATACATTATTTACCAGTGTCAGCTGTTTTAATTCCTTCAGGGAATTTTATTCCATTTTTTAAAATTTCTTTCCACTGAGAAACTTCAAGCACTAGTCTATGAAGCTGATCACACTTTCAAACTCATGGATTATTTAGCCAAATTCATAAAACTAAAACATAACAGATACTCCACCCCGTTTTTAACCTTAGTGAGACTCATCCCTTTTGAATAGACGCATCTAGAACTGATCTCAGTGCTAAAAGAATCTGCAGCTATCCCTCCTGCACCATGTTTCAAGGCACGCATTAACTCTCAGTATCTTCCTATTTCTACTCTGCTTGATGTTTGGCACTGGGAGTAATTCAGAGATTACAGTCTCTGTTACTTTCTTACTTCTTTCTCAGTTCCTGAGAGCTTGTCCAGAGCACCTCGTTGTTACCAACAGAGACGACAACAACTGCACCCTCTCCAGGACATCCTGTGCTCTGGCACCAAGAAGGTAACATACCATGAGAGTCTTAATATGAAATTTACCTGGCCCAGTCTCTCCCCTTTACTCCACAATCTATTATAATTAATGCATTTCTTGGCAAAACACAAAAATTCAATGGGAGACAGAGGTGCACAGGAAGCATCACTGGGCTAGTATAATGCTCTGGGGGCTAGATGGTGAGATTTGAATCCAATAAAATCTGGAATTAAAGAAGAAAAGCGACCATGACCACCATTTAACCACTGGTGACTGTCTTAAAAACCCACCTGCCCCACTAACGTCCTTTAAGGAAGGAAATCTGCCATCCTTACCTGGCCTGGCCTGGCCTGCACATGACTCCAGACCCACAGCAATGTGGTTGATTCTCAACTGCCCTCTGAAATGGCCTGAAGAGCCAGTCAATTCAAGGACAATTAGGGATGGGCAATAAATGCTGACCTTTGCCAGTAATTCCCACATCCCAGGTAAGAATCAAAAATTTACGAGCAAGATTAGCCCATTTGGCCCATCAAACCTGCTCTGCCATTTCTATATGGCTGATCTGATTGAATGAATGAATGAAATCCCATATATTTTACAGTGAGAAAAACAGTAAAATACAATGAAAAGTGTTTCCACTGTTGCCGCAATCTAGCACCATTCTGAATAGTCTTAGGAATAGAAACAGGCCCTTCAGCCCAAACTGGTCCATGCTGTCCATGGTGTCCACTCAGCTAGTTCCAATTGCCCGCATTTGGTCTGTATCCTTCTAAACCCCTTCCCGTCCATGTAACTATCCAAATGTTTTTTAAATGCTGCCTCAACCACTTTCTCTGGCAGCCCATTCCATATGCTTGTGTAATAGCAGTGCACTATGGAAGCATTGTTCTGTAGGAGCAATATTGCAGAAGTGGTGCTCCATGCATTTGTAAATGCATTTGCTAATTACAGTGACAAAATCGTAAGGTTCTGAGGCAGTCTGTGCTGATGGTAATTGCCAGTTTTAAGCACAATCTAACTAACTAATGAACAGGCAACTTCTTCGTCACTCACTAACGTTGTGAAAGAACATATAAGTCAAAGTTGTTAGATGTTACATGCTAACTGAAAACCACAACTTAATTTCAGAATTGAAACCCACAGAAGCCCCAAATGCCCTGAAGTTAGTTCTCTGGAGACAAATTACTCTTGTTAAATTGGACTCATTTTGATGTTTGAATTGGGAAAATTAGAGCAGCGACATTAGATTATAGGAGCTCTGCTTCTATTGCATGTTGGACGGATTGATTTGAATGATGTATGGCTATATAACTATGAGACTTCCAGTACTTCTAGAGTTGGTTCCTAGGGGCTGACTGATTCCCACTCACCCCAGCAAGCAATTATAACAGGGGTGAGTAGAAGGGGAATAGTCTATGACCAGCGTTTGTATCTTGCTCGTGGGGCATAAACAAGCAATAACGGCCTTGAAAGGAACTAGGGAGGGCGATTCCATTCAAGACAGTGAGGAGATGTCGAAAATGCTCGGTCTCTATGCCAATTTCAGGTGAGATTGCAGAAGCGAATCCCAATCTATAGCAGTCAAGGGTGGTTGAAGGTGAAGGAAGGATTCTATTATTACCAGGTTGCTAATTATGCTAAGATCAAACTAACTTACGAAGTAACATTCGCCGTGCAAAATTAAGGGAAGGATGATCACATTCACCAAAATAACATGCGGTCTTGGAAAAACAAAACTGAGTCATAATGATTTTCAATCAATGACTTGTCATAGTCTTCACCAACAATGTGAAACAGACACGCTATGAAACAGGAGCCTGACTCATAACAGCTTTATTTTCTTTTGCATTGATTGGTTTAAAAAGCATCTGGGGGCCCTCTTGTGTTGCAGTGGTAGCATCCTTACTTCTGGACTAGGGGGCCCAGGTTCAAGTCCCAACTGCTACAGAGATGCGTAATGAAAACTCTGAACAGGTTGATTAGAAAAATAGGTTAATAAACATAATTTTAAAGTATCTGCTCATTCATAGCGATCTGTTTCATGTTATTGATATGGGCTGATTTTAAGACAAAGCATTTCTGAATCTGTCAAAACTCAGTAGTCTTACCTCTATTCCAGTGGTACCGTTGTAAATCTGCATTACTTGGAAGAGAAAGTCTTCCTCCTCTGCCTGGTCTGCCGGGTCTGCCAGATTGACTTGCGTTTCTTCTCGGGTCTTTCATTAAGAACAGAGTTCAAAGAATTTAGTTCAAACATAACATTCAGTAATCACGCATGTGGTCACTTGATCAGACCCCTATAGCTGAGTGATCTCTATCAGAGTTTGTCACATCAGTAACATCACCTTTTGTTTTACAAGGCAGATGGTACGTGAGAGGACTTACTGAGTTCATGGGATTAGTTTCGCTCATCAGGATAAAAAGCTGCTACTAGGAGGAGCTAAACAGTGCGCATCCATGTGTGTTCCAGTCGTTCAACTGAATGTAAGTTCTCTATCTGAATGCTTCGTAAGTGATGAAGGCTTATACTCAAACACAGCCTGTAGTCCTATCAAGAATTCTCGTGTATCTCAGATATAAAATCTAGCAATTATGATATAATAAACATATTCTGTTTGTCAACACTGAGCTTATCATATACCAGAAACTTTGTCTTGCCATCTTTCTCCACTCAATATTAATAACTTAGGTGAATACCATTAAGAAGGTTTGGAAGCAAACACTCTACCCAAGGTAGCCTAGATGATTCCGATGGATATGACCATAACTTATAGCATACTGGCAGCGCTAGTATCTGAAAATATACCATTTGCCAGAAATACTCTTACTATAGCTAGAAAAATGATATACCTCACAACACTTCCGTCAGTACATGTTGCATCAATAATTGTACCCATTCTGAACAGTATCCAATCAGAAGATAGGTCTGAACAAGGGTCTTCAACCTGAAATGTTAAATCCATTTCTCTCTACAGCTGCTGTGTGTACTGCTGAGGTTTTGCTTAGTTCAAAAACATTGGTCTAAATTAAATTGGAATTACTGAAGCTAGCTAGGTTACACAAAATTGTGAAAACTAGATTTTTGCTGTGATCGCAGTGAAATTCCAGAGAACGTCCTGAGCCACGTTACAAATATGAATTCAGGTGAAAATCAGTTTAAAAAATGTTGATGATGTGAAGAAAGATTAGCATTTTCATATTTATTAATTTTGTTTTTGGAGTTTTGATTTAAAATAAGTGTTGGTTCCTTTTGTGTGTTTTTTTGATTAAAAAAGGTCAGTCTTTCTGGAACAGTGACCTTCGTTGCTCAGGGAGTTAACGGCTGCATAGACCCCTGTGATGTGTTCATAGAGAATTGTTTATACTGTGGTGGTTAATGCCAGTTGGATAGATATTGAAGCTGTTATCTTGTTTTCAGTTCAGAATAATCAATAATTGTACATTGGAAAAATTAAAGTTTGAAAGTTTATAGGGCAGTTCGGAAATCTCCAAGTTTGAGTATTCATCTAAGAAGATTCCATAGTTTACATGAAATGAACCACGTAAACAATTTATGTAAAACTTAAGGATTTGATGTAGAGATGTAATTTCTCGGGTTTAGAATCTCTGTTGCAGATAATGTTTAGAAATAGGTTGAAACATTTTGTTATGTGTTTTAAGATATTTTTAAACTGTTTTCTGCATCTCAAAAATTTGGCTTGTTTTCTTCATATTTTTGTCTTTTGTGCAATAAACTTATGTTCTGATTTTGAAGAGAACTTGCAGCCTTGTGAGAATATGTCTCAGAGGCCGGCCACGTTAACTGAACAAAAAAAGCCATATCTCATTCAGGGATATCAGTTGAGATCACAACAATGAGGGTAGATTCAGGTGGATAGTAAGCCAGATCAATGTGGAGATATTCTGAAGTGAGATGCAGTACTGCTGGCCTTGGTGCATGTAGTTCATAGAATGTGAATAATGTTCCTTAAAAAAGACCTTAGGCTTCAGCAGCTTCTAGGCAATGTAGTGCATCCAAACTCTCCCAAGACTGCTGTGTAAAACAGAAGGTAACAGTGATTGAAATGCCTACCAGCAAGACAGAGTTGTGGGGGAATCTTCAATGGAACCCCTAGCCTCGGGAGATGCAGTGATAGAATCACAGACAGAACAGTTCAGTGACTGAAAAGTGACCAGTAACACAACAATTCATAGTGAAATGCCATTGAAAACAAGCCCCAATGAGGGAAAACTACATTTCAGCCCCTACAACTATAAGAACATTTTGAACCCGTGGAAGGCCCATTACCTGCTGATAAATGGCAGAACTGTGGCTGATGACACTATCAATAAAAGAACCCTTCAGGATTAGCAGCAAAGTAAAGGAAAAACCAGGTCAGTATCCCACTGTATACAACTGGCAGCATTGAGGATGGCAGTTTAGCAAGATGGGGTAAATGAAGAGACAGTGCTTATGATGAGGTTATCAGAGTGTTTAATACTTCAGTCATTTAACCACAAATAAAATTATATAAATGGAAACCAAAGATAACAGAGAGCACAGATGCACTTATCATTGATTTGAAATGTAACGCAGATAACTTTACAGGAAATTAAAAGATGACTTGATTAGCCATTAGATTATGAACGGAGATTTGGAGGAAACCTTATCAGAATGTTTATAATTCAGGGAAAATTTAACTGTAATTGAGACAAGTTGAAACAAGGAAGGAAGGAAATGGAGTCTTTATAGAATAGAATCCCTACACTGTGGAATCAGGCCCTTCAGCCCAACAAGTCCACACTGACATAACAAGCATGGGGCTGGATGAACACAGCAGGTCAAGCAGCATCATAGGAGCAGGAAAACTTGACGTTTCGGGCCTCACTGACACTTGGAGCATCCCACCCTGATCCATCCCCCAATAACCCACCTAATCTACACATCCCTGAACACTATGGGCAATTTAGCATGACCAATCCACCTAGCCTGCATATCTTTGGTCTGTGGGAGGAAACCAGAGGTTCCAGAGCAAACCCGCACAGACGCAGGGAGAATGTGCAAACTCCACACAGAAAGTCGCCGGAGGGTGGAATCGAACCCAGGTTGCTGGCGCTGTGAGGCAGCAGTGCAAAAACCACTGAGCCGCCTTGCCGGCCCTATATGGGTTGATGGAGAGGTGTTATGGAAAAATACCATTTGAGGTTGCATCCATGTGAAGATTGCCAGATGGGCAGGGAGGCTGGTTATTTTAATACTGCCCATTGTAGTCAATGGATTTTGACATCAAACCAGATGGAGAAGCTCATTAGAAAATGCTGAATATAAAATTCTGAACAACAATTGTCAGGTAAATCAACGATCACAAGGGAAGCATTGGAGTACTGCTGTAGAAGTAAACAGGAACCAAGCATATTTCAAACTTGGCAAGTATCACCCTCTCTGATATAAAAAGATGATTGAAACAAGAAAGACTCCATTATCTTCTATTCAACTTCAGCAAACAGGAGATACCCAGCTGAAAGTAAAGGCCTGGTGACTGCAAAGCAGTAATATAAAGATCAAGACTAGACGGGATTCAAAGTCCAGATGTTCTTTGCTGACAAAATAAACATTGTAAAACCTGTTTTTAAGGCTGACTAGATCAACAGGCAGAAAAGAAGAAATGGATTCAAAATGGATTCAGGGACAAAAGCCATTGGTACGTTGCTAAACACTGAAGATATTGCAAAAATGCCACCCAGGTTACAAAGACGCAGATTCAGTCCTAATCCAGATAGAGTTCAGGGCTAGTACCAAAACGTAGCAGCTACATTTCAAGAATACCATTTGATCAGCCAGAGTAGGAGGATAAAATATTTCTTTAAGTAGAGGTCTTCCTATCCTTGACTACTGGATAGTGGCCTGAAATATTAATAAAACTCAGCCAAGCCCAGAGGAATTACAAAAATGAAAAAAAATTGCAAATAAAGAAAGAAGAAAACAATATTGTTGGAGAAAAATATTGTTAGGTTGGATCAATTACTCAGATGTTCAGGAAGAAGACATCACCAAAGAACTGAGAGATAATAGGAACTGCCGATGCTGGAGAATCTGAGATAACAAGGTGTGGAGCTGGATGAACACAGCAGGCCAAGCAGCATCAGAGGAGCAGGAAAGCTAACGTTTTGGGTATGGACCCTTCTTCAGAACTGACACTCTTTGACAACATAAACAATGACTTCGAGAGTGTAAATACAAACTTGGAGAACACAGATCCTCAACCATCCTCAAAGGAACTATGGACAAGATCAGGGTGATTGGTGATACCTCTACAATGTGTATTGCTGTGAAATAGTGACCATGGAGGGAGATATTGGGGGGTGTACATATTGCAATGAGATGACTTGGAGGGAGTTGTTGAGTGAAAGGTTATTGTTTAAGATAGGTAAATAGTAAGTTACATCAATACTGATATAAGAGATCACATGATAAGGTTGCAGACTTGCTCAGTGATCCGGTGGGTTCGGTTGCAGACATTTTGTCACGCTGCTAGGTAACACTGTCAATGCACCTCCGGAGAAACGTTGGTGTTCTGTCCCATTTGTTATTTATATGCCTCGGTTTGCTGGGGTGGTTGGCATTAGTTCTGGTTCTGTTTTTCAGTGGTTTGTCCAGTTCAATGTGTTTATTGATGGTCACATGATAATGTGAGACTCTGAACAGAGACTTGATAGTGTAGAGTTCATACTAAGTGTGTACTGTTTAATGATCTCAACTGATGATAATGCTGGAAATATCAGACCTCAGAGCGCAACATAGCTTAATAGATCATAAGTTTTATTTTTGTAGTTTGGTCACTATGGTGGCTACTCAGTGAACATATTCACACCAGGCTGCTTTTTTTTAAACTAAAGAAAAAATGTTTATTGCAAGAAGAAAGTAAATCTATGTATTATATGCATATATAAATGTGTTTGTATGGCACTTTCCAAGGTTCAAATGCCTTCCCTGCAACATCCATTACAGATACTCAAACCCAGTGAATGTCACTTCTATCTCAACTTTAAGATTTCTTTTTCAACTGATTCATTCCTGGTTTGATGGTGTAGAGGCTTGGAATGCTTTTCAGTTCTCACAACCTGAAGGCATCGAGAAAGTTCCCACAATCTGGAGATTTCTACCAACTAATCTACCCTTCTGCTGATATGAAAACTCTGTTCTGAGCTAAAATGCTGTTCTGATCTTTGATCATTTGTTTCTGTGTGCGCTATAAAACTCAGCATTGTAAACACAGCAATTAACTCCTCCAGGTATTCAATCAAGAAATTTAACCTAAATCACGTTTTCTCGGAAATTATTTATCTTGATCGCTGTTCCGAATTTCTAACCTCTTACAGAAAACAAAAAGTTTTCTTTTACAGAACTGAAACCAAATATATTTTACTTCTGTTTGTAAAATTCAAATTATCAGATGATATTATTATCCTTTCTCACAATAGTTCATGGAATTTGAGTCCAGTGGCTAAGCTTCAGTAGCATCTCTTAAGTAAATAGCATAGCCGAACTCCTCAAGAATACCACAATAGCAACAGGATGAGAATGTGTTTTGAAACTTAAATGACGCAATTAATGATTTATTTAGTTTTGATTTATTTTAGATTCTCAGCTCCTAAGGTGAAATAAAAGATTGGTGGGATCTATGCACAGATTTTAAATGCACAAAAAGTAATGAAAGTGTAGAATGAACTTTGCTTATTTTTCATTCACAAAAGTTTTTTTTTAATTGTTATGTGACAGGACTTAAGCTTCTCTAACAATGACTTTATTTAAATATACAAGGAAGCTAATTCCAGCCACCATTCGCTGTCAAGCAGCAACTGCCAGCATTGTTGAATGTACACATTCATTGAATGTGTATCCATAGAGGCAGCATGGTGGTTCAGTGGCTCAGTGGTTAGCACTGCTGCCTCACAGTGCCAGAGACCTGGGTTCGATTCCACCCTCGGGTGATTGTCTGTTTGCACATTCTCCCCATGTCTGTGTGGGGTTTCCTCCTGCAGGCCAGGTGGATTGGCCATGCTAAATTGCCCATAGAGTTCAGGGATGTGTAGATTAGGGAGATGGGTCTGGGTAGGATGCTCTGAGGACTTGTTGGGCCAAAGGACATGTTTCCACACAATAGGGATTCAATGATATATCTCAGGTGGTGTGAGCAAATGATGGGGCTATGGTACAATGAACTTTACCTGACACCTTAGGACAATGCAGGGAGAGATGCACCAAAATCCCTGTATCCATCTACCTCCCCTAGAAATTCCTCAACTGCTGATGTGATCACATGAAATCTCAAGAATGACTCAGATTGGCTATCAACACTAGCATGTGAGATAACAAGGTGTAGAGCTGGATGAACGCAGCATCAGAGGAGCAGGAAAGCTGACGTTTCGGGCTGAGGCCCTTCTTCACAAATACTAGCATGTGTTTGGGATATTGGTGTGGGTTGGCAATAAGCAAGTCAAAAACAAAACCTACTGGCAAATGTGTCTGAGACAGGCTCAGTTTTCTTGACAGTGGAACAATGCGAAATAGTTGACATTGCCGTGGGGAGAACCAGGACATTGGTACATGAGGTAATAGACCATTTGTGAACCAACAGGAACATGATTGAACAACACTAATACCTGCCAGAGGGCTTGAACCAGAATAAGGAAAGACACAGAACTGAAATTATCACAATACAGGTTGGGGCTCCTTTGAGTAGTTTCATAGTTTATGACCCACCAGGACAGGTTGCAGTATTTGGTGCATCATAGTGCACTGCAACTGGTGCTGTCAGAGAAAAGGAAGAATATCGTTTGTCATCGAACATAGAATTGGACAGTACAGGAGAGTTCCTTAGATCCATCAAGTCTGTACTGCCAAAAATACACTCAAGCTACAAGACTGCCACTCTCCAGCACTGGGACCGTAGCCTTGAATGTTCTCGCACATCAAGTGCTCATCAAATACTATTCCTGGTGTTTTCTTTTCTCTTCTGTTTTGTCCTTTTCTGCCAGTCGTGCCCGAGACCTGCCAGAGGCCCGGAGCAGAGTAGAGACGAGGAGTGGGTACTGCAGGCCAGCAGGTCTGGATCAGAGTGGGGATGGCAGGCGGAGGGGTGGGGGGGGGAGGTGGTGCAGTGGGTCGGGAACAGAGCAGGGATGGGGGGGGCACCAGTGGGTCTGAAACATAGTGGGGATGGTGGGGGGCAGTGGATCTGGAACAGAGAGGGCATGGGGGTGTCCCAGTGGGTCTGGCACAGAGCTGGGGGGGGCCAGCGGGTCTGGAACGGAGCAGGGATGGAGGGGGCAGTGGGTCTGGAACAGAGTGGGGATGGAGGGGGGCCAGCAGGTCTGGAACAGAGCGGGGATTTGTTGGGGGCTAGTGTGTCTGGAACAGAGTGGGGATGTGGGGGGGCAGTGGGTCTGGAACAGAGCAGGGATGGGGGGGGCAGTGGGTCTGGAACAAAGCGGGGATGGGGTGGGTGGCGGGCAGTGGGTCTGGAACAGAGCGGGGATGGGGGGGCAGTGGGTCTGGAACAGAGCGGGTATGGGGGGGCAGTGGGTCTGGAACAGAGCGGGGATGGGGGGGGACAGTGGGTCTGGAACAGAGTGGGGATGGGGGGGGACAGTGGGTCTGGAACAGAGTGGGAATGGGGGGGTGGGGTCAGCGGGTCTGGAGCAAAAGTGGCTACTGGTTGGGAACCGGTGGAATTTGGGAAGACCATGTGGAAGCCCTTATAGAAAGACTGTAATGTGTATCTTTTTAACATTGTTTCTTATTTTACTAACTGGTGCTATGTATATCTGTAATGTAACGTAGCTTTTCTTCTTTAATTTCTCTGTTTCAAGGTTTTGTACTTATGTTCTTCGCACCTGAGATGGTGCCATGTGTTGGTGAGGTTGTACACCTTTCACTGGACTCCTGTTCTTTTGTAACTTCAGTACACATGACGATAAACCGAATTCTAATTTTAATTCCAAAGTACTTTTTGAAGGTCGTGTAGTTTCCCATCACCGCTTCCTTTCCAGGTAGTGTATTCCAGATCCCTACCACCCTCTGGGTAAAAAACATTTTCCTCCAATGCCCTCTCAACGTCCTGCCTTTCTTTTAAAATGATACTCCCTTCTAATTGACCCTTCAACTGAGGTCCTGGCGTATTTATGCGATCAGCAGCACATCCCGACCTCAACTACATCGCGACACTTGTGAACTGGTTTAGTCTCAGATAGCTGCCAGGAAGAGTTGGTGGTCAAGCATTAGATTTTGTCAAATGTTTTAAAAACTGAAAGGATAGAGCCATAAAGCTTGTCACTCAGTGAGGGTGTAATTGTGTTTTTCTGTTAGCTTTTGGTTGTGTTGACATCACACCCGAGTAACGTAATAAAGAAAATAACAACGTGATAATGAGCAGATCATTTATTTCACATACGGGTCACTGAGGGTCAAGCACTGACCAAAACATAGGAAGAACTCACCTTCTCATCTTGAAAGGGTACTTTATACCCAAGCACATAGAACCTCCGTCCTCATCAGAAAGGCGGCACATTTATAGCAAAGTTCTCTGATATTGCACTGAAGCCTTGGCCTTGATTTAGTTACTGAGATTCTGGAGTGATATTTCAATATGGAACCCCTGTGACTTACAGGCAATGGAACCACAGCTGACACATCACTAGAAGAGTTTTAGAAACTCACAGCAAACAAGTTGCCTGTTTCACGGGACAATCACAAAACAGTTACAGTGCAAAAGGAGGCAATTTAGCCCAAGCCTGGTTCTCGTTTTGTCCTGATTCGTTTAGAACAGGCTGCCGATTGATTGTAACACTGCTTCAGGCTATTGTCAGGACCCAATTTCAACCGAGAAACTTTTCTCATTGTCATAAATGGTCTCACCTCCAGCCCTGAATGATCCTCGCATCAATGCTTCACTTGGTAAGGAAGGTCTTCTTATTCTGGCTGCTCGGCCTCGTATTATTTGCTCACTGGCATGTCTCCTTCGCTGATCTCCCCCTGAAAGCAAGGTTTAAAAACACTATTGTAACATTAAAAAGTTCATGTGTTATTGCTTCTGGATGTGCAGTTGAGATTGGTGTCTTGCCTGTGATTGTGGGGAATATCATATAGAATAGGCGCATCCACTCCTGAATGTTATAAATGAATGTGGAGATGCTGGTGTTGGACTGGGATGGACAAAATCAGAAGTCACGCGACACCAGGTTATAGTCCCACACGTTTATTTGAAATCAAGGATAACAAGGTGTGGGGCTGGATGAACACAGCAGGCCAAGCAGCATCATAGGAGCAGGAAA
>JAHRHZ010000033.1:3062066-3073954 GCA_024137785.1 Ginglymostoma cirratum
TTGCTGCCAGACCTGCTGAGCTTTTCCAGCAACTTTATTTTTGTTCCAGATTTACAGCATCCGCAGTTCTTTTGGTTTTTATTATCAAAAATGAGCAGCGATGAGCATAACCTTGAATGGTTTAAGTTGTCTGGATAAATTAGTCAGCAGCCTGAAGAAAGGTCACAGAATCACAGAATTGTTACAGAGAGAGGCCTTTGGACTCATTATCTCGACACAGACTTCTCTAAACGAGCATATCATCTTGTGCCATTTGGTTAACTTGTCCCAGTGCTCCTGCACATTGTTCATTTTCAAACAGCAGTTTCATTCCCTTATGAATATCTTCATTGAACACTCTCAAATACTGCACCCACTGCATGGAAATGTATTGTCTCCCATCATTTTGGTTTCTTTTGCCGATTACTTAAATCTGCGCACTCCCTTCTCGATCCTTTTGTGAGTGCTGTTACGACTCGGGTTGGAGGGTGCACAGATATCCTTCTAGTTCACTCCTCCACTGACCACAACAAATTGTCATGACAACATGACCTGTTAGAAAGATTTGGACTGACTCTGTATTGTTCGAAAAAAACCTCTTTAGTCAGCAAAAAAAATGAGTTCATTACAAATAAAACCTACTCAAGCCACCATGTATGAAGCAGTGACAAACACGTTCAGAGTCTGCAAATGATGAATTAGAGTCACAGAGATGTGCAGCACGGAAACAGACTCTTTGGTCCAACTTGTCCATGCCAACCAGATATCCAAACTAAAACTAGTTCCATGTGCCAGCATTTGGCCCATATCCCTCTAAACCCTTCCTATTCATGTTCCCATCCAGATGCCTTTTAAATGTTGTAATTGTACCAGCCTCCACCTCCTACTCTGGCAGCTTGTTCCATACATGCACCACCCTCTGCATGAAAAAGTTACCCCTCAGGTCCCTTTTAAATCTTTCCCCCCTCACCTTAAACCTAGACCCTCTAGTTTTGGATTCCCCTACTCTGGGGAAAAGACCTTGGCTATTCATCTTATCTATGCCCCTAATGATTTTATAAACCTCTATAAGGTCATCCCTCAGCCTCCGACGCTCCAGAGAAATTAACCCCAGCCTATTCAGTCTCTCCCTACAGCTCAAACCCTACAACTCTGGCAACATCCTTGTTAATCTTTTCTGAACCCTTTCAAGTTTAACAACATCTTTCCTATAGCAGGAATTGAACACAGCATTCTAGAAGTGGCCTAACCAATATCCTGAACATTTGCAACCTAACCTCTCAACTGCTTTACGTACTCAACGCACTGACCCATAAAGGCAATTATTATCAAAGATTTATGACCTAAAATGAGGCAAATATGGGCATCAGACACCAGCTATGGCTGAACACCACAAAGAATACATCAAAAGGCAGATGTGATCTAGATAAATCCAACAAATTTTTCAACAATCTACCGCAGATGGAAGATTTCACAAGGGATTCCAATTGTTCACTATCAACAAGCTAGACTTGAAACTCCCTCAAGAACTGCTCCACCACAGACTGCCTCAACGACTGCTCACGTTCTGGTGCTTTACCTCATTTTCCTGGGATCACACTCCCTTGGATTCTGGTAACTGCCCTCAAGCATTCATTTCCAGGCACAACTATAGTTTTTTTCACAAACGGCCAGCCTCACCAAGCTAGTATTTTCCATACTTGTTTTTAACTGAGCTCTAATCAATACAACTTGTAGGTTTGATCACTGCTGTACTGAAATATTAATAACATATAGCTTCTTCCAATCGCCTACATCCCCCAAAGCCTTTCCTGAGCCATGATTCCAGGACTGAGCTATACTCTGAGCTCTAACTTGCGCAACTCTATCCAACTGCTCTTGACTTCAGATGAGCCGCAGCCATAACTATTAACGAGTAGCTCTTAACTCCTAGAACTTCTTCCTGGGATCTAACTGTTCAAACTCAACATTGCCTTCTCAGCAGCTCTGCTAACAAGTTTTTTTCCCTCTGTCCCTGTCTGTCTCTAATTTCAAATAACTGTGTACCTGGAAATAATTTTGAGTGATCAATTGAAAACTTTGGAACAAGCCCTGCTAGGCAGAATTGAATTTAACAACCCAAACATATCAAACTCACTGGAATTGTGTGTTTCCTTGATGTTACAGTGTGTGAATGCAGGCTCCTACAACACAAATTGCTGTCTTTACATCTTCAATCAATCTTCAGAACTGAAGTTCGTCATCCTCAAAACCATTCTCATGAATCCCTTCCAGACTCTCTCCAATGTCTCCACATCCTTCTTAAAGTTTGGAACTGGACACAGTACTCCAACTGAGGTTGACCAAGTTCAACTTAATCCCTTGACTCTTGTATTCCATACTCACATTAATAAAGCCTAGGTAACTGCATTCATTATTAACTGCTCTCACACCCTAACCTAATGCCTTTGATGACTGAGACACATACATAGCCAGGTCCCTCTGCTCTTGAAGACCTGTCGTTGATTCTCCACATTTTTTTGGAAGAATCACTGATTAAACATGGAGGCCAGCACTTATGGTCCCTGTCTAATTGGCCACAGGGCTGTTAAGAGTCAACCACATTGCTATGGGTCTGGAGTCACATTTTGGCCAGACCAGGTAAGACCATAGACACAGAAGCAGAAGGATGCCATTTGGCCCACTGATTCTGCTGCACCATTCAGTGATATCATGGCTGATAATTCTCGCCTTCACTTTCCTACCTTCTCCTCTTGATTCCCTCACTGATCAAAAATCTGTCTCTCTCCCAGCCTTGAATATGCTGAAAGACCCTGCCTCAACAGCCAACTGTGGTAAATAATTCCATAGCTACACAACCTCCAGGGAAGAAATTCCTCCTCATCTCTGTCTTAACTGTGCGACTCCTTATTCTGAAATGATTCCCTCTGAGCCTAGATTCTCCCAAAAGGGAAAATGATCTTTCCACATCTATCCTGTCAACTCCCTTTTAATGTTTCAATTAAGTCACCACTCATTCCTCCAAATTCCAACAAATACAGGCCCAATCTATTCAATCTCTCCTCATAAGACAGTAGCTCCATGCCTACTGTCAATTAAGTGAACCTTCTCAGACTGCTTTCAATGCCAGGAATTTTTTTAGATAAGGCAGAATTCCTTCCTACAAACGGTAGCCATTTGAACGACTGCACATTATCTTATACCTTCAAGAAGACCTATTGGCCAGAAATGTTTTCATGCCAGTGTGAAACTCAACAGTCTGTCGTGTGTGTGCGTGTATGTGTGCGTGTGTGTGTGTGTGTGTGTGTGTGTGTGTATGTGTGTGCGTGTGTAAACTAAGTGTGTTAACCAGTACTCGGAACAGGGCAAACCAATTACATTTATGGTGTGATCATGAAGCTTTGGAATGTATGTTACACAATGTTCTTGACTCTCACAGAGTCAAAGAATCATAAAGCATGGAGACAGACCCTTCGGTCCAACCAGTCCATGTCGAACATAATCCCAAATAAACTCGTCCCACCTGTCCTCTCCTGGCCCATTTCCCTCCAAACCTCTCCTATTTATGTATCCATCAGATATAACACAGTGTGGAGCTGGAGGAATACAGCAGGCCAGGCAGCATCAGAGGAGTAGGAAAGTTGATGTTTCGGGTCGGGACCCTTCTTTAGAAAACTGACCTGAAACGTCAACTTTCCTGCTCCTCTGATGCTGCCTGGCCTGCTGTGTTCATCCAGCTCTACACCTTGTTATCTCTGACTCCAGCATCGGCAGTTCCTACTATCTCTATGTATCCATCCAAACGTCTTTTAAACATTGTAATTGTCCCCACATCCACCACTTCATCAGGAAGCTCATTCCACACGCCAATCACTCTCTGTATAAAAAAACTGCCTCTCATGTCTTTTTTAAAATCTCCCTGTTCTCCACAAACCAATCAGCTACATCATATCCGAGTTCCAAGGAACAGGGATGAAATAGTCACTAGTAGCATTGTGAATGAAAGAAGTAAGACTGGCTCCTGGCTCATCATTTTCCTGGGATATGCTTAGGAGTGTGCAGACAAAATGTCACCAGGGATCTCAACAATGTCACCTGCGTCAAATCTCCTTCTCGAGAGCCATACTTTTTTCAAATGACCTCATTGGCTATTCTAAAACATCTTGTTGAACATTGTGACCCACTTTAACTTATGGTTTCAAATGCAGGATCTGCCCGATCACTGTCCTGGGTCTGAAACAGCTGGTTCAACATCAGGTCACTCATATCAGAAGCTGTGAGAGAGAGCAAAAGGAAAAGATCCCCCATTGAACATTTGTGCGTTAACGTCAATATAATCAACAGGCTTTTGGCACTAAACAGGCACGAGTACAACAAAAGCTAAATATTGCAGATAACAAGGTGTAGAGCTGGATGAACATGGCAGGCCAAGCAGCATCATAGGAGCAGGAAGGCTGACATTTCGGGCCTTTTTCTGATGAAGGGTCTAGGCCCGAAACGTCAAGCTTTCCTGCTCCTCTGATGCTGCTTGGCCTGCTGTGTTCATCCAGCTCCGCACCTTGTTATCTCAGACTCTCCAGCATCGGCAGTTCCTAATATTGTTAAATATTGCAGATGTTGAGTATCTCAGATTAGATGAAAAACAGAAACTGCTGAAAAGGGAAAAACAGATTGAGAGTTCTGTTCAAACATTCTTAGCCACAAGAAGTTACATTAAATCATTCTCACCTTCACTGTCCATCAATTTAGAAAAAGGAAGCTATCTAGAGGATGAAATGTAATTCCTTCTGATTGGTGCTATGGCAACGATGATGATAACAATGCAGATACTCAAGAGAATAAGGATGATAGTCAGGATAACTGAAAGCCAATGAATGAAGCCATTGCTACTAGCTCTTTCATGCACGTCCCTGAATGTCACTCACTCCTTCATTTATTTCCTCAAATCTACAAATACCGGGCTCCTGTAGTTTCGCCATACTTTTTAAAAATTTATTCTTTTGTGGGATGTGGGCGTTGCTGGCTGGTTCAGCATTTATTGCCCATCCCTAGTTGCCTTTGAGTGGGGGTGAGCTGCCTTCTTGAACCGCTGCAGTCCTCCAGCTGTGGGTTGACCCACAATGCCCTTAGGGAGGGAATTCCAGGATTTTGACCCAGCCACAGTGAAGGAACGGCAATATATTTCCAAGTCAGGATGGTGAGTGACTCGGAGGGGAACTTGGCGATGGTGTTCCCATGTATCTGCCGCCCTTGTCCTTCCAGATGGAAGTGATCGTGGGTTTGGAAGGTGCTGTCTGAGGGTCTTTGGTGAATTTCTGCAGTGCATCTTGTAGATAGTACACACTGCTGCTACTGAAGAATAGTTGGCAGGAAGAATACATGAACTGATTATTTTGTAAACACAGAAAGCCTGCAAAGGCCACAACAAAGAGGGACTTGGAAATCACAAAGTCAGACAGCATAGAAGCAGGCTCTTCGGTCCATCATGTCTATGCTGTGAATCCTCATATAAAAATCACAAGAAGTTAGTATTCAAGTTCAGCAGGCAATTGTGAAGGAAAATAGAATATTGGCCTTTATTTGAAAAGGAATGGAACATGAAAATAAGAAAATCTGGTTGAAATTACACAAAGCACTTGTTAGGATACATCTAGAATACTATGAACAGTTTTCATCCCATTATCTAAGGAAAGATATACCTGCATTGGAGGCAGTCCAGAGAAGGTTGATCCTGGGTATGGAGGGATTTGTGAGGAAATGTTGAATAGGTTGAGTTCATATCCACTGGAGGTTAGAAGAATGAGAGGTGACCTTACTGAAACATTTAAGATTCTTAGGGGGCTTGACAGGGTAGATGCTGAGAGGTTATTTCCTCTTGTGGGACAATCTAAGAACAGGGGACATCATCTCAGAATAAAAGGTTACCCATTTCAGACACCAAAAAGGAAACAATTTGTGTCTCAGAGTCATTAATTTCTGGAATGAGGCTGTGGCATCGAGTATATTCAAGGTCGAGATAGATTTTTAATTAGTAAAGGAACCAAAGGTTGTGGGAAAAAGGCAGGAAGGTGAACGTGAGATTGATCGGATCAGTCGTAATTTCATTGAATGCCAGAGCAGATTTGATGGGCCCAATGGCCTAATTCAGCTTCTATGTCTTAAGGTTTTGTCAGGTGTGCATGGAACAAAAGGTCCACTAGGGTTCCTAGGGTTCAGGCTAACATGACGTGAGGCATAATCTTTCAGCTGAACATATTGGCTGTTCTACAAAGTTCTGTTGATCATTAGTGCATTTGCTGACTTACAGTCACAGATTCCACCGCCAAGCGGATGGCTGCTAATATCCATCGATGATTCATCACTGTCTGTGGTTGGATCCAGAGGATTGAAGGAATTGCCACTTGAATCTAGTGCTGTGAAAATAGAAGGCATTCTGATGAAACACTGATTCTAGATTGACACTTACCACAGGAAATTCAGTGAGGAAAGAGCAAAACAACACATCTTGGAAGACAGATCAGAAAGGATGAGTTGAGTTGAAGATCTGAGCTCCGTGGCTGTCGAAGCAATAAAATCTGTGGTTATATGTACAGGGACGGTGGTAAGATAAAACAGCTGTCAGGAAAGTAGGCAAAATTCTGTACATTATCAACAGACGCAGGACCTTCCCATTTGGTCTTGAAGAAGTCAGACCAGACTTGAAGCATTAAATCTGTTTCTCTCTCCACACAGGCTGTCAGACTGCTGAAATCCTCCAGCATCCTGTGCATTTCTTTGTGGGAAGACCATTTAAATTAAGGGATTAAATTCTAAAGGGTCTCTAGAAGCTGAGAGATTGTGGTTATATGTTCATTAACTGATGAAGGATGAACAATCTGTCAGGAAGGTGTACGGAATTCTGAACATTATGAGTAGAGGACAGAGTTTTCATTTAGACTCAATCTGAAATATTTTATTGAACATTAATATTTTAGTTGACTTACTTCCAGATTCCAGGGTATCGAAAGTTGCTGTGAAAAGAGAAGATGAATAGAACATCAATATCTATTATTTAATTCAACAACTGCTCCTGTAAAAAGCCTCGTGAGTAATCAATTAGAGACAGTAGGAACTGCCGATGCTGGAGTCTGAGATAACAAGGCGTAGAGCTAGATGAACACAGCAAGCCAGGCAGCATCAGAGCAGGGCCCTCTGGGCCCGAAACGTCAGCTTTCCTGCTCCTCTGATGCTGCCTGGCTTGCTGTGTTCATCCAGCTCTGCACCTTGTTATCTCATGAGTAATCAATCGTTTTAATTCATTCATGGAATGAAGGCATTGCTGCAACATTTATTGCCTAATCTTAAATGCCCTGGAAAAGGCGGCTTTTTTGGACCACTGCAGTCTTTGGGGTGTATGGACATTTGTGGTGCTATTAGGAAAGGAATTCCAGGATTGAGCCACTGAAGAAGAGCGATACATTTTGCAGTCAGGATGGTGAATGGCTTGGTGGGCAACTTGCAGGAAGTGGTGTGATCCCATGTATCTGATGCCCTGTCTACCTAGCTGGTAGAGGTCGCAGGTTTGGAAGTTGCTGTCAGAGCAGCCTTGGTGAGTTGCTGCAGTACATCTCGCAGACGGTACACACTGTTGCCATCGTCATTTAGTGGTGAAGAGAGTGAACTCTGAAGGTGGCTACGGATGGGGGTGCCAATGAAGTGGGCGTCTTTGCCTTCGGTGGTGACAAGCTTCCTGACCCCTGCTATCTCCCTGACGCCCTCACCTGAATGCTCCATGCTAGACCTGACCACACACAACCTTGCTGGATCCTACTCCTACTTCGACCCGAACCCTAGTCACCATCAACAGCCCATATTGCCCAGGCCAAACCCCCAAACACTTGCCTGGCACATTAGACTCCTCACCTAGCTGGCCTCTCACCCTCCTTGTTCACATGGCACTGTCCCCATCTGTCCAGCTGGCACCCTATCCTCATCGACATGGCACCCTTTATTTACTTGTGGGACGTTATGTGTTACAAGTTGATGGCGATGGTGTTTTACCCAAAATGTCGCTCCTGTGCTGAACGGATTTCCCCCTGGCCTCTTCTGACATTCGGGGTAGATTAGACTCAGAACTTAACCCAGAAAAATTGTCGACAGGTCAGGGAGCAATCATTTCTGACTGTGTTTGGAACTTTAGATCATTACTGTGTGTTAATGTTGGAGCTGACTTACAGTCGGTATCAAGAGTCGGAATCAAAGGATGGAACGATGAGTCTGTTGTATCAAACGTCGCTGTGAAAAAAAATAGCACTTTTAACATTTATTCATCATACAATGTAATTCCTGTAGAATAATGGTGGAAGAATTGTACTATTTTTATTCATACATGGGAATTGGGCATTGCTGGCTGGCACAACATATTTTCTGCCTCTGTGGAATTATTTACCTCAGACAGATGTCAAGGCTGGGCTGTTCAGTATATTCAAGGCTGAGATTGACAGGTTTCTAATCATTAGGGGAATCAAGTATTACAGAGATAAGGCAGGAAACTGGAGTTTAGGATTATTAGATTGGCCATGATTTCAATTAATGTTGCAACAGGCTCAATGGGCTGAATGGCCGACACAGGGTTCACTCGACTCATTCCTGTGATGATAGGGTTATTTTCTTAGGAAGAAAGCTTAGGTCTTCGATGAATGAGTGATGATCTCATTAAATATATAATATAATGGGGCCAAAACATATTTCCCATGTAGGGAAACTAAAGCAAGGAGACACATTTTAAGACAAGACTCATTTTAAGACAGCTATGAGGAGAAAATCTCTCCACATGGCACGAAAACGGCCTCACCTACGTGACTCCCTACCTTTTTACCACTTTTCCCTTCTGGTCACCTGGAACACCACCTCTTCACCTACACCTCTGCCACCTTGACACACTCACCTTTCTTCACTCACTGTCTGCGTGGTTTCGGGAACACTAAACGGTTTTACTCCTGAAATAGGGTGCAAAATGCCATTAAAACAAAGGGCGAGCTTTGACCTACAATGTTGCTCCTGTGTTGAGAGGTTTACTCCTGGTTTCCACCAATGGATACATTCAGGGCAGGCAAGACTCAGAATTTAAGTCAGAAAAATTGCCAACAGATTAGGGAACAATTTTAACGAGGATTCCTGTGGGTCAAATCTATTCCAGGACTGTTCTCAAACATCTTACTGAACAGTAATATTCAAGCTGACTTACTACCAGTGTCAAGAGTTGGAATCAAAGGATGGAATGAGTCACATGTTGCTGTGAAAAGAGAAAATACAGCATTCAGCGTGTGTCCATTATTCAACGTAGAAATGAGACGTAGGTTTTTTACGCTTTCGTAATTCATTCATGGGACGTGGGCATTAATGCTTGGGTTGGCATTTATTGATGATCCCTAATTGCCATGACTAGGTGGTCGTGAGTTACCTGCGAGAATGATTGAATTCCTTCAGGAATTCCAATGCCATTAGGAAGGGAGTTCCTTGATGAAGTGATGCTGAAGGAACGGCAATATATTTCTGGGGACCTGGGTTCGAATCCCACCATGGCAGATGGTGGAATTTAAAATCTGGAATTACAAGTCTAATAACAGTCATGAAACCATTATCGATTGTCAGGAAAAACCCTAACTGGCTCACTAATGTCCTTCAGGGAAAGAAACTGCCATCCCTACCTGGTCTGGTCTACACGTGACTTCAAACCCACAGCAAAGTGGTTGACTCTCATCTCCCCTCTGGGCAATTAGCAATGAGTCATTAATGCCCACATTCTCTGAATGAATAATAAAAATAAGTCAGAACCAAGTGTGGCTCGGAAGTGAACTTTGTGGATAGTGGACTTCCCATGTACTCAAGACACCAAGGCTGCCTTTATTTTTACAATGTTTTCATGGGATGTGGGATGTGGGATGTGGGATGTGGGATGTGGGATGTGGGAATCGCTGCCTAGTCCCATATTTATTGCCCATTGGTGTCAACCACGTTGCTGTGGGCCTGGAGTCACATGTAGGCCAGACCAGGTAAGGATGGCAGTTTCCTTCCCTAAAGGGCATTAGTGAACCAGATGGGTCTTTCCAACAATCAATAATGGATTCATGGTCATCATTAGACCCTTAATTCCAGATTTTTATTGAACTAAAATTCCACCATCTGTCATGGCAGGATTTGTACTGAGATCCCCAGAACATTACCTGGGTCTCTTAATTAACTGTCCAGCAGTAATACCAGTAGCTTGTAGATGGTACACACCACTGTGACTGTGCCTCACTGATGGAGGGAGTGAACATTGAAAGTGGTGGATGAGGTGCCAATCAATCAGCAAAAGCAAAATTTAGCAAAACCAAAATACTACAGGTGCTGATATTTCAGAAACAGAGATCTCTGGGGAACCTCAGCAGGTCTGGGCAGCATTTGTGGAGAGAGAAACAGTTAACGTTTCGAGTCCAGGATGACTCTCCTTCAGAACTGAAGTGGAATTAGTTCTGAAGAAGAGTCATATTGGTCTCGAAATACTGACTGTGTTCCTCTCTCCACGCAACCGATGTGCTGAATTTGCCAGCTCTCTTTGTGCTTGAACCAGGCTGATTTAGCTAATGGAGAATGTTCCATCACACTCTTCTTACTTATGTCTTGTAAATGCTAACCTGATTTTCGGGAGGTAGGAGGTAAAGGAATGACTGTTTAAAACTGAGATGAGGAGGAATTTCTTCAACCAGAGGGTGATGAATCTGTGGAACGCATGGCCACAGGAAGCTATGGAAGCCAAGTCATTGAATGCATTTAAGACAGCAATAGATAAGTTCTTGATTGATATGGCTGTCAAGGGTTACGGGGAGAAGGCAGAAGAATGGGGTTAAGAAACATTTCAGCCATGATTGAATGGACCAAATGGCCTAATTATGCTCCTATACGCTATAGTTTTATGGTCTTATTCAATTACTGAGAATTTCGAGCAACTGTTCTGCTGTTTTGTCATTATGGTTATCTGGCTGCTCCATATTCCCATCAATGGGAACTTCCAATGGAGGTGATCGTGCAATATTTCAGTGATGGTAAAGCCATTGATTGTGACGGGGTAATGGATAGATTCACTCTTGTATGAGATGGCCATTGCCTTGGAGTATAGGAGCAGGAATCGGCCATTCAGCCCATATTCTGCAATTCAATCAGATCATCATTGATTACCCACTTCAAAGCCTTATTCCCATAATATCCCATATCCCTTTATGTCATTAGCATGAAAAAGCTGTCCAGCTCTACTGTAAGCACACTCAACTGGTAATCTTCCACAGCCATCCAGGTTCATTACCCTATGACTAAAAGCATGTTTCCTCATCACAGTTCAAAGATGTCTTTGCACTTGTTCTCAAAGTCTGTCCCCTGATTCTGATCTCCCCAGCCAGGGGAAAACAACATGATTGTAACTTTCTTGTCCACCCCTTTGAGTATTTTGCAGATTTCAATGAAGCCTCTCATTCTTTGAAACTGTAAAGACCAGCCCAGTTTGTCCAACCTCCAATCCCTAATACCATGTAGTCTTTAGCCAGTATCCCTAAATCTAACTTTACAACACAAGGAAGGTCACTGATGAAGCAGCTGAAGATGGTTCAGCCTAAAACCCACCCCAAAGGATTTCCACGTCCTGTGACTGAGATGATTAACCTTGAACAACCATAATTGTCTTTCGCTATGCTCGATGTGATTCCAACCAATGTTCAGCTTTCACCCCGATTCACAATTGACTCATTTTGCTGTGGCTCCTCAATCCATAATCAACCAAATACCCCCTTAATGTCAAAGCAAGTCACTCTTACTTCATAGATAACAAGGTGTGGAGCTGGATGAACACAGCAGGCCAAGCAGCATCAGAGGAGCAGGAAAGCTTGACGTTTCGG
>JAHRHZ010000033.1:3074354-3100179 GCA_024137785.1 Ginglymostoma cirratum
TCAGAGGAGCAGGGTCCGAAACGTCAAGCTTTCCTGCTCCTCTGATGCTGCTTGGCCTGCTGTGTTCATCCAGCTCCACACCTTGTTATCTCAGATTCTCCAGCATCGGCAGTTCCTACTCACTCTAACTTCATCCCTGGACTTCAGCTTTTTGCTCATGGTTGATCCAAGGCAGTAATAAGGTCAGGAGCTGAGAGGCCCCAAGATTCAAACCGGGCTACAGTATGTGGATCATCTCTGAGTAAATGCTGCTTGATAGTGTGATCAATTGACCGGGTTGGGTTTGTGCTGTTTTCCATGTTTTTGGATAGATGCCAACATTGTGCCGTATTGGAACAACTTGGCAAAGGGCATGGCAAACTTTGGAGAACAGGCTCCACTGCAGTGCCACAGGGATCACTATTATTTGGGGCCACAATTATTTACAGTGTATATTCATGACTTGGGTGTAAGAAATCAATTTCCAGTTGACTGTTAATAAAGCCCATTTTGCAGGTGATACAAGGTGGGAAAACAAGCGATGATTAACACAATCTGCAGAGGGATACAGGCAGATTAAATGATCGAGCAAGGACTTGGCAGATGAAATGTAATGTGCGAAAATATGAGGTTACAAGTTTGTTAGGAGGAATTGAAGAGTTGAATATTATTTAAATGGGGAAAGACTGCAGCAGAGATGTTTTTAATGTCCTAGTGCATGAAGCATGAAAAGATAAGACCCAAGTTCAGCAGATAATAGGGAAGACAACTAGAATTCTGGCCTTTCTTTCAAAGGGAACAAAGTATAAAAATGGGGTAGACTTGCCAAAATATTCAAGGGCCTAGTTAGACTACAGCTGGAATACTGTGAACAGTGTTGGGCCCCTTATCTAAGGAAAGGTGCACGATCATTGGAAGCAGTCCAGACAGTGTTCATAGGCTGGTACCTGGTATGAAGAGATTTTCTTGTGAGAAGAGATTTGTAGGTTGGGTTTGTAGTCATTAGTGTTGAAAAGCATCAGAAAAGATCTTGAAATACTTAAGATTCTTTAAGGTCATGACAGTGTGGATGCAGACAGCTTATTTATCTTGTGGGACACTTTAGGACGAGAGGGCATAATCATAGAATAAGGTGTCGCACGTGTCAGACAGGTGGCAAGGAACTTCTTTCGCTCAGAGGATGGTGGATCTGTGGAATTCTTCCCACAGAGGGCTGTCCAGGGTTGTTAAATATATTCACCCCTGTTTGGGTTCTGCCAGGACCACTCAACTCCTGACCTCATTACAGACTTTGCTCAGACATGGACAAAAGAACTGAATTCCAGAGGTGAGGTGAGAGTGGCAGCCCTTGATATCAAGGCTGCATTTGACTGAGTGTGGCATCAAGGAGCCCGAGCAAAACTGGACTCAATGGGTATCAGGGGGCAAACACTCCAGTGGTTGGAGTCATATCTGACACATAGGAAGAGGGTCATGGCTGTTGGAGGTCAGTCATCTCAGGTCCAGGACATCTCTGCAAGAGTTCCTCAGGGTAGTGTCCTCGGCCCAACCATCTTCAGCTGCTTCATCAATGACCTTCCCTCCATCATCAGGTTGAAACTGGGGATGTTCACTGCTGATTGCACACTGTTCAGCACCATTCATGACTCCTCAGACACTGAAGCAGTCCGTGTTCACATGCAACAAGACCTGGACAATATCCAGGCTTCGGCTGACAAGTGGCAAGTGACAAATGTGCCACACAAATGCCAGGCTATGACCATCACCAATAAGAGACAATCTAACCACTGCCCCCCTGGCATTGAATGGAGTTACCATCACTGAATTCTCCACTATCAACATCCTGGGAGTTATCATTGAAACTCAGCTGGACCCACCACATTAACAGAGTGGCTACAAGAGCAAGTCAGAAGCTGGGAATACTGCAGTGAGTAACTCACCTCCTGACTCCCCAAAGCCTGTCCACCATCTACAAGGCACAAGTCAGGAGTGCGATGGAATACTCCCCACTTGCCTGGACGGGTGCAGCCCCAACAACACTCAAGAAGCTTGACACCATCCAGGACAAAGCAGCTGCTTGATTGGCACCACATCCACAAACATTCACTCCCTCCACCACCGACGCTCAGTAGCAGCAGTGTGTACTATCTACAAGATGCATTGCAGAAATTCACCAAAGATGCTCAGACAGCACCTTCCAAACCCACGGCCACTTCCATTTAGAAGGACAAGGGCAGCAGATACATGGGAACACCACCAGCTCCAACTTCCCCTCCAAGTCACTCACCATCCTAACTTGGAAATATATCGCTGTCCCTTCACTGTCGCTGGGTCAAAATTCTGGAATTCCCTCCCTATTGGCATTGTGGGTCAACCCACAGCAGGTGGACTGCAGCGATTCAAGAAGGTAGCTCACCTCCACCTTCTCAAGGGGCAGCTAGGGACGGGCAATAAATGCTGACCCAGCCAGCAACGCCCACATCCTACAAATGCATAATGAAAATAAAAGCTGGGAAGGGTAGATTTCTGATCCATAGGGGAATCAAGGGTTATGGGAAAAGGCAAAAAAGTAGTGTTTAGGATAATTAGATCAGCCATGGTCCTGTTGCTCATAAGGGAACATAGGAACAGGATAGCCATTCAGCTGCCTTGAGCCTGTTCTACCATTCAATGAGATGATAGCTGATCTGTGGCCTAACTCCATTTACTTGTCTTTGGCCCACATCTCTTCATAGTTTTGTTCAACAAAATATTATCTAAGATTTTAAATTAACAACTGATCCAGCATCCACTGCCATAGTTCCAAATATCTACCAACCTTTGTTTGTGGAAGTATTCCTAATATCTCTCCTGAGCAGTCTGGTCCTAATTTTTAGATTACTGTCCTAGTTCTAGAATCCCCAATGAGTGGAAATAGTGTATCTTTATCTATCCTGTCTTTTCCTGTTAATATTTTGAAAGCTTTGATCAGGTCATTTTTTAATCTTCTAAATTCTAGAGAAAACAGGATTTGGAATGAACTCAGTGGGTTGAATAGCCTATGTCCCGCTCCTGTGTTATGGTTTTATTTGAAAAAAGATGTAACTGTTTCAGAGATAACAGGCCAAGCTGTGTTCATTCAGCTCTACACCTTGTTATCTCAGATTCTCCAGCATCTGCAGTTCCTACTACCTCTGAAACTGTTTCAGAGGTTGTGATCAGGAGTTTGACTTCACTCACTCCTGGGATGAAAGGGTCATCTTCCAAGAAAGTTGAAGAGCTTTGATCTGAGAAGAATGTATTATGACTGTATAAAAACAATATTTGATGGAACTACACACAGCGGCTACACAGAGGATATTGCTCTTTGGGAAATGCAATACTAAGAAATACATTTAAGAATAAGAATGTATTTCTGATAGAGATGAGGAGAAAATCTCTCCCATTTGGCAGACAATACACTGCACCCATGTGAGTCCCCACCTTCTTATCCACCTGCCACCTTTCACTCCTGGTCACGTGGCACACCACCTCTTTACCTACACACCTACTACCCTGGCACACTCACCATTCTACACTCAATGTCCAAGTGGCTTTGGGAACCTTAAACTGTACTACTCCTGAAAGAGGGCAGCCAGCAAAGTGCCATAAAAAAGGGGCGAGGCTTGTCCCACTAATGTTACACCTGTGCTGAGTGGTTTTCTCCCTGGATTCCTCCAATGATCACATTCAAACAGGTAAGACTCCGAATTTAAGCCTGAAAAATCATTGACAATTATTGGGTGACATGGTGGCTCAGAGTGGTTAGCATTGCTGCCTCACAGTAGGCCAGGGACTTGGGCTAGATTCCAGCCTCGAGCAACTGTGCGTGGGTTTCCTCCGGGTGAACTGGTTTCCTCCCACAGCCCAAAGATATGCAGGTTAGGTGGATTAGCCATGGGAATTGCAGAGTTATAGGATATGGGTGTGGGCCTGGGTTGGATGTCCTTCAGAGGGTCAGTGTGGACTCGATGGGCTGAATGGCCTGCGCCCACACTGTAGAGATTCTATTCTCTGATTGGGCAATTTTAAACAGGATTAGTGTGGGTTGAATCTGTTCCTACTGTATTTGGAACTTCAGGGCCATTATTGAATATTAATATTGGAGCTAACTTACTGTCGGTATCAAGAGTTGGAATCAAAGGATGGAACGACGAGTCGGTGGTATCATATGTCGCTGTGGAAAGAGAAGAAGAGAACATTCAGCATTTGTCTATGTAACTCCCACAGATATGAGCAGTAAGTATCTTACATATTCTTAATCTGTTCACGGGATTGGACGTCACTGGCTGGGACCATTATCCTTGAGAAAGTGGGGATGAGCTGCCCTTCAGAGCTTCTGAACTCCTTGTGGCTTAGAGACACCCACAATGCTGTTAGGCGAAGGGGAGAGAGGCGGTTCCCTGACCAAGTGGGAGTAAAGGAATGGCAATATATTTTTCAAGTCAGGACCACATGTGCCTTGGCGGGGAACTTGCAGGTGGTGGTGTTCCCAAGCACCAGGCGGCAGAGGTTGTGGGTTTGGAAAGTGCATGCAAAAGCTCCTGGATGAATTGCTGCAGCGCATCTTGGCAGTGGGACATAATGCTGCCAGGGTCACTCGGTGGTGAAGGGAGTGACTGTTGAAAGTGGTGGATGGGATTACAATCAAATTTAATCAGGGAGGTGATTATCCAGTGGTATTATCATTAGACTATTTATCAAGAAATACAGCTAATATTCTAGGCCTGGGGTTTGATTCCTGGCAAGTGGTAGAATTTGAATTTAATTAAAAATAACCAGAATTAAGAATCTACCGATGAACACGAAGCCATTGTCATTGGGTCATAGAGCTATACAGCATGGGAACAGACTCTTCGGTCCAATTTATCCATGCTGACCAGATATCCTAAATTAATCTAATCTCATTTGCCAGCATTTGGCTTCTATCCCTCCAAACCCTTCCGATTCGTGTACCCATCCAGATGCCTTTTAAATGCTGTAATTGTACCAGCCGCCACCACTTCCTCTGGCAGCTCATTCCATACACGCACCACCATCTGTGTGAAAATATTGCACCTTAGGTCCCTTTTAAATCTTTTCCCCTCTCACCTTAAACCTATGCCCTCTAGTCTTGGACTCCCACATCCCTGTGAAAAAGACTTTGGCTATTTACCCCATCCATCCCCTCATGATTTGATAAATGTCCATAAGGTAACATCTCAGTCTTTGATGTTCCAGGGAAAATAGCCCCAGCCTACTCAGCCTCTTCCTTTAGCTCAAACTCTCTAACCCAGGCAACATCCTTGTAAATCTTGTCTGTGCTCTTTCAAGTTTAACAACATCTTTCGTATAGCAGGGAGACCAGAACTGCATGCAATATTCCAAAATTAGCCTAACCAATGTGCTGTGCAGCTGCAAAATAACATCCCAGCTCCTTTACTCAATGCACTGACCAAAAAAGGCAAGTGTACCAAACGCCTTCTTCAATACCCTTCCACCTGTGACTCCACCTTCAAGGAATTGTGTACATGTACCCCAAGGTTTCTTTGTTTGGCAACAGTCCCTAGGTCCCTATAATTAAGTATACCAGTCATGCTCTGATTTATCTCACCAAGCTGCAACAGACTACATTGATCAAAATTAAACTCCATGTACCACACCTTGGCCCATTGGACCATCTGATCAAAATCCCTGATTGTGAGAAAACCCCACTGGCTCACTAATACATCCTCCAGGGAAGGCAACCTACCGTTCTCGCCTGGTCTGGCCTACATGTGACCCCACAATCACAGTGACTCTCAACTGCCCTTTGGGCAATTAGGAGTGGGCAACAAATGATGGTCCAGCTGCTGATGCCCACATTCATGAATGAATAAGAGAAAAGGGACTGCTTTGTCTGGGGTGGGTGACAAGTTCTCGACTGTTGCTGGAGTTGCGCTCAATCAGGACCAGGAGAGTATTTCATCACATTCCTAACTTGTAACTTGTAGATGGTGAATAGATTTTGGTGAGTCATGAGGTAAGTTACTCAGAATTACATGCCACTGAGAAGTTGTTTTGGTTATAGTAGTTATCTGACCGCTCTATGTTCTGGTTAAGGGAACCCCAATAAATTTGATCAGGCAGTATTCAGTGATTGTAAAACCAATGAGTATCAAGGGGTGATGATTATATTCCCCTCTCATTTGAGATGGCTATTACCTGAGAACATAGGGGTAGGAACAAACCATTCAGTCCGAAACGTCAGCTTTCCTGCTCCTCTGATACTGCTCGGGCTGCTGTGTTCCTCCAGCTCTACACCTTGTTGTCTCGTCGATTCAGCCCATCGGCCTTGCTTTGACATTTGATTTGACGAATCCTGGTTATGCACCTACCACCCTGGCACACTCGCCTTTCTTCACTCGCTGTCCAGGTGGCTTTGGGAATGTTAAATTGTTTTATTCCTCAAATAGAGCGCAAAATGCTATAAAAATGGGATGAGGTTTATCCTACAATGCTGCTCCTGTGCTGAGTCCTTTTCTCCCTGGTTTCCCCCAATGGACACATCCCAGACAGGTAATCCCCGGCAACTCTAAACAGGATTCCTCCAGGTTTTTTCTTTAATTTAAGGATGAGGGACATTGCTGGCTAGGCCAGCATTTATTGCCCACCCCTAATTGCCCAGAGGGCAATGAAGAGTCAACCACATCGCTGTGGGTCTGGAGTCACATGTAGGCCAGACCAGGGAAGGATGGCACTTCCCTTCCTCCAAACAGCATTAGTGAACTACATCGGTCTTTCCAACAATTGGTCCACAGCCATCCTGAAAGTCTTAATTCCAGATTTTTAACAGATTCACATTCCACCATCTGCTGTGGAAGGATTCAAACCCAGTTCCCAGAATATTACCTGAGTTTCTGGATTTACAGTCTACCAGGAATACCACTAGGCCATTGCCTCCTCATACGGAATCTGTTGAATCTGTTCCGACTGAAATTAGAACATGAGGACCACTACTGAAAATAATATTTGACTTACTGTCAGTATCACACGTTGAGTCCAAAGGTTGCAATGTTGCGTCCGTCATATCCCATGTGGCTGTGTGGAAAGGAAACAGTATCCAACATTTCTTCATGACTCAATATAACTCGCACAGAAATGAGGCACAAGTGTTACATCCTTTGGTGTTCCTTTGTGAGATGGTAACTAGGCAGGCACTTATTTTCCATTCCGCACCACCCTGGAGAAGGTGATGGTGAGCTGTCTTCTTGAATCACTGACTTCTTTCTGTTGTAGGGATTCCTAAAATCATGTCACCTTGACCAAGTGCCAGTGAAGGAATCATGATATATTTCCAAGTCAGGATGGTGTGCGACTTGGAAAGGAACTCATAGGGGCTGGCGTTCCGATGCATTTGTTGCCCTTGACTTTCTAGATGGCAAAGGTTGTGGGTTTGGAAGCTGTTACGTCAGGATTCTGGGTGTGTTGTCGCTGTGCATCTTGTAGATAATACACACTGTTGACACTGCCTTGTGATGCTGAAAAAGGGAGGTGTTGAAGATGGTAAACGGAGTGCCAATTAAACAAGCTGCTTTGCCC
This sequence comes from Ginglymostoma cirratum, assembly GCA_024137785.1. Classification (NCBI taxonomy): domain Eukaryota; kingdom Metazoa; phylum Chordata; class Chondrichthyes; order Orectolobiformes; family Ginglymostomatidae; genus Ginglymostoma; species Ginglymostoma cirratum. The sequence goes on from JAHRHZ010000033.1 coordinate 3,081,912, forward strand.
AGGATGGAGTCAAGTTCTTCAGTGTTATTGGAGTTGTATTCAGCCAGATTAGTGGAGATGGGTAGTGGCTAGATTGCAACTTAATTCAGATGGTCATTGCTTAGGAATATTGGGGAAGGAGTAGGCTATTTTCTGAGATAACAAGGTATACAGCTGGATGAACACAGCAGGCCAAGCAGCATCGGAGGAGCAGGAAAGCTGACGTTTCGAGTCTGGACCTTTTTTCAGAAATCCGTTCCTACTATCTCTGAGGCTAATTTCTAACCCTTTCTGCAATTCAATATGATCATGGTTGATTAATTACTTCAGTGCCTTAATCCCACACAATTCCACTATCCTTTTATGCCATTGGTACTAGAAATCTGTTCATCCCTACTGTAAACATACTCAATTAGTGATCTTTCGGGTTAAAAAGTGCAAAGATTCATTCCCGTCTGACTAAACCCATTTCTGCTCAACTTGGTCCAAGTAGCCTGCACATTATGTTTAAACTATACCTCCTGACTCTAAGGCCCCCCAACCAGGCAAAACAACTTTCTGGCATCTGTCTCCATCAATATTTTGTGGATTTTAATGGAATAGGCTTTCATTCTTTGAAACTTTAGAGAATATAGGCTCAGTTTCCTCAATCCCTCTTCGAGGGACAGTCGCACTGAGAAGGACAGATTTTTAATCAGTAAGTGAATCATGATGAAAAGGCAGGAAGGTGGAGTTGAGGATTATCAGATCAGCCATGGTCTCATTGAATGGAGGATCAAACTCAATGGGCCAAATGTCCTCCGTTTGCTCCTATGTTTTATGACCTTAGGGCTTTTTTTTTAGAAAAAGAAATAATTACACAGCAAATGTGGGAATTAGGAGCAGAATTAATTAATTCAACCCTTCGAACCCACTCCACCATTTAACATGATCATGGCTGATCTTATCGTGGTCTGAACTTCACTTTCCTCCCGACTACCCATAGGCCTTTATCCTGCTTTTCATCAGAAACATCTCCATTTTTCTTTTGAATCTGTTGATTGGTTCTGCCTCCACTATGCTCTGGGGCAGTGAGTATCACAGATTCACAACCCTCTGACAGAAATAGTTTCTCCTCATCTCGGTTTTGAACTTACCTCCTCTCACTCTATACCTATGGCCTCTTGTTTAAGACTGTTCCACGTCCAGCTTATCAATCCTCTTTAGCACTTCATACACCTCAATCAGATCCGCCCTCATTCTTCGGAACTCCAGCGAGCACAAGCTCAAACTGTTCAACTGCTCCTTGTACAACAGCCCTTCCATTCCCTGGAATCAACCTGGTGAACCTCCTCCTGCCTCCACTGACACCACACCCGTCCTCAGGTAAGGAAACCAAAGCTAGACACAATACTCCAGGTGTGGTCTCACTTATGTTTTGTATAACTGTAACAACATTTCGCTACTTTTATAATCCAGTCCTTCTGCAATAAATGCTAGGATTCCTTTTGCCTTTCTTATGATATGCTACACCTGCATATCCACTTTCAGCAGTTCCTGCACAAAGACACCCAGATCCCTCTGCATTTGTACGCTTTGAATCTGCCTCCCACTTAAATAATAACTCGCCCTTGCATTTTTCTAGCTAAAATGGACAACCTCTCACATCTTCACATTAAGGTCCATCTGTCAGATTCTGGCCCATTCTCCTAATCTACCAATGCCCATCTGTAAGCTCTTTATCTCCTCATCACAGCCTGCTTTCCCATCCATTTTAGTATCATCCACAAATTTTGCTATGTTACACTCTGTCCCTGCTTGAAGGTCATTTATGTAGGCTATAAATAGTTGAGGCATGAGAAATGAACCCTGCAGCACCTCACCAGTTATAGTTCGCCATCCACAGATGGACCCATTTATCCTGACCCTCTGCTTTCTGTCAGTCAGCCAATCCTCTATCCAAGCCAATACTCTATCTTTAAACCCCTGGGATCGAACTTTCTAGACCAGATTTCTATGTGGCACCTTGTCAAATGCCTTATGAAAATGTAGATTATATCAGATCCACCGGATCCCCATTATGCACCTTGCTGGCTACACCCTCAAAGAACTTCGGCAAGTTTGTCAAGCACAACTTATCCTTCATGGAACCATGCTGACGCTAGTGAATTGAGCTTTGTTTTTCCAAGTGTTCCATTATCTGATTTATGATTGACTCCATATTTATGACTGACTCCAGCAACTTCCCCAATACAGAGGTCAAAGTAATCGGTCTACGGTTCCCATTGTCTGCCATCTCCTTTTTGGAATAAGGAAGTCACATTAACGTGTTTCCAATCCATTGGTACCTTTCCAGAATCCAGGGAATTTTGGAATATCATAACTAATGCATCCACTATCTCTGCTGCCACCTCCTTTAATTCCCTAGGGTACAGGCCATCAGGCCATAGGGACTTATCTGCCTTTAATTCCATCAGTTTATTAATATTTTCTCCCTAGTTATAGTAATTTCACCAATTTCCTCCACAGTAACTGCAGGTTTTGGGAAGAAATTACTATCCTCCACTGTGAAAACTGAGACCAAATATTATTTTCGTGTCTCTGTCTTCTGAGTTTCCCATTATTACATCACCATTTTCATCCTTTAAAGGGCCAATATTTACTTTCACTAATCTCGTCTTTTTATATATTTATATAAGGTTTTGGTATCAATGCTTATGTTTCTCCCCCATTTGGTACCCAATGCATCTCACCCATGTGACTCCCTACCTTCACATCTACCTTTCCCTCCCAGTCACCTGGCGCATTGCCTCTTTACCTGTACACCCACCACCCTGATGCATACGCCTTTCTTCACTCACTGTCTGGGTGGCTTTGGGAATGTTAAACTGTTTTACTCCTGAAATGGGGCAGCAAGTTCCACAAAAAAAAAGGGGCAAGGTTTGTCCCATAACGTTGCTCCTGTGCTGAGGGATTTTCTCCCTAGTTTCCACCAATGGATAAATTCAGGACAGGCAGGACTCAGAACTTAAGCCGGAAAAAATGTCAGCAGGTCAGGAAACAATTTTAACGAGGATTCCTGTAGGTCGTATTTTTTACAATGGTAACTGTAATTTCAGGACTGTACTGAAACATCTTATTGAACAGTAACATTTGAGCTTGACTTAATGCTGGTGTCAGTAGTTGGAGGGAAAGGATAGAATGTTTTGTCCAGTTAAATCACAAGTTGAAAGAGAAAGAGAAAAGGGAAGAAAAATAGAGCATTCAGCATTTAGTCAGAATTCAATTTAAGTCCGACAGAAGTCAACTGTAACTATTCTACTTTTTATTAATCCATAGGATGTGAGCATTTCTGGTCGGGCCAGTATTTAATGCCCATTTCTAGTTGTCCTTTTTTTATTCCACCATGAGATAAGGGTACTACTGGCTAGGTAAGCATTTATTGTCCATTCCTCATAACCACGGAGAAGGCAGTAGTGAGCTGTTATCTTCAACCACTGAATTCCTTGTGGTTTAGGAACCCTCAGATGGCTGTCAGGAAAAGGGCTCCTTATCCAAACGGCAGTGAAGGAATGGCAAACTATCTCCAAATCAGGATAGTATGTGACTTGAAGAGGGATTTCCAGGTAGCGGTGTTCCCACGCAGCTATTGCCTTTGTCCTTCTGGATGACAGAGTTTATAGGATTGGAAGTTGCTCCTATCGGACCCTGGATGAGTCGCATCTTGTAGATGGTTCACACTGCTGCTACTGTGCCTCGACGCTGAAAGGAGCGAGCATTAAAGGTGATGGATAAGTCTCCAATCAAGGGGGCTGTTTTGTCCTAGATGGTGTCAAGCATTTGCCTCTTGCTGGGTCTGTACCCATTTGGGCAAGTATCAAACTCCTGCCTTGTAGATGTTTGAACAGGTGTTTGGGAGATAGGTGGTAAGTTACACAGACTCCTAGCCAGTGACATGCTGTTTTTGTCACAATAGTTATATGTGGGAAAGTGTGAAATTGTTTATTTTGGCAGAAAGGGTGAAAACCAAGTGCATAGGGGGTGGGCGATAGCCTAGCATTATCATCATTAGATAGTAAATCTAGAAATCTAGGTAATGTTCTCAGGACCTGGGCTTGAACACTGCCATGGCAGGTGTTGTAACTTGAAGTCAATTAAAAATCTGGAATTCAGCGTGTAATGTTGACTGTGAGACCATTGTCAATTTTTGGAAAAATCCATCTGGTTCACTAATGTCGTTCTGGGGAAGGAAACTGCCTTCCTTACCTGGTCTGGTGTGTGATTCCAGACCTACAGCAACGTGGTTGACTCTCAAGTGCCCTCCAGACAGTTAGGGATGGGCGATAGATGTTGACCCAGCCAGTAACTCACAAATCCTCTGAATGAACGATAGTTGAAATGACGAAAGGTTGCAGAGCTCTGAGTTGAAGAGAGATCTACTGCATGAAATGCAGAAGATTAGTAGGCTCATGGATATCTCTTTATGTCATTGGTATCAGAAATCTGTCGATTTCTACTTTAAATATGACCAATTAGCCATTTTCTACATCCCTCTGAGGTAGAGAATTTCAAACATTCATGCGTAAATATGTGCTAAAATATTTCTCCCCATCTTGGCACAAGGTGGTTTCCTCTTTATTTTTAAACAGTGTCCCAAGTTCTGGACTCCACAGCCGGGAAACATCTTACCTGCATGTACCTTGTCCATTCCTTCTAAAAATAATGTAAATTTCAATGCGATCACCTGTCATTGTTTAAAACTCTACAGAATAAAACTCCCCAATCTCTCTTTACGCCAGCCCAATACAGTCTGCTGAAGTTTCATTGTTTTCACTCTTTGACAGGAATATGCCCCTAAGTAAGTCAACCAAAACTGCACACTTACTCCAGGTGTGCTGAAAACAGGATTCTACACTACTGAACCAATCGCCCAGTCACCTCAGTTAACTGACCCTGCAATGCAGAATGACGCCAATGGTGCAGGTTCAATTCCCATACCAGCCGAAGTCACCCTGAAGGTCCCACCTTCTCAAACTCGCCCCTCACCTGAGGAATTAAACGACCACCAGTCATTTCCCTGTAATGAGAGAGCAGCCCTATGGTCCTCTGGGACTATGGCAAATTAACCCAATGTGTGCCTGGTATTTCTCACTGCTGGGGCAAAGCAACTTTACCTTTTTTTTACAACTGAAGCAAGGCTTGGCTGTCCTCATATCTTCTTTGGATAAAGGTTAGCATACCTTCAGCCTCCTCCATTACCTGCTGCAGCTGCTCAATAGCGTCAGTGTATTACTGATGAAGACACCCAGCTCAACTTGTACATTTACAGTTTCTAAACTCTTGACCATTTAAGAAATATTCTGCACATCTATTCTTCCTTCCTAATTTGATAACTGCAAACATTTTTCAACATTCTATTCCATCTGCCATTTCTTGCCCATTCATTAAATTGGTCAAAATCCTCCTGAAGTTGTTTTATAACTTCTCCTCAGCACACATTCCCACTGAGGGATAGTAAGAACTGCAGATGCTAGAGTCAGGGACAACACTGTGTGGAGCTGGATGAACACAGCAGGCCAGGCAGCATCAGAGGAGCAGGAAGGCTGATGTTTCAGTTCAGGACCCTTCTTCAGAAAGAAGACTCCCAAGCCAAAATATCAACTTTCCTGCTCCTCTGATGTTGCCTGGCCTGCTGTGTTCCTCCAACTCCACACTGTGTTGTCACACACATTCCCATTTAGCCTTGTGCCTTCTGCAAACTTGGAAATCTGGTCATCACACCCAAATAATTTCTATATAAGACACATAACTGTTGCCCCGTGGCACCCCATTTTTCAGAGCCCGCTGATGAGGGAATGACCCATTTGTTGCTGGTCTTTGTGATCTGCCTGTTAGGTGATCATTGCTCCATGCCAGTAGATTACCTCTAATCCCATGTGCTTTAATGTTGCTAACCAACCTTCCGTAGGGACTTTATCAGAAGACATCTGAAAATCCAAGTGAACTATTCCCACAACATAGAGGGACATCTGACATATGTGGCACAGATGTTGCATGCCACTTGTCAACTGGGGCCGAGATATTGTGAAGGTCTTACTGTGTTTGCAGTTAGACTACTTCAGCATCTGAGGAATCACAAATGGTGCTGAACATTGTACAACCTGAGGAACTCCTGCAGAGATGTCCTACAGCTGAGATGGTTAGCCTCCAACACCACCAACTACATTTCCTTGTGCTGGTTATGACTCCAATGAACAGAGAGATCGCCCCTTGATTCCCACTAACTTTAGCTTCTCTGGGGCTCCTTGCTGGCACAGTTGGTTGAATGCAGCCATGATGTCAAGAGTTTTGACTTTCACCTCGGGGGCAGAGCTGAATATGGTGGCCATCACCGAGGAGAAGGCGCGAGAAAGACTGAATGGCCTTAAGGTGGATTATTTTCGAAATGGGAAGAAAATTCGATAGTCTGAAGTGCAAAGAGACTTGGAAGTTCTAATCTAGGATTCTCTCAAAGTAAACTTGCAGGTTGAGTCAGTCGTCAGGAAGGCAAATGCAATGTTGGCATTTATTTTGAGAGGACTTGAATATAAAAGCAGGAATGTACTACTGAGTATATTCTGCCTCCTCTCCACCTATCCTCTCCTCTATCCATCCTCTATCCGCCTCCCCCTCTCTCCCTATTTATTTCAGAACCCTCTTCCCCTCCCCCATTTCTGATGAAGGGTCTAGGCCCGAAACGTCAAGTTTTCCTGCTCCTATGATGCTGCTTGACCTGCTGTGTTCATCCAGCCCCATGCTTGTTATCTCGGATTCTCCAGCATCTGCAGTACCTTTTATCTCTAATGTACTACTGAAGCTTTATAAGGTTCTGGTCAGGCCACGGGATGAGAAGTGGAGGGGGGTGGGTGCGGAATCTAATCGAAACTTACAGAAAACTGAATGGCCTGGACAAAGTGGATATTGGGAAGTTGCTTCCATTCGTAAGAGAGACTAGGTCCCGAGGGCACAGCCTCAGGGTAAACGGAAGACCTTTTAGAATCGAGCTAAGGAGAAACTTCTTCAGCCAGAGAGTGGTGAATCTATGGAATTCACTGCCACAGAAGGCTATGGGGGCCAGGTCATGGAGTATATTTAAGATGGAGATAGATAGGTTCTTGATTATCAAGGGGATAACGTCACCAGGAGATCAGTGGGTAACTTTAAAGAGGATTATTGTGGGTCAAATCTGTTTCAACGGTGATTGAAATTTCTGAACACTGTGAAACATGCTAATGAACATTAATATTTTCGCTGACTCACTATCGGTATCTGGTGTTGGCCACGTAGACTGGAATGTTGTGTCAGTTATATCACATGTGGTCGAAACTTTAAAAAGAGGAGAATAGAACATTCAGTATTTACATATCATTGAATCAAACAATTTGACCTGTAGAAAGGTGGCATAAGCATTAATGATTTTACTTGACAATGAGACTCAGGCATGGCTTGCTGAGTCATTATTTTATTGCCCATTCCTAGTTGCCCTCAGAAGGTGGTGGTGAGCTGCTTTCTTCAACCTACACATTCCTTGTAGTATAGGGACATTCCACAGTACTGTTAGAAAAGAAGTTCAAGGATTTTGACCTAGTGACGCTGAAGGAACATCGTTATATATCCACGTCAGGCTGTGCTCCCATGTATCTGCTGCCCTTGTCCTACATGGCAGAGGTTGCGGGTTTGGAAGGTATTGTCGGAGCTAGGAGGAAAAAGTTGTTGCTATGCCTTGGAAATGGTACACACTGCTACCACGATGCATTCATGGTGAAGGGACTGAATTTTGAAGGTGACAGACGAGGTTACAATAATGTCCTTGATAGTGTTAAGGTTATTGAGTGATGGAGCTGCACTCATCCAGGCAAGTGAGGAGTATTCCATCACACTCCCGGCTTGTGCCTTGGAGATAGTGGACAGGCTTCGGGAATACAGTTGGTAAGTTACGCACTGTAGTATTCTTAGCCTCTGAGCTGCTATTGCAGCCATTTTGTCAGCATGACTGGCCAGTCATAGTCATACGGTTATAGAGTCATACAGCATGGAAACAGGCCCTTCAGCCCAACCAGTCCATGCCGAACATAATCCCAAACTAAACTAGTCCCACCTGCCTGCTCCTGGCCCATATCCCTCCAAACCCTTCCTATTCAACCAAATGTCTTTAAACATAATTGTATCCATATCCACCACTTCCTCAGGAAGTTCATTCCACATGTGAACAAAGAACAAAGAACAAAGAAAACTTACAGCCCAGGAACAGGCCCTTCGGCCCTCCAAGCCTGTGCCGATCCAAATCCACTGTCTAAACCTATCGCCCAATTCCTAAGGATCTGTATCCCTCTGCTCCCCACCTACTCATGCATCTGTCCAGACGCACCTTAAATGAATCTACCGTGCCTGCCTCTACTACCTCTGCTGGCAACGCGTTCCAGGCACCTACCACCCTCTGTGGAAAGTACTTTCCGCGTGTATCCCCCTTAAACTTTTCTCCTCTCACCTTGAACGCGTGACCCCTCGTTATTGAATCCCTCACCCTGGGAAAAAGCTTATCTCTATCAGCCCTGTCTATACCCTTCATGATTTTGAAGACCTCAATCAGGTCCCCCCTCAATCTCCTTTTTTCTAACGAAAACAATCCTAACCTACTCAACCTCTCTTCATAGCTAGCACCTTCCATACCAGGCAACATCCTCGTAAACCTGCTCTGTACCCTCTCCAAAGCTTCCACATCCTTTTGGTAATGTGGCGACCAGAACTGTACACAGTATTCTAAATGCGGCCGAACCAAATTCTTGTACAATTTTAACATGACCTGCCAGCTCTTATACTCAATACCCCGTCCGATGAAGGCAAGCATACCATATGCCTTCTTGACCACTCTATCCACCTGTGCAGCCACCTTCAGGGGACAATGGACCTGAACTCCCAGATCTCTCTGCTCATCAACTTTTCCCAAGGCTCTTCCGTTTACAGTATAGTTCGCTCTAGAATTAGACCTCCCAAAATGCATCACCTCACACTTGCCCGGATTGAACTCCATCTGCCACTTCTCCGCCCAACTCTCCAGTCTATCTATATTCTCCTGTATTCTTTGACAATCCCCTATGCTTTCTGCTACTCCCCCAATCTTCGTGTCATCTGCAAACTTACTGATCAGACCACTTATGCCCTCTTCCAGATCATTTATGTATATCACAAACAACAGTGGCCCCAGCACTGATCCCTGTGGAACACCACTGGTCACCTTTCTCCATTTCGAGAAACTCCCTTCAACTACTACTGTCTCCCGTTGCTCAACCAGTTCTTTATCCACCGAGCTAGAACACCCTGCACACCATGTGACTTCACTTTCTCCGTTAGTTTACGATGGGGAACCTTATCAAACGCCTTACTAAAGTCCATGTAGATGACATCTACAACCCTTCCTTCATCTATCAACTTGGTCACTTCCTCAAAGAACTCTATTAAGTTAGTAAGGCATGATCTCCCCTGCACAAAACCATGTTGCCTATCACTGATAGGCCCATTCTTTTCCAAATATAAATAGATTCTCTCCCTCAGTACCTTCTCCAGCAACTTTCCCACCACTGACGTCAGGCTTACTGGTCTGTAGTTACCTGGAATATCCCTACTACCCTTCTTGTACAGGGGGACAACATTAGCAACTCTCCAGTCCTCCGGCACTTCACCTGTGTTTAAGGATGCTACAAAGATATCTGTCAGGGCCCCAGCTATTTCCTCTCTCGCCTCCCTCAGCATCCTGGGATAGATCCCATCCGGTCCTGGGGATTTGTCCACCTTAATATCCTTTAGCCTACCCAACACATCTTCCCTCCTTATGTCAACGTGATCCAGAGTAAACAAACTTCTATCTCTAATCTCAACATTCATCATGTCCCTCTCCTCAGTGAACACTGATGCAAAGTAATCATTGAGAATCTCACCCATTTTCTCAGGTTCGACACAAAACCTTCCTTCCTTATCCTTTAGTGGACCAACCCTTTCTCTAGTTACCCTCCTGCTTCTTATATATGAATAAAAGGCCTTGGGATTCTCCTTAATTCTGTTGGCTAAAGTTATTTCACGACCCCTTTTAGCCCGCTTGATTCCTCGTTTAAGATTGGTCCTACTCTCCCGATATTCCTCCAAGGACCATTCTGTTCTTAGCTGCCTGGACCTTATGTACGCTTCGCATTTCCTCTTGGCTAGTCGCACGATTTCTCCATGTGAACCACCCTCTGTATAAAAAAATTGCCCCTCATGTCTTTTTTAAATCTCTCTCCTCTCACCTTAAAAATGTGGCCCTTAGTCTTGAAATTCCCCATCCTAGGGAAACGACAACTACCATTAACTGTATCTGTACCCCTCATTATTTTATAAACTTCTACAAGGTCACCTCTCAACCTCCTACACTCCAGTGGAAAATGGTCCAGCCTACTCAGCCTTTATGACTCAAACCTTCCATACCTGGCAGCATCCTGGTAAATCTCTTCTAAACCCTCTCCAGCTAATAATGTCCTTCCTATAACTGGGTGACCGAAACTGGACACAGTACTCCAGAAGGGGCCTCGCCAATGTCCTGTACAACCTCAACATGACGTCCCAACTCCTATACTCAAAGGACTGAACAATGAAAGCAAGACCACCCAGTTTACATGTGATGCAAACTCCAAAGAATTATGTACCTGTACCCCAGGTCCCTGTGCTCTCCAACACTACCGAAGGCCCTACTCTTGTTTTTTGTACCAAAATACAATACCTCCCATTTATCCAGATCGACCTCCAGTGGTTTTATGAAAGAGAACTCATGTTTGACCAAATTTCCACAGGTCTTTGAGGATATGACAGGCAGAATGAATAAAGGAGTACGTAAGAATGGTATATTTGGATTTTCTGAAGGTATTCTGAAAGATTTGGCAAGATAGGAGCTCGGGGCACTGGGGATAATTAGTGGCATGGACACAGATGATGGCAGGTCAAGAATTTTTACGTCTTTTTCAGGTTGTAAAGACAACATAAGTGGAGTGCCACAAGTTTCATTCTAAGGATTTCAATCATTTGCTGTGTATATTAATGATTTGGAGGAGGGGGAAGATTATAATGTATCCAAACCTGTTGATAATACAACAATAGATGGAAGGGCATGTTATGATGAAGACATAAGAAATCGGCAAGGGCATATTGATAGGATGAGTGAGTAGACAAAACCTTAGAAGATGGCGTTTAATGTAGGAAAGTGCCGCCCTGCTACAAAGAGGATTATTTAAATGGAGAGACAGTCCAAAAAGTTGCAGCACTGAGGTTTGGACACTCTTGTGTATGAAGCACAAAAAATTAGCATGGAGGTGCAATAAACTGAGAAAACAAATGGAACTTTGGCTTTTCTTGCTGTAGGGTTGGAGTTTGAAAATCGGGAAGATTTGTTCTAATTGTTTCAGGTTTTGGTGAGGCTGCAGCCAGAGTACTGTGCACAATTTTGGTCATGATCTATGGAATTCTTTACCTCAGAAGGCTGTCGAGGCTAGGTCATTAAGTATATTCAAGGCTGAAATAGACAGATTTTGTGTCGGCAAGGGAATCAAGGGTTATAGGAATAAGGAAGGAAAATGGGTTTGAAGATTATCAGATGAGCCATGATCTTATTGAAAGGCAGAGCAGACCCAGAGTCAGACAGTCAAAGAATCACACAGCATGGAAACAGATCCCTTCGGTTCAACTGATCCATGCTGACCATGTTCCCAAACTAAACTAGTCCCACCTATTCGTGTACCTATCCAAATGCCTTTTAAACATTGTATCTGTACCTACACCCACCATTTCATCTGGCAATTCATTCCACACATGAACCACTCTGTGTAAAAATGTTGTCCCTCTTGTCCTTTTGAAAACTTTCTCCTCTCACCTTAAAGATATGCTCCCCAGTTTGAATTCCCCCATCCTAGGGGAAAAATCCTTGCTTTTCACCTTATTTATGCCTCTCGTGTTTTTATAAATCTCTATAAGGTCACCTCTCAACCTCCTTTGCTCCAGTGAAGGAAGTCCCGATCTATTCAGCCTCTCCTTATGACTCAAACCCTCCATTCCCTGCAAAATCGTGGTAAACTTCTTCTGAACCCTCTCCAATTTAATAATATTCTTTCTATTATAGGGCGACCAGAACTGCACATGATACTCCAGAACAGACCTCACCAATGTCTTGTACAACCTTATGGCTTCCCAACTCCTATACTCAAAGGTCTGAGCAATGAAGGCAAGCGTGCTAAACACCTTCTTAACCGCCATGTCTACTTGATGCGCTATATAATCTACTTCTGCTCCTACATCTTAAGGTCGCAACTAGATCAGTCAGAATGAATTATGGAGCACATTCAAAAAGCCAAATCATCATAGAACCCCTAAATCCCTAAAGTGTGGAAACAGGCCCTTTGGCCCAACAAGTCCACACCGACTCTCAGAGCATCCCACCCAGACCCACCCCCCATAACACATCTAATCTACACATCCCTGAACACTATGGGAAATTTAGCATGGCCAATCCACCTAGCCTGCACATCTTTGGACTGTGGGAGGAAACCGGAGCACCCGGAGGGAACCCACGCAGACACGGGGAGAATGGGCCTGCTTCCATGTTGAGCCTGAGAAATGACCTGCTTCTGCTCCAAAGTCCAATGTTCCCAAGGTAAGCCCAACCATTAGTTTAAAGATAGTGATTGAACACAATTCTGCTGCTTCTGATGGCCCATAGCACCTTACAGACACCTTTTTTGAGCAACTAGTTAGACTCAAAATGAATCAGAGTTAGCATGACAGTAGTGATTCACAACACGATTGAGGCCCTCCTCAAGGCCCGCACAAGGTCCATGTGGTGTTCATTCCTACCAATAACTGCTGTAGTCTAATGTCAGATGGAGTGGCAAGGATCAAATTAAGACCAGCCTCGTAGCTTTGTCCTTTAGGACGAGACCAGCTCAGTCAGTGCCAAGTCACTTTTGCAAAGGGACATTGAAACCCATGTCCAGGGTACATTCGGTGCCCTTCCCACCCTCAGTGCTTCAACATGGAAGAGTATTGATTCATCAATCGAAGAGGGGCAGCACATTAGAATCAGCACAAGACCTCCTTGCCCATATTTGGCCTGATGCCATGAGATTTCAAGGTGGGTAACTCCCTTCCCTCTGCCCCAAAACATGCCTTCCATCTACAAGGCACAAACCAGGAGATGACTGCACACTGTTGCAGAGTCAGTACTTTAGGTCAGTCATTAGAATTGCCGGTTCACAGTTTTAGAATTCTGTCCCTAACAGTAACTGTGACTCTATTTGCATCGGTGATTCAGGAAGGCAGCTCATTACCACCTTGTTCAGGGCCATTAGGGACAGGCAACAAACATTTTCCTCGCAGCAAATGGTTACTAGCAGCTCCCAAATCACAATAAATTACTTTCAAAAATATTCAGAGAATGAGAGTTCAAACCCTACCACTGCAGTTTGATGAAATTTGAATTTAGTTTTTAAAAAGTTGCAAGTAAAAGCCTGATATTAGTGAGCGGGATGACAGCTGTTTGCTTGTTCTTTAATCCTGCTGTGTGACTAATGAAAGGAAGGAAACCTGCCATTTCCTTCTTGATTATTGCCGATACATCCATACATGATTCCAACCCCAAAATAATATCAAGATGTGGATGTGCTGGTGTTGGACTGGGGTGGACAAAGTCAGAAGTCACACGACATCAGGTTATAGTCCAACAGGTTTATATGGAATCATCCAAGCTGCACTGGACAAAAGGGCTGCGTTCTGAAAGCTCATATGATTCCAAATACACCCATTGGACTGTGACCTGGTGTCACATTATATCAAGATTGCTGGAAATTTAGGTTCTGAAGGAGAGTCAGACGAGACCTAATTCTTAAATGCCCTCTGAAATGGCCAGAAGACCCAATCAGCTCAAAGGCAATTAGGGATCAGCACCAAAGGTTGAACATTGATAACATTTCTGATTTACAGGTTCCAGTACTAAGGTCAAATGAGGTGTCTGAATCATAACTCTTCTTGGTCTTAAACAGTTTTTAAACACCTTTTTAACCATCATGTCTACTTGATGCGCTATATAATCTACTTCGGCTCCTACATCTTAAGGTCGCAACTAGATCAGTCAGAATGAATTATGGAGCACATTCAAAAAGCCAAATCATAAGACCATAAGACCATAAGACATAGGAGTGGAAGTAAGGCCATTCGGCCCATTGAGTCCACTCCTCCATTTAATCATGGCTGATGGGCATCTCAACTCCACTTACCCGCACTCTCCCCGTAGCCTTTGATTCCTTGCGAGATCATCATAGAACCCCTAAATCCCTAAAGTGTGGAAACAGGCCCTTTGGCCCAACAAGTCCACACCGACTCTCAGAGCATCCCACCCAGACCCACCCCACATAACACATCTAATCTACACATCCCTGAACACCCATTGGACTGTAACCTGGTGTCGCATTATATCAAGATTGCTGGAAATTTAGGTTCTGAAGGAGAGTCAGACGAGACCTAATTCTTAAATGCCCTCTGAAATGGCCAGAAGACCCAATCAGCTCAAAGGCAATTAGGGATGAGCAACAAAGGTTGAACATTGATAACATTTCTGACTTACAGGTTCCAGTACTAAGATCAAATGAGGTGTCTGAATCATAACTCGTCTTGGTCTTAAACAGTTTTTTTAACGTCAGGTCACTCATGTCTTGGGATGATTCCTCTGCGAAAAGAGAGAAAGGAATAAAAGCTCTCATTAGTATTTAGTGTGATGTGTTACACTTCACTCCCAGGAGTCCAAATCATTCCAGCAAAACACATTTGCACATGCTTCCAGACTCATGGATAATGATGGTAGAGGCATCAACATGCCTTCTATCCCACGGCTGATCAGGAATTTCTCCCATTCTTCCAGACTGCCATTAGCAGGTATTGGAAAGATTTGCAGGTTGGGGTGCAATCTGGTTAGAAGCACTATGAGTGCGCTTTCCTAAGTCACCTGGTGTGTGACTGAAGTGTCTGACTCATGCCAAGCAGGTTGGCACACTGTGCCACCAGACCCCCTCTATTCAACCTTTATATGGTAATAAAGATGATCATAAGGACTACAATACATGGAACAGCCTCATCAAGCAGGTACCAACACAAGCATGCTGCAAGATACTTTGATTGTTCAGGTCTCAAAATCATATACTTGCAAAGGCTATGGGCCCTGACAATATTCCGGCAATAGTGCTGAAGGCTTGTGCTTCAGAACTTGCCGCTCCCCTATCCAAGCTGTTCCAGTACAGTTACAACACTGGTATCTGCCCGACAGTATGGAAGATTGCCCAGTTTTTCCCTGTACACAAAAAGTAGGACAAGCCCAACCCGGCCAATTACCACCCCATCAGTCTGCTCTCGATCATAAGTAAAGTGGTGGAAGGTGTCAGTAACAGTGCTATCAAGCAGAACCTGCTCAGCAATATCCTGCTCAGTGACGCCCAGTTTGGGTTCCACCAGAGCTATTCAGCTCCTGATCTCATTACATGCTTCAAATATGGATAAACGAGCTGAATTCCAGAGGTAAGGTGAGAGTGACAGCCCTTGACATCAAGACTGCATTCAACCGAATGTGGCATTGGGTCAGCATGGTGGCTCAGTGGTTAGCACTGCTACCTCACTACGCCAGGGACCCGGGTTTGATTCTCCCCTCGGGTGACTGTATGTGCAGAGTTTGCACATTCTCCCCGTGTCTGCATGGGTTTCCTCTGGGTGCTCCAGTTTTCTCCCACAGTCCAGAGATGAGCAGGTTAGGGTGGATTGACCATGCTAAATTGCCCATAGTGTCCACAGATGTGTAGATCAGGTGGGTTATAGGGGGATGGGTCTGGATGGGATGCTCTGAGGGTCTTGATGAGCCGAAGAGCCTGTTTCCACACTGTAGGGATTCTATGATCAAGGAGCCTGAGCAAAACTGGAATCAATGGATTTTGGAGGCAAACTTTCTGCTGGTTTGAGTCATACTTGGCACATAGGAAAATGATTGTTGTTATTGAAAGTCAGTCATCTCAGCTGGAGGAATCACAGCAAGAGTTCCTCAGGGTAGTGCCCTTTGATACTCAATGGCATTGCCATCACTGAATCAACCACAATCAACATTCTGGGGGTTACCATTGACCAGAAACTCAACTGGATGTGCCCCATAAATGCAATAGCTACAAGAGAAGATCATTGGTGAGTAACTCACCTTCTGACTCCCAAAAGCCTGTCCACCATCTACAAGGCACAAGTCAGGAGTGTGATGGAATATTCCCCACTAGCCCTGGATGGGTGCAGCTCCAACAACACTGAAGAAGCTCCACACCATCCAAGACAAAGCAGCCCACTTGATTGGCCCCATATCCACAAGCATTCACTTCCCTCCACCACTGACCCTCAGTAGCAGCAGTGTGTACTATCTACAAAATGCACTGGAGAAATTCACCAAAGGTCCTCAGACAGCACTTTCCAAACCCACGGCCATTTCCATCAGAAGGGTAAGGGCAGTAAATACATGGGAACACCACCACCTGCAAGTTCCCCTCCAAGCCACTCACCATCCTGACTTGGAAATATATCGTCGTTCCTTCACTGTCGCTGGGTCAAAATCTTGGAACTCCCTCCCTCAGGGCATTGTGGGTCTGCCTACAGCACATGTACTGCAGCAGGTCAAGAAGCCAGCTCACCCCTACTTTCTCAATTAGGAATGGGCAATAAATGCTAGCCCAGAGAGTGAGACCCACACTCCACAATCGGGAAAAAAAATCCTGTCTGCTCATTTTCACATCTATTTTTGTGTTATCTGCAAATATGGTTACAATACATTCACTTCTCTCATTCAAGTCATCGATAGATATCGGAAAGATTTGTGGTCCCAGCACTAATCCCTATGGCACTTTACTAATTTCAGGTTACCGTCCTGAAAATGGCCTCTTTATCCCAACTCTTGTGTCTTCTATTAGTCAGAAAATCCACGATCCATACTTATATACTATCTCCCGTTATTCTTTCTGCTTTAATCTCCTTGAACAACTTTAAGATTTGTCAGGCATGATATCCCCTCCAAGAAGCTATGCTGACTCTGTGTGATTATATTATGCATTTCTTGATGGTCTGCTATTACCTCATTTATAATAGACTCTGACCTACACCTTTTTGAATAAAGGTGTCATATTGGCAGTTTTCCAATGCTCTGGAACTCTTCCAGAAACTTAGTATTCTGGGAGTGCATCCGCTATTTCTACAGCAATGGCCTTGTGGTATTGTCGCCGGGCTATTAATCCAGAGACCAGACAATGTTCTGGGGACCTGGGTTTGAATCCCGCTCATGGCAGATGGTGATATTTGAATTCAATAAATGTCTAGAATTAACAGTCTAATGATGACTGTGAATCGATTGTTCACTAATGTCTGTTAGGGAAGGAATCTGCCATCCTTACCTGGTCTGGCCTACATGTGACTCCAGACCCACAGCAATATGGTTGACTCTTAATGGCCCTCTGGGCAATTCGGGTTGGACAATAAATGCTGCTTAGCCAGTGACACCCTCATTCTGTGAATGAATTTTTTTAAAAAGTCCCTTTGCAATCCTTAGATCCATCCCACCAGATCCACCTTTGGCCCCATTAGTTTCCCTTGCATTTGCTATTTTTATTCTTTTCCCCCCCTTTATTCATTCATGGGCTGAGGATGTTGTTAGCTAATTGCCTAGAGGGCAGCTAAGAGTCAATCACATTGCTGAGGGTTTGAAGTCACATCTAGGCCAGACCAGGTAAGGATGGAAGCTTCCTTCCCTAAAGGGACATTCGTGAACCAGACGGGTTTTTCCCCCCAACAATTGACAATGGATTCATGGTCATCATTAGACTCTGAATTCCAGATATTTATTGGATTCAAATTCCATCATCGATCATGGTGGGATTTGAACCCAGGTCCCCAGAATGTCATCTGGGTCTCTGGACTAACAGTCCTGTGATAACACCACTAGACCATCACCTCCCTGATTATATCATTGGCCCTGCAGTCACTTGATTAACAAGTATGTTTGGACTGCATTAGTGTTCTCTCCCATGAAGACTGATGCAAAGTATCATTTCAACTTCTCTGCCATGTCCCTGGTCACCCATTATTATTCCCAGCCCCATTCTCTCAGGGGCCATGATAACAAGCATGGGGCTGGATGAACACAGCAGGCCAAGCAGCATCATAGGAGCAGGAAAGCTGACGTTTCGGGCCT